>JAJHJA010000360.1:0-340371 GCA_021202915.1 Heliconius himera | reverse complement strand
TCCAAGGTTAAGGGCAATGGATAGATAACATTTCAGGTTAAGGATAATGGATGGATGTTACCCGTGGTTAAGGGTAATGGATGGATGATATTTTAGGTTAAGGATAATGGATGGATGTTACCCGTGGTTAAGGATAATGGATGGATGTTACCCGTGGTTAAGGATAATGGATGGATGTTACCCGTGGTTAATGGTAATGGACGGATAATACCAGAGGTTAAGGGTAATGGATGCAAAATACTCGAGTTTAAGGATAAAGGAAGCTTAAGAATCAGGTTAGTGAAGTCATTTTTGAGCTCATTAAGGAAAATGAATAAAAATTGATTGATTTTTCGAAATTTGAATTGATATTAAAGTATTTCTTTTAAATTGTTGTAATTGACCGGAATGGAATAAATTCATAGCGAGTCGTTCCCAAACGAACGAGAATTAAGTATATTAATTTTAACAAATATGTTAGTATAAATGTGTTTACGATGAGACACGAAGCAAAATTCTTATAAAATAAAACTTTTAAATCGGTGTGAAATAATGGCTATTGGTTGGTAAATGCTGGAAATGATCACGGTGTAGCAATAGATACAAATAGAGACATACGTAGGTAGGTAGGTAGGTACAGTAGCTTAAGTTATGAATCCTAAAAAAATGTTTGAAATATTTTTGATCTGAAAAAAGAAAAAAAACATATATATATAAAAAATGCAATGTATATGCAAAAAAATGCAATGTATAGCTGAATGAAGTGAATCGAATTTAAATTATTCTTTTTATTTTAGTAGCAAAATTACAAAAAAAAATGTCTAGTGAATCTATGATGTAAGTCTTACCATTGGCTCAGAAATATATTTAGATTTATTTTGGTTGAGAAGAGCCGACAAAATACTCAAGAAAACAGTATTTGAAGATAAAATTTACGATAAAAGTACAACAATCGTTACTTTCCAGTTTTAACATCGACATCCTTTAAGTCCATATATTAATATCGTTATAGTAATATAGGATACAAGCTTTGCCTAGTAATTGAAAATTGGCTGTGGAATTTTATAATGCATACGAACATGGAAAATGATGCAAATTTAGTATAACTTATGCCTAAAGGAAAATTAAGAGCATATTACTCTATCTGTCAACTTGTTTGTTTTTGTATATTATTAATTTCTTGTTTATTACAAGTAGACTTTCAAATTATTAGATTACGCGTACAGCTGACATATGTTAAGGAAAGTAAAAGTAAACCTTAAAATAATCTGAATTAAAAAAAATAACCAAAATAAACCAATCGAATTCGACACGATTTTGCCCACCAACCTCCTTTTGTTGATTCAGAAGACGAATTTTCCGCAGATTTAGTGTATTGTTGATCGGAATGTTTCATATCAATTTTAGCTTGATATTTCCATGTCTTCTTAAGATAATTAGTCCTGAGAAACAGACAGACAGACGTACGTAAGGACAGGACTTAATGCATAAGCGTTTGCAGATATTAAGCACTTATTATTTTTTACATGTGACTGGCAACTGGCAACGGCTGTACGTAAGAGTTGATGGTCAATCTTCACGGCATATCATTGAAGAGACCTTTGTCCAGTAATGGACGAGGACAGGTTAATAATCATGGTGGTGATGAGGATCATGGTTATGAGGACCATGGTGATGATATGGATCGTGGTGATGATGAGGATCATGATCATGGTCATGATGAGGATCATGGTCATGATGAGGATCATTGTGATGATGAGGATCATTGTGATGATGAGGATCATTGTGATGATGAGGATCATTGTAATGTTGAGGATCATCGTAATGATGAGGAACATTGTGATGATGAGGATCATGGTGAGGATGGAGATTATAGTGGTGAAGATGGCAGTCATTATGGTTGTGATAATATGGTTTGAATATGGGAGTAATGAGGCGAGCGGTGTCACGTTCTGTTTATTGTATTTGACTGATCATGGCTACACAAATTGTGTGTTGAATATTTTTTCAAATGAGCTGCTTTTATATGTAAGATTTGTACAATGTATAAAGAAAACGTGTCATTAATTATTAGCTGTGGTTGAGTTGAGAATAACCTTGATAATATATATGGGTCTTTAATAGGAAATAGAGTAACTCTATACAGTCATGTTGGTGCTATTTAGCACTACTTTTTATATGTTAAGTTTATAAAGTATATGAAAGTTAATGAATGAGGCCAGTGGTGGCGCAGGGGCACAAAGTGTGACTGTAAAACCGACTGTTTGTGGGTTCGATCCCCACTCGAGGAGATGAAATATTTACTTAAATTTATATTTCCATTTCTTCGCTCTGATGTTGGTCGAAGCTAAGCGCGGCATTGAGTTCTGCCACTCGACACGCAATGCCTCTAGAATTCGGCAGGAACTGGGGAACGGAGTGTCTTGAACACTAGGTTCTCTCTGCCTACCCTGCAGTGTGTGGGATACAACGTGAACCGATTTATTTATTTATTTTATTTTAAGTTAATGAATCTGCTTGGTTTACGAATTGAAATGTCTAACATGCTCTTTTAATGTACTAAAATAAGTGTTCGATATTAAATAGGAATCTTTCATGTAGCGTTGTTAGTGTTGTTTAGCCAAATTCTTGTGAAAAAAATAATAATAATATGTAATAATTGAATTATAACATGAATGTATATGGCTATGAATGTATACTGATGGCTCATTGTGTTAATGAGAATTATTGAATTGTATAAATCTACATAATTATATATTATCTAATATACATAATTATATAATTGTTATATAAATCTAAAATCAAAAAACTAAAAATGTATAAATACAAAAAAAAAATGTTTGCAATGTAAAATATAATTTATAAATATTTTGTAAAATCAATTTAATTGCGTAACGAATTCAGTGTAGTTAACATTTACTTTATTTAATTTTAGTTAAGGAATAACAGGACTCTTTTACAAACATCACATGAGTCTAGTTTTATGTAATAATTATTTTGATTTAAAGAAAATTACGAATTTAGAAAATGTATTTCAAATTGTATAATTAACATATTATGACATGTGAATATATCTAATTTAATAGTTTTTGTAAATATCCTCACTTGTGCTAAAAATATAATTGTTATGTAACTGTTGGCACAAAACTAAAGCTATTTAAATTAGGACATTTAAAAATTGTGAACTATTCTTAAATCGCGAAGGGACTCGCGATTAGCAGGATGGCCGAGCTGTTAGCATAAGTTTCTTATAATGTAGTAATAGGTGTCACTGTTATTACAAGTACGTCATTTGATATTGTTTCCATTATCGATTGTATTAAGTGGCGGTAGTGTGCTGCGTCTTTTCCGGTGGATTTCCAATATAAGCACAAACGACACGGCACTCATGTTCATTACGTTCTAAGATATTATCAAGATAACTTGTCATTACAATTCATATTTCAATATTGTGACTACGAGAGTATATGTGTATATAACAAGTGTAAATAAATTTATTGTAAAAGCTGGATTTTGTGTCTGATTGTTGGTTCGCCTAACACATTTATATTTTCATTTCTTCGCACTGGCGTCGAGGCAAACCGCAGCGTTGAGTTCAACACGCAAAGCCTCCAGAACTCGGTGGAAAGTGGAGGAGGCAGTGTCTTAACACTAAATTCCATGTGCTGTGTGCAGGATACAACGTGAAGCTGATTTAATTTAATTTTAATTATATTTACACTACAAAATTAAATAGAAAACACCATAAAATGAGCAAAACCTTCACAAACGTCGCCGTCGAGTTTCCAACGCACCGTTTTAGGCGCCGCGCAATCATATTTCCATTGTCATGTAAATTTTCACCAAATTGTGAACCAAAACGCTCCTACAGTACGACTCTCCTCCGCGGTTTTACATTATACTGTTTTACTTTATTTCACTTTGTTCTAAAGTTATTTATTATTTGTTCATTTGAAAATGGCCTTGGGAATAATAATATATTTTTAATTAATACAAACGCAATTTTGGTTCTATTTTCTGAGGTTTGATTATATTTTAGTCATTTAGGTTTATTAATTCCACGTAGAAGCACAAGCGTGCGACTGTAAACGCGACAGGTTGTGAGTTCGATTTTTACTCGAGGAAATGAAATATCTCTGGTAACGAGGCAAAGCGCGGTAGTGAGTTCCGTCACTCCACTTGTCCCCATATGGCCTACCCTGATTGGTGCAGAATACAGCAAGAGGAAGAAATATATATTTAATCGCTGTAATAGACAAAGGGTGGCGTTTATTGTTGCTACTCGAAATCTCTAAAAATTCAGCAGTGTGGGAGGTACAGACAGACTTAACACTAGGTTCCTTCCTATCCTGCTATATGCGTGATACAGCGTGAAGCTACATTTCACCCAACACGCAATGATTACACAATACTGTATTCTTGTATATCATAGTATATCTTCACTGCGTATTCCCAATAAGGCAGTACGGCGCAGAGCAATCACAATCGATTGCGATTCAAATGGCCGCAAAATTGCGAACCAAAATCTACCAGTCGTTGAAACTATTGTATTTCCTCTTAACAACAATTAGCTCATTTACAAAATTAATGGTTCCGTTACTATTGCTTGAGTTCAGGTTTTTGTATATATTGTGTAATGTTTAATATATTTTAAATATAAAAAAATACGATATATTTTTTTCTTATGTCTGTTATATAAAAATTTAATGCTAGAAATTAAAGTCCTGAACGCCTTTCAAATTTCGCAATTTTATTTGTTCTTATATATTTTTAGCACTCTTAAAAGCATTACGCTTTTCCCTCATAGTAGGTTCTTACTCTAGTAAGAACTTTGTTTTGAGGCAGTCCGATTCTCATTTTCCGTAGAATTTTCAAAATGTTGAAAGTTGAGTGGAGGTTCTCAACGCCGCGCTTCGTCTATCATCTATTATAAAGCAGGGATATGATCTGATAGACGATTCCCACGAATAAAGATCGAACTAACAACTCTAAAAATTACAGTTAAACACTTCCCACCACATAAAACTTCTTAGGAATAATATAAATAGGTACAGCTTCACGCTGTATCCCGCACACAACAGGGTAGGTAAAGGGAATCTAGTGTAAGACACTCCGTTCCCCACTTTCTACCGAATTCTGGAGGCATTGCGTGTTGAGTGACAGAAGTCAACGCCGCGCTATGCCTCGATACTACTGCGAAGAAATAGAAATATAAATTTAAATAAATATTTCGTCCCCTCGTCGAGTGAGGATCGAACCCACAACCAGTCGGTTGTCATACTTTGTGCCGACTGGCCTCACTAATATAAATACATATATAAAATTTTAGTTTTTTCTAAGACGAATCAAGCAGTAGCGCCACTGCTAGTTGGGTAAGTGCATTAAATCATTAATTACTTTATATGAAAGTTTACATTCAATTCCAATTTGGAGTTCAACTTCTAAGTGTTAAGTTAAATATTGTTGAATTGAACTGAATTCCTTTTCCGTTTATACTACATAACGTTTTTTCTCACTTAGCAGAGTATAAAGTTTGAACCTAGTGTTAGAACACTCCGATTCCGACTTTCCGCTCAATTTTCAAGCATTGCGTGGCGGAACTCAAAACAAAAGTATAAGCATAAAGTCAATTCTCAAAATTAAAAAAAAATCATAATCAATCTTCCAAATCTAAATAATCCACCCAAAGGACAACAATATTAATCATATTCCGGTACAACACCGCGAAACTGTATAATTATTTTGCGAGGGAAACATTAAAACTCGAAACTTCCTAATAGAAGTCACTAGCCAAACAAAACAAAAGGGAGATACGTCATCCAGCGTAACGAAGTTGAAACTCAAATATATTTCAACGCTTTATTTCATTATTAAATTGTTCGTGAAGGAGATAACCTCGGACTTGGTGACTTTGTAATGAGGTGCGACGGTTGGCGATAGTGCTTTAAATGGTGGGGTTTTTTTCTTTATTTTTTTTTAGATTCATTCTATCATAATATAGTGTATATTTTTGGGTAGGCAGAGAAAACCTAGTGTTAAGACACTCCCTTGTCCACGCAACGTATATGTTTTGGCGGAAATTATTATATTATGTATTTAATTTAATGTACTATATTTCATTTAATTACATATTTTCAAGATACAGGCAGAAAGAACGGAACGGAGAATCTTGGAATTATATTTTCGCTGCCTACTATAGTAGAGAGGGGAAAATTTGTAAAAAAAAATTGTTAAATTGTAAAATTATAAAAAAAAAATAAAAAATGCTGAGTAGGAGACACTTTCATCCCACTCTCTTATATATATAAACTACTTTGAATAACCTCTTCTAAGTAAGAAACCTTGGGGCCAATCGAGTAATTTGAACATCGTAAAGCCCAAGGGAGTTGCTGGGTCAGCGTGTAACACTGTATCTAACAAGCAGTTCTGGTTACGGTTCGAATATTATATATTCATACATAAATTAATATTTAATTTACATATACAGCTTCACGTGTACGGGACACAGCAGGGTAGGCAGAGGGAACTTAATGTTAAGACACTCCGTTCCCCACTTTCCGCAGAATTCAGGAGGCATGGCATGTTGAGTGGCGAAGCTCTATGCCGCGTTTTTGGCTCGATACCAAAGCGAAAAAAATAAAATTACAATAAATACTTCAATTCCTCGAGTGGGGATCGAATCCACAATTAGTCGTGTTTACAATCAACCACTTGTGCCCCTGTGCCACAACTGCCTCTATAACAATAAAAAAATATATTTATTTTTGTTAATATAAATATTTACTTAATAAAATCAAAATTAAATCAAATCAGCTTCACGCTGTATCCCGCACACAGCAGGGTAGGCAGAAGAAACCTAGTGTTAAGACACTCCGTTACTACATATAAATTTAAGTAAATATTTCATCTCCTCAGTGGGGATCGAACCCACAACCAGTCGGTTTTACAGTCACACCTCGTGCCACTGCGCTACCACTGGCCTCACTTTACTTTATACTATTAATAATAGACGAGGCAAAGCACAGCGTTGAGCTCTGCCTCCAGAATGCAGCAGAAAGTGGGCAACGGAGTGTCTTGACATTAGGTTCCCTCTGCCTACCCTGCTGTGTGCGGGATACAGCGTGAAGCTGATTTAATAGGTGAATCCATTTTGCACAAATTGACATATTTGCGTCATCTCATCTGGATATCCGTCTGGACTACTTCTCTCCTGTCTACGTAGTAGTAGCATCGCATTATTTACGCCCATATAATTTAAATGGCGGTATTTCCGTTATTTTCATTTTCCTTACATTTTATATTATATTTCAAGTGTATGTTGTTTGCATTTTTATGTAACAAAGTATAAAAAAATAATAAATTGGACAATTTTACTTTGTAATGTTTTATCAATTCTCTTCTTTGAAATGTAATTGGGTGTTTCATTCCACTTATAGTATAAAAGTCAAAAATAAAAACAGCAAAAATTCAAATAGGTTTTTATTATCTTTACTTAAATATACCAATCATATATAATAAATAAATCAAAAGGAAAAGCTGAAACAGGAACTTATCAATAAGTTCCCTTAACAGGTAATAACAAGAAATACAGGAAATGCTTTTACGAACGGGAACACCCAAAGCCGACCTAGCGCTAAATAAATGGCCGAAGTGTTCTAGACCATTTAGTTGTTAACAAGGCGTGTGGTGCTAAACTACCTCACGTGAATATATGTATACCTCACGTTTATTGAGTAATACCCGTATGCTAAATATTTTATAAACTTGGGTAGTTTACAAAATTTAAAAAATCTTAGATTTGTTCATAAATATATTAAAGTTTTAGATACGAGTACTTGCCTGTACAGGACATTTATTGACCGTGGGTTCAAATTCCGCGGTGGTATTTCTCAAATTATTTTATTGTAATATAGATATTTTTTTTTTATTTCATTTCTTCTCTTTTGTAACATTACGACATTGAGTTCCGCCGCTCATCGCGCAATGTTGCACAAAATTCGAAGGAAAGCGGAATGTCTTAACACTAGAATACCTCTGCCTACCCTACTATATGCGGGTTGAAGAGAAAAGCTAAAATATATAAATAAAAGAATTTAAAATAATATTACACCAAAAGGTAAGCTTCAGTATATCTATTCATACATAAGGATAAAGGTAAAATAATACACATTCCCTTGTGAGAGTAATTACCTGAGAAAAATGTCTGCAGTTCTACACTTTGACGGAGAACGAAATAAGTTACAGAGGAACAAGTCCCGCGGGCGTTTGCAGTTATTTATTTTAAAGTTCATCATTTCTTCTCACATTTTTACTTTTACGTAGTAACTTTAGAGTATATTTATATATAGGTTTTTTATTATATTTCTTGTTTGTTTCGACCGAAAATATAAAATGGGAAACCACGTTTTATCCCCTTTCCTTAACAAAAAATATTTTTTTGCTTTTCTATACTCTCTAACCTCCCTACTTAACAAATAAAAATTTTCTAAGTTCATTAATTTAGCCTGAGTGCTGTCTGTCAGTCACTCAGTAACAGAAAAGTTTAATGTATAAAGATTTATTTGACTGATTTATATTGTGTTATTTGTTTTAATCCTCCGAGGCCGTCAACATATAAGTAGTATATACAGTTATACTATATATACTCAACAATGCCTTCGGGATACAGCAGAAAGCGGGGAACGGAGTGTCTTAACACTAGGTTCCCTCTGCCTACCCTGCAGTGTGCGAGATACAGCGTGAAGCTATTTTTTTTATATACAGTTATTGAGGACAGTGGTGGCGCAAGAGCACAAAGTGTGACTGTAAAATCGACTAGTTGTGGGTTCGATCCCCACTCGAGGAGAACATTTATTTACATTTATATTTTTATTTCTCCGCTCTAGTGTCGAGGAGTGCCTTAACACTAGGTTGCCTCTGACCCTGCTGTGTGCGGGATACAGAGTGAAGCTGATTTATTTATTTTTAAAAACAATTATCTTTTTTCAACGTGCTTAATTCGTCGACGGCGTCGACCTATTCATAAAATATATCATTTATTTTCAATTTCAATAACAATTTATTCATCAATATTTGACAAATTACTTAGACTGATGTTTGTATGTTCTGAAAAGCGAAGGTTAACCTAACATAGATTTTCTAACAAAAGCGAAATATTGTATACTCAGAAAAGACTAGACTAGGCTTTTGTTACATTTGGACTATTTATCAAACACTGTTTACCAATACTACCATTGACAATATTTATTGTTTCTTTTTTATTTTCATTCTATATTGTGACTGTAAAACCGAGTAGTTGTGGTTCGATCCCCACTTCGCTCTGGTGTCGAGGTTAAGCGCGGCGTTGAGTTCTGCCACTCAACACGCAATGCCTCCAGAAATCTTCAGAAAATGGGGAACGGAGTGTCTTAACACTAACTGTTGTGTGCGGGATACAGCGTGAAACTGATTTATTTATTTATTCATTCTATATAAACAAAGAAAGGGAACCAAGCGTTAAGATACACTTTTTCTTTTTTTTTTCAAGTGCTTTTTTTTCCTAATTTCAAGATATTGCATCTTAAATGGTGAAATTCAAGGCCACTCTACTTACCAAAGCGAGAAAATGTACATAATTTGTTCCCCCGATTAAAAATAGAATCCACAACCATCTCGTTTACAGTCAATTATTTTTTTTAGCCTCACACTGTGTGCCACTTACGGTACGTTAGGCAAGGGAACCCTGGGCACCTAGTGTTAAGACACTACGTTACGATTAAGACACCGCAGTTACCCATTCTACAGAATTCTGGAGGCATTTAAAGCTGAGGGACGGAACTCAGCGCCGCGCTTTGCCTCGTTACCAGAACGAGGATATTAAAAAATAGCTATTAAATATCTCATTTCCTCGAGAAATCAAACCCACAACCTGTCGCACGCTTGTTCCCCTGTACCACGACTGACTTCCAAATCAATCAATATTGCCTTCCCCAATATACAACTCCTAGCAATAAGTCAACAATTAAACAACACGGGAAGCAAATTGTTGTTTTACAAACTTTGACTTTTTATGTAAATAAATACGAGAACGAATTCAAAGTTCGTCGTTTAAGTTTCCGTTTTGTTCAAAAAACACGTTCGTTGCTTTCTTTGAGACTTTCGGTTTTCCTTTTTGTAATTATTGTGAACCGGTTCTAAAGTAATTGTTTTAACAGATGTAGGCTCTTATACTTTATATAGCGTTTAAAGGTTAACAGGTTTCTTAAGCGCGTGTAGGTGTCTACTATCCGGTAGTATATTCAGTATACGGTAGTGTAAAATGGAATTTAAAACACGTTAATATTATTTATTTAGCTTTATGCTATATTCCGCACATAGTGTTAAGACATTCCGCTCCCGATCCAGACACTTGGTGGAACTCGATGCTAATGCTTTGCTTGTTTACAAGAAAAATTAAAATATTGAATATTTTGATTAATCTTTTCAAATAGAGCCAAGGCCTTTGGATATGAAAATTGATTAAATGTCAGTATTTCGCTCGCAGACAGACAGATTATATACACATATAATAAACCTTTCTCTTAAATCACTATCAATCTGTGGAAACCGTATTGATGTATGTTATGTAATTTAAAGATCTAAGCACAATACATTGATTGAGGGATTTTTTTTTACGTTTTATATAATGAAAAGAGGTAAAGAGGCTCGCTCTTGCAACAAGACAAACTGAGCTATCGACTTACCCCATTCATCACGCCTGGTCTCGCAAATTGGGCGGCGCGTGTAAAAAAGAGTTTCTGAACACTAAGTTCGATTTACCCCGGCTATATGCGGGATACAGCGTGAAGCCCACAAGTTTGAACTACAACAATTATAAGCTAATTTCGACCAAAGCAAGTAAAACTCGAACCATAGGCACTCAAAACGACTATGTTACCGGAAGTAACATGAACATTAAACTAATAAACTAAGTGAGACTAGTGAAGTCACACAACTTTGACTACTGCTGTGACGTGCGTGACTGGCGGGCTTGTTGCCGTGATTAGTGCTACGTCAGACGGTCTTTGTAGCCTTCGCTCAAACACACCCACGGCTGTGGGGATTTCAATTGTATTTAGATATTTGTAGTAAATTAATTGTTTTGGGTAGTAGATGTGGATTCGATTTCCGGTGGAATGTATTATTTTCAACTTTTTCCTTTACTTTTTTTTTCATTTTCAACTTTTTTCAACGTGAAACTTTGATATACGCGTACTATATGAAGGCTAATAATTTTATAAAAACATATTGTACCTATAACTGTAACTAATAACTACTGTCGTAAAGTCGCTATGTCGTCAGTCACAAAAAATTTAAAACATCATCGTCGTTTAGCCTAAACTATATACAAATTATCTTATTTTCTTGCATCTACTTAAGTTATTTGCTGTATTTTTTACTTAATTCGTATATTAGAGAACACAGTATCGGTGAAACTGTAGGAAGTTCATGTAATAATGCGTCTGTTCTCTCTGGCGACTTCGTTAGGGATAATTGTAAAAGTAGGCAAAAGATATACTAGGTATATTAAGACAATTAATTACCCATTACGTGTTGCTTTGCGAAACTTAACACCGAGCTTCGTCTTGTTGTGGAAATCAAATCCACAATCACTCACTCACAACTCATGTCATAGCTTATAACAAAATCTTATTACGTTTCAGTATAGACGAATTCGTTAATATTTTTCGAGATATCAAATACAATAATATATTTGATACAAATCATAAGACGACAAATAAAATTGCTTTTCAATATCCGATATTGAATAGCATGAATACATGATATCTACTATTTACGTTAGCCTCTATATTTTATGCTGGTTTACAAAAAATATGTTTTAATATATTATACTATATTATATAAAAATACTGCAGGGAGCCGGTGTTCAGATATTAACTAAAAGAAAATAGACAAAAAATAAAAACGTTTACATAAAATGATTCTTATCATTTCATCATTTAAGTCAAGATGTTTGTATCTTTTTTCTAAATACCATTTTAATTTTTAATTAGAAAGTATTTAAATTTGCAAATAACCACATAACTATATTACATACAATATTAAATAATAATAAATAGAACAAAAGTTAATTTACTATTGTATAATATCAACAACAACACAACAAATATTTTTTTTATTTCTTAATAATCCCAAAACAGACTAAATAAAGTAAAAAAAACTGGTCAAGTGGGAATCAGTATCGCCAACTGAGAGTTTTGTACCAATTTTAGGATTGTAGTCCAACGGAAAATGCAATTTATAAAAATTGATACTCTTATATTTTGTATGAAATTAACTATAATTATAAGTTTGTAATGATTTTTTCTATTAATATCAATAAATTTTCACTTTTCGTATATTTTGCTAAATTTGTATCGTAAATTCTCACTTAGTGACAAATTTCATAACTGTGACTCTACAGAAAGCAAGATATAAAACCTATAGGTCTTGATTACGTTTATCTAGAAGCTTCATTTTTTTATGCTCCCATAGTTTGACCTCTACAGTAAGATTTGAATATTTTAAATTAGTTTCAGCTTGATACTTAAACGCGATCTCGAGATAAACGATCTCGTCAGACGGTCGATCCTATTCAGGATTCAGCTTTTACCTTTTGAGGTACGGAACCCTAAAAAACTGAAATTAAATTGATTTCTGCAATAAAAATCACATGCAAAAGTAAATACACACAAAGAACAGTGTAGCTACCAGCAGTACCCGTGTCAACGCGTTACGGGCTGGGTATAAGCCGTCCGGGCACATCGTAAAATGTCCAAAATCGTTTATTCATTGCCACATCAAAGGACCCTTGTTAAAATTCTATTCGTTTCTCTGGTATATTATCGTCCCATGCCATGTGGGCTTAGCGCTGTTATTAGTTATTATACGGGTTATGGAAAAATTCTTCTTTTTATTACCTAATGTGTGGTATGATATTATTTAATAGGCCGTAGCTCTGAAGGCTGTCATGGTGCCGTGGTACAGTGTCTTACTATAAACGCTTCGGTTATGGATTTAAATCCTACCTGGAGAATTAAGTTTTCATCTCTGATTCACAAGAAAAATCGAGGTATCCCGCCGCAAAACGCACTATTATTATCTTTGATATCTAAATAACGTAGACTTCTTGATTTTTTTTTATTTACAATTATTCGAGAATTTACTGTAAATTATATTTAGTTAATACTTATACTATTTAGGTCAAAGCAGTACCTAGGACTTGTGACCCTAGGTGTAGGTTTTTAGGGTTCTTTTAAAAGAAGCCACTTTCACTGCTCAACCCAATGTAGCAAATTATCTCAAAGAATATAAATATCGCCTATTATATTATTAAGATCAGTCGTGGCCCAGGAGCACAACGTGTGACTGTAACGTGAAAGGTTGTGGGTTTGATTCACACACGATGAAATTCGAGGTAAAAGCGCGTCGTAGAGTTCCGCCACTCAATACGAACAAAAAATGAAATTAAAAAAATGAAGTACGGACTCTTTAAACAATAGGTTCCCTCTGCTAGCCCCACTATATACGGGATTCAATGGAACATAAAAAACTTACGATAGTTTGCAATTTTTTTTAAATTAAAGGAGTTTCATGTCTTTTCCCGCATAGAAGTACAGTTTTTTCATATATAGCGTGCTAAACGCAACTCAACGCCACACTTCGTCTACCAGAACCAGAAAATGAAAATAATTTTATATAATTGTTCTCCCAAGTGGGGACCAAACTCACGACTGCCACGTTTACAGTCCGAAGTTGTACCCCTGTACCACGACGGCCTCAATTTTTGAATAAACAACCCATACTTCACTTTCTGACGAGAGATTAACTTTTTAATTTTACAAAGCAGATTGCATATTGAAAAATTCCATTCTCAATTATGTTATGGCTCGAAACATTCTCTCAGCAGGAATGCATGTGAAATTTAATTAGTTTTTTATCCTGTATTTGTTATTTTTTTTTTCATTTGGAACATAGATTTTAATAGCAACACTGTGTTGAGTCTATAAAAACTAAACTTGATGAAATTTTTGTACATCCCTTTTTTTAGAACGAATATAATGTATTTTTAATTATATCGTAATAACATTTTAAATTCACTTTGTATCCCACATATAGCAGGTTAAGCAAAGGCCTAGTACCAGTAAATCTCATTTCCCACTTTTCGACCTATTTTGGAAACATTGCTTATTTAATGGAGAAACTCAGGCCGCGCTTGATTATAGGGACATAAGTTTTTTTTTTGGCTCTTCTTCTTCTTTTCTGTCGATAAGCACTAGACTGTAAAAAGCGTGAAAAGTTAAATGAAACAAAATTTGAAAAGCAATAGAGGTTTGGACGCTGTAGTATAAATAATATTTAGTTGATCAAGTAAGTATTTTCACAGTTCGTGCCTCACTAAAAACGTCAATATAACACAACACTAAGAACTGGCATAAACTCGTAACATAGAGCACCGTAACTAAGTATTTACTTCAACCGAGCATCGAAGCCGCAACCACCTCGATAGCCACCACTCAGAGAGCAAATTAAACAAGTGAAACTGACGTTTTACTGAAGCAAAGGTTAGTGTGCATTCACAGGGATTCTACGCAACAGTCCGTCCGTAAAACCACACCTCAACGTATTTGGTTTAGACCAAGTTAAATAAAGCAAACCGCAAAGTATGTTTGATTAAGCAGTAAATTCTTCATCATTTAAATGAAATCTAAGCTTAAAATAGTTATATAAGTACTTACTTCTACGTGAGTACGTTAAATTATTAATGCATTTTCTATAGACATTGGCGAGCGGTCTTCATAAGATTGAGATATGATAAAATTTTTTAATGATAGTCCCAGTCTAGTCCCTAAGAATTTTCCTCCACAAAAGGTAACATTTAAAATCTTCCATCCGGGGCCATCGCAGCTCAGGGACTCAAGCCTGTAAACTCTCGATAATCGGAAACAAGATATTTAATATTTTCACTTCCTCGCACTGCCACTCAACACCCAATACCATATGAATTCGACGAAAACTGAGACGAAGTTTCTTAATGGGAACGGTGCGTATTTTTTTTATGTAAAAGACAAGGCAAACGAGCGAACGGGTCACCTAATGATAAGTGATCACCGTCGACTACGACCCCGTTCAACACCAGAGGCGCTATGCGCTATTTGAAGGATCCAAGTTATATCGAACTGGAAACATTGCCGCAGATAGGCCATTCCACAGTTGCGTAGCGTGTAGAAAAAAGTTTCTATAAAACTGCACAGTGGTGAAGTGCCACGTATCCAGATGCCACGTGTAGATGGTATTTTAGTTTATGATGTACTGTACGTTTAGAAAATGCGGCGGCAGGTAACAGTTCAATGAGTTCTCCAGAAAACTCTCCATGATAGATGTGGCGTTACGTCTCTACGATACAGTGTAAAGCTAAACAAATTTTATACTCATATACTTTATACTGCTCAGTAACGAGGGCAGAGAGAACCTAAAGTAAAGACATTCACTCACTTAGGTTCTCCTCTTTCCAACCGAATGTATATAGAGTAGCGAAACGTAACTCTACGCCAGAGAGTATGAAAATGAAAATAAATATTTTTCCCCCCAAATTTTAAACCCACAACCATCGCTGCTACCATCAGAACTGTTCTGTAAGATTATTATATAAATTTACACTCTATTTACGTATTATCAAATACCTCTGTCGGTATAAACACAATGAAACTCATAAAAAAATATAAAACTCCATCCAACCTGTTACATTCGATCATTAATCATTTGTCGGCGATCGCTTTCGAACATTTGTCTTTATTACGCCTGCTTTACGCCGCCGTAAACAAAACCTAATAAGCTCAAAACTGAAATTTTATTACAATATCCCTAACTTTCTTATTGCTATCACGATTAAACAAAAACAATGTATTTTCTATATATATTATTAATTAAATTAAGCTTGAGAACAACGGGCATCGTTGTACAATAGGACAGCATCTGGCTGTAACTTAGATGACGATTGGTTCAGGCCCTTCTTAGTGTAATAAAATATTATCACTTAGGTTCATAAGCACTTTGTTACAATTTAAATTAATATATTTTTAGTATCTTGTAGCAAGTCGTGGCACAGAAGCACAAACTGTGAGTGTAAACGCGACTGTTGTGTGTTCGATCTTCATTCGAGGAAATGAAATATTTATTTAATTTTATATTCCCATTTCTTTCACTGGCGTCGGAGGAAAGCGCGGCGTAGAGTTAGTAGCCTCCAAAATTCGGCGGTAAGTGGGGAACGGAGTGTCTTAACACTAGGTCCAATCAAACAAACTCTTCAGCTTATAATACTAGTACAGTAAAATATTTGTAATTTGTTGTATTATTAAACTATATAGTATTAGTATATTATTTAATTATATAATAGTATAAAAAATACAAAACAATATAACAGCCACAACACACAAACACTGTTTCATTTAAAACAATAAAAATAATAACATTTAATTCAATTAATAATCAAATAATAATATTTCATTTAAAATAACAACAACAACGGGTTTAAGGTGTCAAGCCGACCACCAGCCCGTACTTCCGTCCACTCTTTTCAAATGACAGATACGTAGCACCTCGAGTGACGTTTGAATTTCACTTCCCCATCTGAAAACTGTTTTCAGCGATGGACTACAGAATATTTTACTCACTGAAATTGTTTCTATAGCCCTTTTGTAAATATTGGATGGAGAGTTTGTGAAATTTAATTGTTGTGGAATTATGATTGTTATCAAATGTATCAAAGTAACCAATAGAGGCCGTCTTGGCATAGAGGCAATGTCTGACTTTCAACGCAACAGTTGTGAATTCGATTCTCCCTAGTGGTAATGAATTATTTTTATTTCTTTCCTCAAGTCACAAGACAAAACGTGGCGATGAGTTCCACTATTCAACATAGAATGTCTAGACAATTAGATTGAAACTGGAGAACAGTGTCTTAATAATAGATTCAATCTGCTATGCGGTAAACTGAACATAAAAACAATATTAAACTGTATTTTATTTTCTTTATTTTTTATTTACAAAAACCTGCAGAAAAAGCAAAGCTTAATGATGAATGATGATGAAATTAAACACATCATTAATTATCAATAATTGCAAATGATTTTAATGACACAAACACATAATGATTGGACACAACGTAACGTTAACTGTACGTACATATATCAGGATTTGGTTTAAATTTTGTTCAATTCAACGATCAATCAAGGCCCATTGTGCAATGCGGCGTACCGTGATGAAGACTGCAAATAGCCAAATAGCAGGCACGGCTGTGTATATATTTAAACATTTTTAAAGTATTACGTCACGTAAAACTTATTTTTTTTAAATATATATATATATATATATATATATATATATATATATATATATATATATATATATATATATATATATATATATATATATACACGTTAGTTTACTCACCACGGATCGCGCGTGGAGGGAGCTGTATTCGACTTGACTAAAACAAATGGATTGTCTCAATTTCTTGATTTACCAACGCGATTCCCAGGCGTGGACAACCACAATACCTTCTATTCGGGCATACTGCTGACTTCATATCCAGAATAGTAAAGAGTCATAGCTGATGTCACACTAGACCACTGTCTGGTACAGAGTGTTGCATATCCATTAAACGCAGCATTCGTAGAACACCTGCAACTCGTCGCGTCTGGCTCTAAAAGTCAGCAGATTGGAATGGGATACGTACATTTTACATATTTTACTCCTTGAAATGATACGTACGTACAGTTTGCTACTCTTCATTCTCCTATTGTCGTACCGCTACCGTCGGCGACGTGGTTCTGTAGGTCATGGGGCTTGGCTATGTCTGTATGGTCAATTGGTAGCAAGTATGGTAGAAGTGACGGCTATCTCTCTATTGTGGATGGCCTGTTTAAAAATTACTTCGCCATCTCTGAAAGACAATGCGCGGCGCTTGATTTCGACACTCAACAAAAATAAATATATCTCTAACACTGTGCGGAAATTGGGAACGGAGTGTCTTAACATATATTGTTTCTATCTAACCTGATATACAGAAAAAAGCGTGAATCTGTTTTCTTATACAGACGTTAACTACAGATATTACTTATAGGCATTACATTACAAAAAAAATATTCAATAAATTCATTTAAAACTTCCACCAACACATTTTACCTTCAACATAAATTAGCACGGCATTTCGTTTACCGTGTTAACTTGTCACGCTACCAACATTATATATTCACATTAGCTGGTGGTGCCAGTACTCACTAAAACAATTCGTTGATTGATATCGTGCGCCAAATAAACTAAATTGTATGGAAAATAATAAAACTGTTGTAATTAACCGGTGATTCAAATGTGGTTTTGCTTTTGAATGAGTGTGAAATTACATACTGTATACAGGGTGTATTATTGGAATTATTAATGTTTTTTGTATATAAATTATATTAAAATTATATATGGTATTTCGACATTTTATTATACTTTCCTATTATATTATCTATCTATCCTATAATAAAACAGTGAAAATATTGTGTGTGTTATTATAATTATAAAAAACAATGTAATAGGTTTACAAACAGCTAATAGAATTTTAATGTATGATTTTTAAAATTTTTGTCTGCCTGTTTTTGTCTGTTTGTTTGCTCTAACTAAAATAACCAAAACCGTTAAATTTGTATCTCCGATGGCGTTAGTACATAGCTATTTACACGAAACTGCAACAAAATACAAACAAATTAAAAAATGTTTGTCTGCCATTCAGTCATTCTGTGCCCTTTCTCACTTGAACTAATGGCTTTAATACCCAATTTTGCCCCCCTTTTAAGGCTATTATGTTTTTTAAATTTAACCACAAATGTAAAGTTTTCAAGTTTTTTCCTGATCTAGTATTACTTGTAGATGATAGATGCCAAATTATTACATGTTTCAAGTACATAATTCTAGGTCAACCAGAAGTACCATATTAATTTTGATTCCCTTTATAGTGACAAACTACGCATTTTTTGCCATATAAACGGCGATAACTTTTTTTTAAGTAAAAGTAGAAATACATTTTTTTCTGTAGATTTGAATATATGGTTTGCATTTCAACTCAATATCTTCAAGCGCTCCTGAGCTAAAGGCTCTTCACAGAACGACAGTCAGACAGACGACGGACGGACAACAAAATGATCTTATAACGCTTCCTTTTTTTCTTAAAAGATACGAAACCTTAAAAACAGTTTCATATATGAAAAAGGACAATATTAGTAGGTTATACAGTACAGTAGATAGCTACTGTATAATAATTTCAATTTCAATATAAAATAATTTTAATCACAACACCAAACTAAATGTAAAGATCTCGCCCAGATACCCCGAAACTATTCACACAGTATATAAGCCCGATATCTAATTTTGCGATATGAATGGAGCAGCCGGGTCGTAATGAAAAACCTTCCAATAACCGACGAATAATTATATTGGCCTGCCTTTTGTCCTTTTCGACATAAACCGTTAGGATTGTCAGTCTTGCTTATATTAGAAATGTAAAGTTAGAGTTTGTGACGTCGTAGGTCAGTTGAGAATTTGTAATGGTTGTGAGTTCGATTCGTATTCGGGGGATATTTGAAACGATTCGTTTTTGTGCTTGCATAGCGCAGTTCAAAAAAATGTTTAAAAGCTCATAGGTGGAACCGAGCTTTTTTTTCACGCATCGCCCACTTTTTATTGGTAAGCAGTGAGACATAGCGATGTTTTGTAATTTTTTTTTTTTTTTTTTTTTTTTCACGCATCGCCCACTTTTTATTGGTAAGCAGTGAGACATAGCGATGTTTTGTAATTAAAAATACTATACTCAATTTCCATAGAACTATATGCTTGCTAAATGATGAATATAAAAATTGCATTTCAGACATTATAAATAGGTTCCTTTCTGTTAAAAAAAATAATTACAAACATTTATATTGGGATACTCACAGTCACACACAGTCAATGACACAGATGCAAATTCGCATATTATATTTTTTTTAGATTTGCGCTGTATCCTATTAAGGTAGGCAGAGGGAACCTGGAAACCTTGACAAGACTTCCCGCCGAATTCTTAGGGCATTACTTGTTGAGTGACGGAAATCAACGCCGCCTTTTGCCTCGTTATCAAAGCGTGGAATTGAAAATATTAAGTAATATCATTTACCCGGGTAGGAATCATGGGAAGCCATGGGAACATTCTATTAGAAAACTCTGTTCCCCACTTTCAATTTCGTTACCCCGAGTAGGAGTCGAGACAACAACTGCCGCTGCGCCACGTCGACCTCAATAAAGTATTAAAAATATATTTATTAATAGTAAAGATATATTTTTTCAATTTCATTTATACATTCCGCGTCATCGTATGACGTGAACGTTGTTCATTTAATATAATGTGTGAGTTGGTATGCTACAGTCGAGATAATATTTATATTTAAAATATTTTCTTATTATACGATAACGAACAATATATTTTATTTAACGGTAGTTAATGCTGGACACGACTGTTCTTTCAACAAGAAATCTCCACTTTTATAAATAAATAAATAAATAAATCAGCTTCACGCTGTATCCTGCATACGTGTTAAGACACTCCGTTCTCCACTTTCTGCCGAATTCTGAAGGCATCGCGTGTTGAGTGGCAGAACTCAACGCCGTGCTTGTCCTCGACACCAGAGCGAAAAAATGGAAATATAAATTTAAGTAAATAGTATCTCCTCGAGTGGGATCGAACCCACAACCAGTCGGTTTTACAGTCTCACTTTGTGCCCCTGTGCCACGACTGGCTTCACTTTTATGTGACACTATATATTATTTGTCACTAAACTCCGTAATAACTATAGATTTTTTTAAACAAAAAATATGCCTATCTGCACGAAGTGCTGTAAAAAGTACTCGGAGCTACCAACTCGAGGATGATCTCTCAGCTGTGCTCTCAGAGTGATGAAAGACTGGCAAAAAAGATTTATGATGGAAAAGTGAGCGGTAAGAGAGGTAGGGGGAGACGTCGGTTGACCTTCAAAAACACAGTATCAAAGATACTGGAGGAAGGTCACGTAAAGAGCATGAAGACCCCCCGAAGGGCATGTATGAAGAGGTTGATGACAGTGGACGAGGCGAAAGAGTGTTATTCTGTTCTGGCTCCATCATCAGAGCAGCTCAATGATACCATATTATTGTATTGTCACTCAATTACGTTCAACTATCAAGTTTCATGAGTAAGTCAAACACAGTTTCTTAGATTTCAAAGTACATACATATAGTTACAAAGTTACCTTATTACATATCAAAGTAATAGAAACGTGCATAATATTAAGTTATTTTCTATTTTCGCACATATTCCGGAAAAAACCTGTGAGAAGAGTGAAGTCATTATTAAAACATTCAATTCTAATTTCACCTACACAATAGTATAAAAAGAGAAGAAAAATATATTTAAAAGCCTCTCGTGAAGTAAGGTCAAAACATGCGACTGTAACCGGGATAGGTTGTGAGTTCGATCCCCACTCGATGTCATTATCTAATTATTATTTTAATAACTTTCTCACTGGTAGCTTACTCACTCAACACGTAAAGCTTCCATTGGAACGAATAGTCTTAACACTAGGTTCCCAGGTTCCCCCTGAGTTCTCTGCTATGAGCAGGATATAGCGTGAAGCTGAAAAATATATATAATATGTGTGTAGGTACGTACGTATGTTACGTTATATGAGGGCAACATATTGTCTGGACTCAGAAACGATATTGTTGCTTCAATAATTCAAACAGTATCGAAACCGAATAGAATATAGAATGTTATTTCTAATAAAAACGTGATATTCTTGTTTTATTGTATGTATAAAAGTAAAAGTATTTCATAAAAATATTAATTTTTAATAATATTTTGATATTTAGGTTTTATCCGTTGTGGTGCAGAGGCACATGCATGCGACTGTAAATGTGACAGGTTGTGTTCGGCGCAAAGTGAGGAACGAAAATGTCTTAGTATTAACGGAGTGTCGTAACACTAGGTTCCCTCTGCTAACCCTGCTATGTGCGTGATACAGCGTGAAGCTAAAAAAACAATCTAATTATTCAGCTCATCAGATTTTAACTTGTATATTCAGGCCATTACTTTATGTATACCTCGGGCTAGTAACTGCATTAAATAGACAGACGATGAAAGACGTGGTGCGCACGAGATCGTGTTTCTTTTTTATATTTGTCAATATTTGAAAAATACCAATACACTAAGTCTTGAAAATGCGACGAGAAGTGTAGGTTCACTCTGCCTATCCTTCTCAATGCGGGATACTGCGTGAAGCTAAAAAAATATCTATGTATAAGTAAGTGACTCTATGGTATGTGCGAGTATAGAAGGATAAATTTATAAAGGCATACACTACAGAATCTAAAGCCTTTATATTAAGTCAACATGAATAATTTGTCAACAAATTTAATCAATGCGTCCAATTCGATAAACCGCAAATACTCGCTCGAGGGAATCGTTTTGAACCGTTCACGGGATAATTTAAATACAACAACACCTGTATTTTAATAGAAAAATACTTAGCTTGTCAAAAATAAAAATAAATATTAATATTAGAAATTGAAAATAATTTGATTCAATATTTATAAAATAAAATATATACCTATTACTTAAGGAAATTCTTCTTTAAAAATTGTAAAGTGGCACATAAAATATTTTTCTTACCAGATTTCACCTACATGACCCTAATAACCATAAATGGGCAGACAGATAAACAGAGTTTATAAGAATTCCGTTTACTTATAGACTACCTACAACTTTATAATATAAGAATGTCAAAGCCGATATCTGTGTCTAAGCACCCATTCTAAAATAAGGTCTAGGATGAGAATAGGAATTGCTAGCAACAATTCGGACTGACTAAGCGAATAAAATGTTCTAAAGAATCCCTTTATAAAGTATTTTTCGAATAATAACTTTTAGTTTTATGTCAATAATATGTAAATGGTAGAAATGGACTTTTATTGACGATTTTCATACTATAATATTTATTTTAATGTATGTATATAGTGGAATCGGAAGAAAAACTAGTGTTAAAACACTCCGCTCCCTACTTTCCATCCACTTATTTATTCTTATCAGGGCGAGCAAATGAAAATATTCAATTCCTCCGAGTGGAAATCGAACCAACATCATCAGATGTTTAACCACTTAAAAAATATAGAGAATTTAAATCGAAAAAACCATATTCTATCCTTAAGAATAACAAAACAGTCTTTACTCACAGGAATATCTCTAGACGATACAAGTCTGATCTGATAGGGGTCAAGATGCTACTGATAAATATTTACACGTTACACACGATCCCAATAATCGTGTATCGCTCTTTTATTACGTCACTTGGAGAGATAACCTTTTATTGTGCTGACCCAATTCAACTTGTGCAGATGTACGGTACAAAATTGTATTACGGAAAGACTGACTTGACTTACAATATTTGTATGTTGCGTACTTACACTACTTACGTAATAGGTTAGGACATATTTCTATTTGTTGTTTCTTATAAATTTCGATTTTATTATAATTTGGTAAATGTCCTTAATCATTTGGTTTTAAAATAATGTATGTTATTTTTTTAATAATGACAATGAAATTTTGTGGTATTTCTTTACTTTTCAGCCTTTAGAGGAAACGTAATGTCAAGACACTCTGTTCTCCGTTTTCTAATCAAATTTGAGACAAGACATGTTGAATGGGGAAACCTCAACGCCGCTTGTCTTACGAGAGGGAAAATTAAAATAATTGTTTTCCCGAGTGAGGATCGAACCATCAAACCCCAATGCAAATAATGGTTAACCATACATATTCAATATATCAATTTTACTTGTAAATATTCAAATTGATAGCACTCTATATAATAAACCGGTAACTTACGTAGGTATGTAACATATGCGAAGTGGCTCATATTTGCATATGCATTCTCACAGATGGCTTATCTGTGTCATACTGTAAAGTTTGAGAGCGTAGATGACATACAGACTGTTCTCCCGTGGTTTGGTTCAATGATTTAGTGTTCTAGCAAATTATTATGCTAAAACTTTAATAACAATTGTGACTTTAAAAGTTTTCGACACAATGCAACGGTTGTGGGTTCGATTTCCACTTGTGGGAATGAATTACTTTCATTTTCTGTCTCTGGTAACGAAAAAGCGAGACGAACCGTGGTAGAGGGTTTTGCCACTCGAGTCGAGACGTCGAGACATTGTAGAACAGAGTAACTTTCCTACTCTAATATGCGAGAAACAAACGTGGAGCTACCATTTGTTTTTTTTTAACTTCACACTGTAACCCGCACGAAGCGGGGTAGGCATAGAGTGCCTAGTGTTGAGACACTCCGCTTCCCACTTTCCACCCAATCTGGAGCGTATTAAGTGGTAAACCTCAACGCCGCGCTTTACCATGACACTAGTAGAAAATGAAAATATTAAATCTAACGAACTCGAAGGAAATAAAAATATTGAAAATTTTATTTGCTCCAGCGGGAACCGACCCCACAACCAATCACGTTTATTGTCATTCAAAACTCCACTTCAAAATAATTCTCCATACAACCAACAAAATGACACATCACACACGCATTTCCGAAATAATTACTTTTAAAACTAATGAATGCGAAACACTTTATTTACAGGTTTAATTGAAACATTCGTTTGTTTGAACTCGTCCCATTGTCCGTCCGTTGCATAATTACGGAATTTCCCTTGAATTTTCGTTAATGAACCCGAGCGTCACTTGAAATTAAAGTTTAAAACGACTAAGTGCTGGTTTTACAATATTGAAATGCTGATGTAATTGTTTAATGGTAATAGTAAATGAGATATTGATGTGGAAAGCGTTACTTTTGTTCGTCCTCTTCGTGGTGAAGTAGAAGCAAATTTCAAAGTTAACCGCAAATTTTATTATCTTTTTATCTTTCGGTTGCAACAATATATTTATTATAAACAGATTTTACCCACAGCTTTGCCTTTGTATGTGCTACATGCACGCATGTAGCACATACAAAGGCGTGAATACTCCCCTCTCCACTTTCTGCAAAATTCTAGAGGCATTCTGTGTTGAGTGGCGGAGCTCACCGCCGTACCACCTCAATACAACAAATTTTCAGTTTACTCAAGTAGGAATCGATCGAATCCACATCCTGTCGCGTTGACAATCACACGCCTGTGCCCCTGCGTCACGACTGACCTTAAACTGGTAGTAGTCAATTAAAAATAGCTAAGCAATTGGATACGACACGTGAAATCATTCTAATTACCATATTGTTATTCAGTGGTATTCAAGTTCTTGAGATTAGAGCATTCAACAAAATAATTATATCGAATGCGTATCAATTAATTATCAATTTATAGAAATTCCATATACTTATAATCTTTATATCTTGTTTTATTATAACATTGAATATGTTATTGGACAAACAGAATATTACAGTGTACATATATATTTCTCAGCAACTGTAATAATTCTTGCATCTTTAAAAACATCCAGCTATTTACTTCAGCACAGTTTATATACTTCTGCAATATTTAAATATTGCAGAAGTATCATCCTCCAAATCAATAAGATCCCTTAAGTTCTTCATATAAAAATATAAATCGTTAATATAAAGTAGAAATAAAAGAGGACCAAGAATAGATTCTTGTGAAATACCTATTCTTAGAAAAGATCCAGACGATTGTATATTATTTATATTAAACTTTTGGATTCTTTGATTTAAATATGCGACGAGATCAAGGATAGCATCCTTTATACCATCCTGTTTGATATAGTTTTAATAACAGAATTTCATATGCTACACAATCTAAGGCTATATATAATAAGTACCTACATTCCATAGTTTATGGAATGTAAAGGAGCACTAAAAGAAGATTTTTCGAAATACCTACAAAAAAGGGGAAAATCAGATATTATCATTTCACATATTAAAGTCCACGAAAAAAAAATTGTAAAAATCGACAACAGTGACATAATAAAAATTAAGCTACTTTTAACATAAATCGTGTCATACATTGTACTTCAAAATATTTCCAACCCGTTGCCTAACTTTAATTAAGTAAATAATTTGTTTGAGGCCAGTCGTGGCCCAGCGGCACGAGGCGTGACTGTAAAACCGACTGGTTGTGGGTTCGATCCCCACTCGAGGAGATGAAATAATTACTTAAATTTATATTTCCATTTCTTCGCTCTGGTGTCGAGGTTAAGCGCGGCGTTGAATTCTGCCACTCAACCCGCAATGCCTCCAGAATTCGGCAGAAAGTGGGGAACGGAGTGTCTTAACACTAGGTTCCCTCTGCCTACCCTACTGTGTGCGGGATACAGCGTGAAGCTGATTTAATTTTAAGTAAATAATGAAGCTATCCAATATGAAACAGTAAATTCTAGTCCTACACATAGATCGATATTAGTAATTAACACCTAAGGAGCCGTTGTACCGTGGCGTCCCTTTGAACTATTTCACTGAACCAATTTGCCAATAGCTGTCTGTTTGGTTGGTCCGTGGCCGACGAGTTTTTGGGCGGATTCCATAATTTCATCACGGTGTACTCGTTTTAATTAACTTGGAATTTAATTATATTGCTTACGATTATGTGTATGTTAAAAAAATAATAGTTAGCACGACAGTACGTAAGATATAGCCGAAAAAGCTCCATTTCTAAACGTAAAAATTGGAGAAATAAGCACGAGAAATATGAAAATAAAATGATGAAATAAGAAGGACAATAAACAAATAGGAAATCAAAATAGGAATCTCTGCTTAGCAAAAATAAAGAAAGCAATTACTTATGTTATGCAGCAATGACTTAACTATGAGCATCATTATCATTATTTTTATGAAGACTTTCAAGAAAGGGTTTCAAAACAACAACTAATATGTTACTTATTTAGAAAACGTATAAAAATTTGAACGTAGCGGGACTCGAGCCCGCATCTCCTGGAAACCGACCAGGCGCTCTGACCACTAAGCCATACGTTCTCATCAAGCTGCGTCGAAATTTTTATACACTTGTTACAACTTATTTATGTTGTTAGCATATAAAAGTAATAAGTGTATAAAAATTTCAACGTAGCTTGAAGTGTAGGTGCCTATCGTGTTGCAAGAAGGGGAGCTCTGCGCATTGTTTGGAACTTGTGACCCAAGATCAAGGTTAACCTTGAAACATAAACTTCCCCTGTCCGAGCTCCTCTCTCTACCTATAACAAAAGAGAAACGATTCCACAATGAAGTATATTCTACAAATGAATTGATGATAGTTCTTGACAGGCCGAAATCTTTTAGTAAAGTATAAAAAGGTTTCGCTATTATACCTCTTAATCTTTAATCAGAAAAAGCGAAACTCTTGATCAAATTAAGCTCCCACACAAACACCAAGTTAGTAATTCAGTACTAATTCAAAGCACTTAATACTTTCCCAAAAACAAACCTTTTGTTTCTACTTTTATTAAAACTTCAAGAAGAGCCCACGATTAATTTAACTTTTCTTTTTTACCGCAACTTGTCTCCGGATTACATTACGTTAGTTCCCAACTGGAATTGCCTTTGGCGCCCGAAATGTTGATTTGTGTGTGATGTTCATTTTTGTTGATAGTGTTGACTTGTAATTTAAGATGAAATAGTGTTTTATTGTCTAGTGTTTTTTTTATATATTTTTCAAAAAATTGCTTTTTTTATTTATTTACAGCTTCTAGCGTCTTCGTCACTCAAAACTCAACTTCACGTTATTATAGAGAACAGTGAGGAACGGAGTGCCTTACCTATAGATTCCTTCTGCCTACTCTGCTTTACGGGGTAAAGCATTAAGCTGTATATCTGTCTACATTCTTGCTCTCACAGTGTAGGCTCAAAAAACTTACTAATAAGACACAGTGGTGAAAAGGAAAATAATTTTATATACTTTCACAAATCAAATTGAACTTACTACCATTGTGTTCAAGTTTCCAACCGCGCTTCCATAGCTATCTTTTAAAAAAATAAAACAAAATATTATAAATATATTTTTTATTTCCGAGCTAAAACACGCAAATATCAGGATATGTACAGAGATCATAGTATCAAAGTACTGTTATCTCTTTTATGCACCCGAATAGCGCTACTTAACGCCACGCCTTGTGTTGACAGAGCAAAAAAGAAAAAAAAACATACTAGATGAAAATCGAACACACAACAACTCTATTTACAAGCAGAAGACATATACATATATTTTTTATCAGCTTCACGCTGTGTCCCGCAAACTGCAGGGTAGGCAGAGGGAACTTAGTGTTAAGAATCTCCGTTCCCCACTTTCTGCCGAATTCTGGAGGCATTGCGTGTTGAGTGGCAGAACTTAACGCCGCGCTTGTCCTCGACACCAGAGGAAATTTAAGTAAATATTTCATCTCTTTGAGTGGGGATCGAACCCACAACCAGTTGGTTTTACTGTCACAGTTTGTGGCCTCACACTTACATATATAATACAAATCAATATTCAATTCTATATAGAGACCATCATAAGCTATCAGCTTAATTATGATCACAAACATATTATAATAATAGCCGTAACGTCTTAGGTGGTTGATTAATACGAACTAATGTGCTCGAGCCATTTGTCTTTCCCCCATAGTTAAGCGTAGTGTACATTCCAAGCCAGTGTATATAGTGTATGGAATAAAATTAAGTCATTTTTTTTGGTTTGGTTGCTAAATATGTGTTGGTAAGTGTTTCATCTCGAAAGTGGAGTACGGAGTGTCTTAACACGATGTGTTTCTCTGTCTTCCCTACATATATACGCGGAATGCATGTAGCTAATAAAAACCTAAATGTGATGTGGAAATTTAGATTTTTTGAGGTTTTTTGCTGATTAGACATAGGTTAAAATTTTAATTAACCGACTTTACTTATAATATGATAAGCATAAATACGTAAAATAACATTTTATATTTAACCTACTTATTTTTTAAATTTATATTTAACTATATTTGTTTGTAGTGTGATTTGAAAATGACAAAGGTAACCTTTTAATTAATTTTAAAGCGTTATTTGACATTAAGAATAGCATACTTTTATAGTTATTTTCTACATTTTAAAAATGTCAATAAATATTTATCTAAAAGTATTTTCTTTCGCTAAAATATTATTCTTAGCATCTTAGCGTTCGGACGATCACCATGAGGTCAGGGAAAAATAAATACATTGTTAAACATTTCTTTCTGCACCACTAAACAACTACATATAAGTAAATCTAATAAGCTTAACAATTTAGTTCCTATAGAACTCAAGCATAAAGTATGTAATAAGGCTTATTACATACTTTATGTAATAAGCCTTATTTTATAACTCCATTATAGAATAAATATAATTAATCAATTGATTTGAGTTTGAAACTATGTAGCGAGTGATTATATTAAAATTATTTTCATTTTCCCGTTTTGGTGGAAATCAGAGTGAAAGTGAGACACGAAGTGTTTTAACACTATGTTCCCTCTACCTACCATATTTTCGGAACAAAATCACAGTCGGGGCACAAGCATGTGACTGTAAACGCGACAGATTGTGTCAGATTGTGGGTTCAATTCCCACTTGAGAAAATTAAATATTTTAATCTTTGCATTGCTTCGCTATAGTAAAGAGGCAAACAGCGACGTTGAGCCACTATACAACACGCAATGCCTCCAAAATTCGGATGAAAGTGGGGAGCGGAGTGTCTTAACACTATGCTTCTCTTTCTACCTTGCTATACGCGTGATACAGCGTGACACTGTATCATTCTAATTAATTAAACAATATCCAATTTTAACATAAAGCTCATAGAATTCGGTTGCTAAAGCATTTGGTAATCCACGTAATCATTTAAGCTGTTTTAAAATGAATTTTGTATCATTAAAAAGTGTAATCAATATTAATGATGGTGGTAAATATAAGCCAGCCCGGTCTAATTAGAGTCACGACCGCAGTTTTGTATGAAGTCGCTAATCATTATATATTTTTTATGTCTCGCGTGCGTCGTAGAGTGGTGTCGGGTTCGATTCCAGCTCGCAAAATTCGTGTATTTAAACTAGGTTTATTTAAATATAGGCATTTCCTATTTTCTGTTAGGCTAAGCGTGGCTTTGAGTAACTGCACTCAGCACGCTGTCTCGAAATTAGGGCGGTTCGTGGACGATACGAAACGGAAAATGGAACACAGTGATTTAACACTAAATTTCTCAAAAGAGTGATAATATAATCACATATGTAGGTATCGTTTAATTTCCTCATTTTAGCATATATATAAATGAAAATTATTTAGCTGGTAGTATTTATTATAAAGTTATGTCTATATAGAGTACCTACATTGAAATAGTTCTGAACTGTACATTGGCAATTTCAGATACCTACATTAAACTATAACAGACGTACCTCACACAGATATTTAATATAATCAGAAATTTAAAATATTAAATAATTTTACAGGTATTTGTATCTAAAATTAAGGCCAGTCGTGGCGCAGCGGCACCAGGTGTGACTGTAATACCGACTGGTTGTGGGTTCGATCCCCATTAGAAGAGATGATATATTTACTTAAACTTATATTTCCATTTCTTCGCTCTGGTGTCGAGGTTAAGCGCGGCGTTGAATTCTGCCACTCAACACTCAATGCCTCCAGAATTCGGCAGAAAGTGGGGAACGGAATGTCTTAACACTGGATTCCCTCTACCTACCCTGCTTTGTGCGGGACACAGCGTGAAGCTGATTTTTTGATTTTGTATCTAAAATTGTAAAATATTCGCTACTTTGCTATTGTAACGACCCTTGGTGATGAAAATGTAATTTACTTTTACTTTTGGTTTCGGATCTGTGGTTTAATGGCAACAAATAAAGGTTCTGTACAAAATAATATAACACATTCTAAGTGCCAAAAATACGACAAGAACTGACCGCAATAGAACGGTTAACGAAATATTAATAGAAGCTATCGGCCTATTTATGGCCTCCTTCGGTAAATTGATAGAAAAAATAATTATATTATATTAATAGTACAACATCTGAATACGTCATCCAATACGGTGCGGTTTAGTAGGAACTTCCTTCCACGCGCCACGCAACTGTGGAATGGCCTACCCGCTCCATGGTCCTCTTCTCTATTCCCTGGTCGATACAACTTGGGTACCTACAAAAAGACGCGCTTTGATCTTCACCTTTAAGTCCTGTAACGCATCTGTAGCTCCCCTGGTGTTACACAGGGTCGTGGGCGGCGTTGACCACTTAACAACAGGTGACCCGTACGCTCGTTTGCCTTGTCCTTTCCATAAAAAAAGTTCCCAAGATTAATCTTTTGAAGCAAATATACTCTTCAGCTTAGTAAAATTACTATAAATTAACATATATGTAGATACCAATAACATCCTAAGATTTTTCGAATTTAGTCATGAATACCTCCAAATACCTAGCTTTATGTAACAAGTACCCAAAAAACCACAAAATGAATGAGATTTTGTCCGTCTATTATCAAGTAGGGTCGCATCTTCAGCCATTTCTTTCCCTACAGTGAACCGGCTAAAACCGTTCCAATCTCGATTATAACAACAAGAAGCCGACCCGCGGCCCGATTATAAACACTTGGTCGACAGTAACGCGATTTAAGGCCTCCTAAGGGTTACTTGTATAGTATAAGTTATAGGATATAGCGGCTTAAATTATTTTTATATATGAATATTTTTGGAATATATATTTTTTAAATCATAAATTATTTTAATTGGCAGAATCATAATCAAATCTTGTTTGCGTGGCTTTTAACAGAAAAAGTCCATTTTACCGAACATATTACTCTCTCAGTAGTCCCTTACACTTAGGGAGTGTAAGGCACTCAGTAGAGGAAGAATATAAATAAAAGTCAAATATATACTATACTTCGAGGCCAGTTGTGGTGCAGGGACACAAGTATGTGATTGTAGACACGACTGATTGTGGGTTCGATCTCCACTCGAGGAAATGAAAAATGTTATATTTTCATGTTTTTGCTCTGTTACCTAGGTAAAGCGTTGTGTTTAGTTACGACACTCAAAGTAGACAACAGTAGGTTGCCAGGTTTCCTCTGTCTTCTAAGCTCTGTGCAGGATTCAGCGTAAAGCTAAAAAATAAAAATAAGTGTATCTTAAGTATAATCAAATTTAGCTGATTCATTTTACATTGTACGACGTACAGAGAGAACCAGTGTTAAGACACTAGGTTCCCTCTGCTTACCTCTTAACGTGAGATATAGCGAAGCTATCAAACGTAAAAAGTCAAAAGTGGAATAATCTATTAAAAGAAAGTTACAGTACCTAACTAAAACCAAAAATAGCGAACAACCAACGTGAAATCAAAACATCAAAACACAACCAACATGCACCACACCCAAAAGTTAAAGCCTTACGACTGAGATCCGTTCCCTTGTGTAATTTCACGGAATGAGCTCCTAAGCAGGGCCCCACTCCTTAGACTTGCCCTTTAGTTGTCTTAATTAGTGCTCACCTGAAAGTTTCCACTTTAATATAGCTTACTTACATTGCATTTTATGTTTATTCTATGGGATTATTAGGGACAAGAGTCCCTAATGGGCCAAGTTACTCTTAATGTGTGTTGCGGCGGCTATGTTTGCGATATGGTGCCCGTGGTTGCGTCAAGTTTTTATGTGATTATATTATTGCTGTATAGTTTGTGCATGTTCATGCTGTTATTCTTTATACAGAGTGTTACACGATCAACCGATCGACGGTGGTCTATAGGTAAGGAACCTAACCTATCCGTTTCACCGTCATGTATGTCCAGGGATTTTCAGTGGCTCAGCAGATGTTTAAACATGGAAAATGGGAAATGATAGCGCCTTAATGGGAACTGAGTGTCTTAACACTAGATTTCATTCCCAGATTCCCTTTATCTACCCTGGTAAGCAAGGTATATAACATGAAGCTATAGCCTTCCTCCTCACTCAAATCAGTAATTCCTGAGATTAGTGCGTTTAACCAAACATTTTTTTCAAATTAATATATTTTTTTTTAAGTCGTAAAAAATTTAACATAACGATGTCAAAGCATAAATCAGCTACATGGTTTCAAATTATAATATAAAGCTTGTTCTATAAGGATTAAAGAGCTGATAAACATACGTGTGAACATACAAGTAATTCTAATTTCATACATATTATAAAATAATTAAAAATCGAGCACAGAACAGATATTCTTTTCGTAAAAATTACTTGGACTCTTGAAAGGAGAACGAACCCACGACCTTGAATCGCATCGTGCAACGTTTTGACATTCCCTATTAAGTTCAATCAGTATTAAGTTGATTTATCCTTACTTTCCGCCGTATTCTAGAGGCATTGCTAGTTAAGTGATGGAACACAATATCGCGCTTTGCCTCTTCACAAGAGCGCGGCAATAAATAAAATAATAATAAATTTCCCAAATAGAAATCAAACCCACAACCGTCGCGTTACAACGACTCCGTTGTGACTTGTCCTTGATGATCTAAATTAGATATTTACAATGTAAATGCTCCTCCCTCCGCTTTTTGGTATATATCTTTAAAAGTCAGAACATGTTTGGAAAAAACTTCAACTAATGTTAAAATTTAATTATTCTTAATTTATATTAATTTCTTTATAATTTATTTCTTGAGAAATTTATGGGAAAACATACAAAAATTTTGCATTTTTTACACCATATATTTAAATAATAGCAACTTCTATCAATATAACACAGAAGGGTAAACAGAGGGAACCTAATGTTAAGATACTCCCGAATTTCCGCAAAATTCTTGAGGCATTACGTGTTAGGTGGCGGAACTGAACGCCACGCTTTACCTCGACACTAGAGTGAAGAAATAAAAATATTAAATGTTTTATGCCCTCGAGTTGGGATCGAGCCCACAAACCAGCTGCATTTAAAATCAAACACTTGTGCCCCTGCGCCAAGACCAGTCTTAAACATGCATGTACATATTTACATGTCAAACTGATAATCCCCTTTTTTGAATGTCAGTTAAAAGGTGAAGCCAAGATAAACGTAACAGAAATAACATTGAAAGAAATCAAAGCACCGATTGATTGGGAATAATAAATTTTTATTTGTCAAGGGAATTTCGTGATACTCTTTCTGAATTGTAAGCGCTCCTAATGGAAAATATAAAGCAGAAAAATAATCGACATTTAAGATGAAATTAAGTTGTTTTAGCTTTACATCGTCACGTAGCGGGTGTTGGGTGAGTTTAGATTACCAGTATTGTTTTGGGTCTTTGTTCATAATATTTTATTATTGTAGTAAAAAATAAATAAATACTAATAGCTTCACGCTGTATCCCGCATATAGCAGAATAGGCAGAATGGACCTAGTGTTAGGATAGTCCATTCTCTCTCTCATTCTGTGGACATTCTGACAACTTTTGAGACATTACACGTTCAGTTACTAGAGCTTCGTTTATAATTTATTCTCCAAATAAAAACGAATCCACAATCACCGCTGTTACATCCAGATACTGTTCCTCTGTACTACTAGGTTAACTTAGAATAGCTTTTGGAATTCGGGACTTAGAGCAAGGTGTTCATGTTTTACGAGTTTCTTAAAATTTAGGACATGCATAAAGCATACATGTAAGTTAGAAAAATTAAGCAGAATGAAATATTGGATATCAGAATAACATAATTAGATAAGATTTTCTCTACCTACAAATTTATATATTTTTATAACTAACCGAACTCATAACAATGATATGGTTATATGGGTTCGATTATAATACTCACAGAAGATAAAGTATTTCCATTTCATCGCTCTGATAACTGAAAATGACGTTGATTCCCGCAAATCAACACGTAATATCTCCATTTTAAGCAAAAAGTGAAAAATGGAGTGCCTTGACATTATGTTTTCTCTGAATATTAATTGGAAAAAATATCACCTTTATAAAAAAATGCTAATTATTTTAGCTACCTTTCAAGAAAGACAAGTTAAATATTACTTATTTAGACTACAAATTTGGCTACAGCGGCTGAGATTTACTTTCATAAATCATAAATATTAATTTAGCAAATTACAAGACACTTTTCAAACATTTGCTCGCGGTTGTTTCTGTTTCTACGAAAATTAGTTTCCTTCGAAATTATATGTTTAAAAAGTTTTATTATATATTTATTTGTACTTGAATTTAGATTGCGAAATATTTTCCAGCTAGTATCAAACTCGTGAATAGAGTGACAATGATATGTCAGCAAGATATATCATTGTCACCCTGAATGCTAAAAATCTTTTTTTTTTGGGTCACGCTGTATCCTACACAAGATAGGCAGAAGGAACCCGAAAACCTAATGTTAAGAGTCTCCGTTCCCATCAAGTCACTTCCATTTCCCACTTTCCATCAAATTCTGGAGGCATTGCGTGTTGAGTGTCGAAATTTAACGCAGCACTTTGCCACGATACCAGAGCAAACAAATAAAACCATTAAAGATTTCATTTCCTCGAGTGGGAAATGAATCTACAATTTGTCGCGTTTACAAAGGATATCCTATATATTTATTTTACTCTTCCCTTACTGAGTGACTGACAGACTACGCGGCGAAGAACGTTGAAATTTGGCATATAGGTTCAGCTGCAGCTAGTACGAGTATATTACATAGGTATATTTTTAAAACATTTTACACGTGAGTGTGCCTCAAACATATATCTTAATTGTTATTTTAGAGAAATCAACGCCACCCCTCGTCTTTACAGATTGAAAAATAAAATCTAATAGGGAGTGTAATTTTAGAAGAAAGGGAAATATAATAAGTTAATCGCAGATTTATTTATAAAAACAATTAAGTAGCCATAGTTACATCGACAATTTAGAGTGTCCTTCTTTATTTATTTTCTCATTCTAATAGACCACCAATCGCAACGATGTGTTCCGCCACGCAACGTTTAAAATATTTTGCAGAAAATGGAAAATAGAATGCCTTAACGCTTATCACGTTGCCTCCCTCAACCAACCCTAAGAAGCGGCAAAAATGCCTATAGCAAAAAAAAATACACACGAAAACAATATTAAATAACTATAAATTAAAAACCTATAAAACTTCAACATATCTATTAATATTCAAAATTCCCTAGAAATATTCCAATAAAACAGAACTTACGCTCAAACCCAAGAAAAGAAAACGAACTAATTAAAAACAACAAAACGTAACAGAACAAGTATAAAACAATCTGGAAGAAAGACCAGATATTTCATAACGTAAATTTCAACTTCTAACATAATTTTTTATTTCAGATCAAATTAAAAACTTCCCTGTACCGACAACAAAAGAAAAGAAAATCCACCAGAAATTTATATCTAAGATAATTCAATTCGCTAATTGTTTGATCTCGCGGCAAAGCATTAATCAATTTCTTGTAGAATTCGAATGTTAACTTTAGATCCATTTGGAAAATTTAATTTTCGGCCACGAGAAGGTGCGCGGGGGAGGTACGGGGGAGGCGCGGGGGAGGTACGGGGGAGGAGCGCGGGGGAGGCGTGGGAGAGGTGCGCGACGTCCTCGTACCTTTGCATAATTATATTTCACTTAAATTATGACTTTGAATGATTTATTCTTGGATTGAAAGTTGTCTTCTTTCAATCTGAACGCTAATTGATCTCTGATTCGATTGGCTGTAGAGAATATTTTTCGAGATAACACCTGATGGAAGATAATTTGATATTAATTTGTCTTTTGTAAAAAAGGTCACGTAGTTCTATAAAGTATTTTCTTGGATAAGTAAACAGGCAATCTAGAATTTGGCAGGAAGTTGTAAATGGAAGTGTTTTAAACGGAAATGTTTTAAAACTAGGTTCCCAGGTCTCCTCTCTCTACCCTGTTAAAAAAACAAAAAAAGTGAATGCTTTAAAGCTTTTAACTTGTGGCTTATAAAATATGAAAAATATATTTCAGACGACGTCGTGGTGTAGCGGCATAGCTTCTGACTCGTAACACGACAGTTGTAGATTCAATTTCTACTCGGAGAAGTAAATTATTTTCTTTTTCTTGTTATTTTAGGAATACGAAGCGTGACGCTAAATGAATAAGAGATGTTTATCTGTTTTTTTTTCGCTGTATTCTGCACACAGCAGGGTAGGGAGAGGGAACCTAGTGGGACATTGCGTTCCCCACTTTCTGCCGAGTTCTGGAGGCATTGCATGTTGAATGGCGGAACTCAACGCCGCCGCCGCGCCTTGCCTCGACACCAGAGCGAAGAAATGAAAATAAAAATATAAATAAATATTTCACTTCCTCGAGTGGGGATCGAACCCACAACCAGTCGATTTTACAGTCACACAAACTGGTCTCTATTTGTGCTTGTACTTAAATCAAATATGCCAATAAAAAGAACTAAGTAGATATAAACATAGCTATGGCGCACCAGAGGCCGGTCGTGGCGCAGCGGCACGAGGTGTGACTGCAAAACCGACTGGTTGCGGGTTCGATCCCCACTCGAGGAGATGAAATATTTACTTAAATTTATATTTCCATTTCTTCTCTCTGATGTCGAGGTTAAGCGCGGCGTTGAGTTCTGCCACTCAACACGCAATGCCTCCAGAATTCGGCAGAAAGTGGAGAACGGAGTGTCTTAACACTAAGTTCCCTCTGCCTACCCTGCTGTGTGCGGGATACAGCGTGAAGCTAATTTAATTTTTTAATTTTTATGGCGCACCAGTTAGAGTTTAGTCGACGTACAACAGGAAACAATTAAAATAATACTTTATGCTATTTTAATACCAATTCACCTTTCCTAGTAGGTACAAGAATAAACTACAAGTTCTTTCATTATTTTATTAACTGTACTCATTTAAAACGATTTTCTCGCTAAGTTTATGAAGGTTCTAGCACTTGTCGTTTTACGACGTCTTAGACAAACACCCGTTTATTGGCGTATCAGTGATAAATAACATTTGAGCACTTTATTTCCTTTGAGGCCGGTCGTGGCGCAGCGGCACGAGGTGTGACTGCAAAACCGACTGGTTGTGGGTTCGATTCCCACTCGAGGAGATGAAATATTTACTTAAATTTATATTTCCATTTCTTCGCTCTGGTGTCGAGGTTAAGCGCGGCGTTGAGTTCTGCCACTCAACACGCAATGCCTCCAGAATTCGGCAGAAAGTGGGGAACGGAGTGTCTTAACACTAGGTTCCCTCTGCCTACCCTGCTGTGTGCCGGATAAAGCGTGAAGCTAATTTTTTTCTTTTTTTTTTTTATTTCCTTTGTCATTGTGGTCATAGGCCATAGTAGTACAGAGCATCGTTAAACTGTGAAAGTGATGGCTATGTGTTCAATCTCGATTTGAGTTCGAATTATTGTGTATCGCGTTGCGAAGCAGTTTCTCTCGCACAAATAGGTATTTTAGTATGTAAATATTTTAACCAAATCCTTTTATATTTTAGTGTTTTTAGCAGCTAAGCAGCATAACAGCGTAGGCGTAGGGAACCTTGTGTTAAGAGACTGTCCATCACACACTGTCCCATTTTCGAGACGCTGCGTGTTGAGTGGTGGAACTCAACACCGCGCTTTCGCTTTCATGTTAGTGGAGCAAAGAAATAAAAGTAATGTATGCCTCCAAGTGGGAATCCAACAAATAACAGTTCTGTTTGAAGTCAGACGCTTACAACTTACATACATTCATTTATTTAATCAAATACTTATATTGCTCATTTTTTCCATTTAATATATGAAATACGAGACGAGTAAACAATAATAATTATAATATATTCAAACGTATAAAAAGCTTTATAGTTTTGGTTTAAACTATGTTCTAAAGTGAATTTAATCCTAATCTACCTGTTTTGTTACTGACAATGACGCTAGGATCCGTTTAAATGAGCTTAAGTTAACTTAGCTACAAGTTACTTAGCTCTTAATAGCTAGTTGTTGAGGCCGTAGTGGCGCAGCGGTACAAAGTTTGAATGTGAACTGCTTTGTGTAGCTTTACGCTCCATCCCACACATAGAAACGTAAACAGAGGGAACCTGGGAAGCTAGTGTAAAGACATTCCGTTTCCATTAAGACACTTCGTTCTTCACTTTCCCTAAAACTCTCGTGTTGTTGCGTATTGATTGGCGGAGCTCAACACCGCTCTTTGTCACCTTACCAAAGCAAGCAAATAAAAATATTTTATTTCTTTGCACTGCCGCATTTTCAGTCGCACCCTTGTACTACCGGGCCATGAAGGCCTAGAACTCAACGGTTTTGAATTTGATTGCCACTCGAGGAATTGAATTAATTTCATTTCCTCGCTCTGGTATGAACACAAAGTGTGGCGTTGAACTCTGCCACTCAACACACATTGCCTCAAAAATTGGACTGGAGCGGGAACTGTGAACCAAAGTATCCCAACACTAGGTTCCTTTTTTTAACACCCTGCAATGCGGGAACATGTGTGAAGCTACTAATTATCTTATCTGTTAACATAAAATAATTAAAGCATGTAAAGACGTACTCGGAATCAAATCAACACCAGGGCAGGGTCCTTATTGCGATCCAATTTGAATAACAAAGGCGAATGCATGCGCGGGAATAATTGAGTACAGGACGAATTATATGGAGCTTTTGATGGGATCCAAGAAACCTAAGATATGGGTCCTATGATGTATGTATGGGTAGTCAAAGGACCGAAGTGCATTTTGTTGTAAAATATACGTAACTATCAAGTTTTTTTTATATGATATATTTTTATCTCACGCGTTAGTCAGCTTCACGCTGGATCCCGCATTGTAGGCAACCTAGTTTTAAGACACTCTATTCTGTTCGAGGACGGGAATAATTCTCCCGAGTGAAAATGTAATATTCAATTATAGTAATTTATTTGGACGGTTTCCAAAGAGGCGCAGGTTCAAATCTTGCTACGTTAAAATTATTATACGTTTGCTTTATAAGTATTTTTCTTTCCTAAAAATGTTTAAATATAGTAATTTAACTACTTTCCATTTGTTTTGAGAAGATGAGACTGTTATAGAGCCGAGGCATAATGGGTGCAATTTCTACTCGAGGGAGTAAATTGTTTACATATCTTCGCTCTGGTAAAAGTACTAAGCGTGGCGTTGAGCTCCGTGACTCAACACGCAATGTCTCGAAAGCTGGGGGGTAAATAAGGAACGAAACCTGTTAATAAAGATTCCCTCTGGCTAGCCTCTAGACCTCTTAGGCAGAGGTCTAGAGGCTAGCCAGAGGGAGGCTAGTCAATAATCTTCTAAGAATTCCAACATGATTGCACGTTATTATCAACGTAAATCTGTCTCTAAATGAGAAAAAATTATAGAACTGTATCACACTAACTAACTATCACAGACTTCTATCTAGCTTATTTAATAAAATGTAAGAGATGTGAGCAGATTAAATAAAATTAATGAGAAGTGTCGCTCTCAACGTAACACGGCGTGATTAATTAACATTGTGCTTATATAAAATGCGTGTCCCTTTGATTATATTACAGAATATACATATACGTACGTGTTCTTTTGTAATATTACTTTGAATAAAGATATTCTTTCTTTTATTAAAGAAATATGATTCTTAAAATCAGCTTTATGCTGCACAATGCAGGGTAGGCAGAAGGAGTGTGGAGTGTTTTGACACTAAGTAGTGTTAAAACACTCCATTCCCCACTTTTCATCGAAATCTGGAGGCATTGCGTGTTGGCGGAACTACGCTATGCCTGGACAGCGAAGAAATGAAAACATAAATTTAAATAAATACAAACATAAATTTAAAGCAATTGTACTCACAACCATTGCATTTACAATCAGACACTGTGCTGCTGTGTCACTAGTAGTTTTATTTGTACGAGATTTCCAGTTGGGACAAGTTCACGAGAAAGTAAATATACACGTCATTCGCTTTAAGCATTTACAAAGTGCTGGTTGGTCAAAAAGAAAATTTGAAACTTTGGAACAGTTGCATCCAAGTAGCCAGCCATCTTCAGTTGAGCTAAATGTTTCTAAATGTCGAGCTCTAGTGTTAATACAGTTGAACTAATTCTCTTAGTATCAAAGTTTGAAATAAAACGATTACAAAACTGCTTAGTCCTAGTAAAGGTAATCTTTGTTAGACTTTTTTTTGAATTATAACCATTTACATAATTACTACTTCTTTAATATATATTTTGCATTATGATAGTGCGGCGTTGAGTGTCTTAAAATTAGGTTCCCTCTGCCTACCCTGCTGTATGCGGGATACAGCGTGAAGCTGATAGTTAGCCAAAAGAAGCTAAATTTGAGATATAAACTAATTTATTAAATAAATAAAAAATCCTAAAAAACACGCCAAGTGCTACAAGTGCCTGTTGTGAATTATATGAGCATCCAATAACTTTATATAGAATATCTGAAAAGTTCCACTATTCAAGTCCTGGCTTCATCAAACCAGCTTGATTATACCATGTTTGTATTGACTCGTAAGTTGGCCACTTTGTTTAGGTGATAATACAAATGCTAAGCTGAATAGCTGAATGTTTTAATTAGAACCTGAATAGGTTCTTATATTTTATTACATAGTAACATAATGAGAGGGATAAACATAGTGATAATGAGGGAGGGCGCTGTAGTGCCTCTTGTAACATACGCTCTGTAAAAAAACATTGATAAAAAGTACTACTAATCAGTGCATAAATATGTTCTTTTTCGTCTCCAAAAATAAATGTTTAGTGTAAAATTTATTCATTTATTATAAAAGTAATGCAAAACGACTATCTTCTTTAATTCAGTACGCATTTTAAAAAACAAAATTCTTTTGAAAAATACAAACCACTTTATTTCCGTCCAGAGTTACGTTCAAAGTTATGAAACATGATAAAATTTGACACAAAAATATTATTGTGAGTTTGCGAGCACTAATATTTCCTACACAAATTATTGACCAGACAAGAATCAAGTCAATTAAAGCTTTGAAAATATTACACTGCAAGATCCGAGAAAAGGCACTAGTTATACCAAAAGATTGTAAACACTTTTCTAGAAGTGTTTATAATATTAATCATGGTTGCAATTACGACTGTGCTTCGTAAAGTACAAAATAAACTAGACGAGCAAAGACGATTTGAGAAAATCGCCACAAGTAACTCAGAATATTAATATGATATTGGAAGAAAAATTCAAAAACATAGAAAATCAAGAAAAACGTCTCTTTCTCTTCGAAAAATAGGCCAGAAGAAGAAATGTTGTAGTCTATGGTTTTGAAGAAACTGAAACCTTGAAATCTAAAATCAAATAAAGTCAATTTTGTTGCACAATATTTCTCTATACACATGGACCGTAAATATATAGAAGAATTAAAAAGGATAGCAAAAAAAAAAGAGAAAAGCCACGACCTAACATATTTACGTTCTCTACATTTAGTTTAAAAATAAATATATTTCAAAATAGACGATTAAAAGGCACTCATTATTATATTAACCCTTAAGAGCTATAATGAATTGAGTAACCCACTAAGACTTTAATGGGTGTAAAAATACCTTATTATTAAAAGTAATTAAATTATTAATTTGAATCTATGTTATTATATATATGTGTAGTTTATTGTATATATTTTTGTAAAAAAACTCGGAAAAAATTATATTGAAAATATGACTTAAGCAGCTGACCATACAAGAAGAGACCATAATGTTTTATTTTTTCTAACGAAATGAAAACCAAATATATAACAAAAAAAAATATTTTCTTTAAGTATAATATGTTTCCCTTAACCTGGCTAACTTTAATAAATTATATATTAAAAAAATATATAGAATTTTTCAGAATTCACAAGCGAAGTGACGCGACACTATCATTTACGACTGTTTGTCAAAATCTGGAATTATTTGAACATAGCATGCTATCACAAAATAATAGTAAAAATAAAAATACTATTTCTAATACAAACTGAAAATGCTTTCGACATATCATAACAAACATTTAGCTATTTCACAACCTTCAACCTCTCGCGTATTTATTTTATTCAGTAGAAGCAAAGTATTCTAAGTGGTGTAAACTCGCGGTGCCTATACGGTTGAACTAACACTGCGGTTTACAATAAAATCCCCGATGTTACACGATTTTTCTTTAAATTCACGTTATTTTCTATTTTAAAACCTGTGAATGTTGCTGTGTTGAGATTATATTTTGGAGTTGCTATTATTAAAAGGACCTATCTGAAGATTTTTGAAAAAAATGTATACTTAAATTTTAAGAAGTATTATAGTAACAAAACAAATTTATGTTTTTTTTAGTTTCACGCTCTATCCTGCATATAGCCAGATAGGTAGAGAAAACGTATTATCAAGATACTTCATCCTATTCTTATATATTAAGCCAAACTCCAATGTCCTGTGGAACTGTGAAATTCAACAACAACAGTCAAAAATTAAACGCGTGACGTGTTTTTTTTCTCAAGACTGTATACATCAGGATTAAAAAAAAATACAAATTATTAAAAGTAATAAAAAAAAAATGTGAAAAATAAATTATTATATTATAAATACATATAGGTTTCATTACGTGGACCTAAATATTGTATATAATTTCACCTTGATACCTTCTCGTGATTTGAAAGAAGTGGTCTTAATATACGGACAGATGGACAACAAATTGATCCTATAAGGACTCTATTTCTACCTTTGGAAGTACCGAACCCTAAAAAAGAACATTTTTATGCTTTTATCGATGTTTAATTTAGTGTCCACTGATTTGGTAATATGGCTGGAGGGATTGATCAAAATTAGGTGGAAGGAAAAATAATAAAATCGGATAAAATCGGCACTCTTTAAAAGGTAAATTTTCCACGTGACATACACAGCAGCACTATACATCACTGTGCGACGACATCATAAAACAATTAACCTTTTGAATTTAAACAATATGAGTTATACAACTACGGCAGTTTCCGTTTCAATTTATATGAAATACTAACTCTACAGTTCAAAATACCTTTGTACGGTTCGTTTTATCACTTAATTAGTTAGTCTAATTTTACTACATATTTGTATACTACATAAACATTAAAAATAAATCTTTAAACTAAGCTGCACGCTGTATCCCGCATTCAGCAAGGTAAGCAGAGGGAAAGGAAGAGAAAGAGTATTAAGGCGTTGCGTGTTGAGTGGCGGAATTTAAAGCCGGGCTTTTGTCTTCGTGCCAGAGCGAAGAAATGATAATATTAAGAAGTAAAAATTAATTCTGTCGTCGGAGTCGGGATCGAACACGCAACCGTTGCGTTCGCGTCGCAGTCACACCCTTGTGCCCCTGGACCACGACGGTCTCCAAATATGGTATACTTACAAAAATATGCAATGCAAAATTAATTAATTTATTCAGAAGACAATTTATTGGCACAAATTATTTAATAAAAATAAATAGAAATTATAACAACAACCCACTTCTAGATTTTTTGTAATCAAATTAGAATTTGATAGATTTTTAAAATCACGAAACCGCAGCGGGCCTGCATGAAAATATCGGTTTTTCATTTCATTGTTCGAATCTATTGAACAACGGTGCGCTATCGATACGTAGGGTGCAAATATTTCTTACTTTGACTTTATTTTGGATAAATTTTGCCACTGTTTTTTTCAGCTTCACGCTCTATCCCGCATATCGCCGGATAGGGAGAGAAAAGTAGTATCAAAAAATACTTCTGCGCCTGCATGTTGAGTGACGAAGTCTAATGTCCTACACTGTAAAAATATGAAATTGAAATACATCTCTTATCACAATTAGCCATTTTTTGATAAACAATAATTGAAAATTGCAAGGTGTTATTTCGACGAATTTTATTTGACATAGATATCGAAACTTATGAAGAAATTTTATGAAGAAAAACTTTGGCTTTTATAGCATGTAATTTGGACATATCATTTTCGAGAAAATGTTAAATTAAAATAACTCAACGCTATGTTTACATGGGCCGCAAGCCTAGCCTCGACTCGCACAGCCGCTCTTGCCGCCGATGACATGAAGCAATTACGTAGTTCTTATACTTTTACATAATTAAATGAAATGAAATTGTTCATAATTGAATGTATCAATCTGTGGGTAAATGCAGCATTATAAAAGTATTATATATAGGTAGTATGCGGGCGAAGCCGAGTGGGCCGCTAGTATTGTATAGATTTTAAGACGTAATATAGGAAATCGAAATTTATTCCTATTCCCGTAGGAATTTCTAATAATTCTCTCTAAGAAGGGAGTTGTAGGGAAGTACTCCTAATCTACCTAAATCTTTTTTAATTTGATTATTCTAAATCTTATAGTTTTTGTCTCTGTGTTGTCTGTCAGTCACTCTGAAATAGTACAGTTTTATATGTACTTAAACAAATAATCTATTTCATAGTTTAGTGGTCACCCTTTTCGTAGATACGTTAGTGATTCCGTAGTTCCGACTGATGGCGCGCCCAGTGATTGCTATTTACTTTTGGTTCGGTGACTGTTGGGCAATTAGAACGAAGATATTTCTTTTTTATTTATAAGATTTCATATTTGCTTGTATAACACAATAGTTTTAAGTTAAAATAAAAATAAAAAATATATATTATTGTTATTAAGATTCACATTTCATCACGCGTATAATGTCAGAACACTTAATTCTTTCTTTTCCTTCTGGATTTGAGACATTGCGTGTTGATTGGTAGAACTTAACACCATGTTTGTCTTTGTAGACTGAAAATGAAAAATATTCTTTCCCTCAAGTTCTCCTTATTTACTTGTTCCATAATTATTAATTAACTTCTACTATCACTATCTAAATTGGTTCTCTGTATTCATTTGAAACATTAAATGCTAACTGAACTTAGGAATTCTCTTCTCGATATTAGATCATTCTAGGAAATTTTCATAAAATAACAAGCTTTTCATGAACATAAATGAAAATGTTCGAATGTAAACACCGCAGAATGGACCAAATCTCGATCATAAAGCAGCTGTGGATCAACGAAATGCAAATGCCACTGTATTTCTAAAATTCAACTTCTACTGATCAAAGGCTTCAACCTTTGGCCAAAGCAAACAACTTTTGATGCACCACACATCATAAAAGGAAGCTTTACATAATACTCTAGTAGATCTATGTAGAGTAACTACAGCTTTATTTATAAGCATCGTGGCTCAGTGCCATAGTGTCTGACTGTAAATTATTATGGACTGACGGTTATGGTTTCGATTACCAAACAAAAGAACGAAATATTTTGAACTTACTTGCTCTGGTTTAATTAATTGAGTTCCGATATTTAATAAGCAATGTCTCGAAATTTGGCTGGTAATACAACACGAAGCTATTTACCTGCATATAGGTAGAGACATTTTAGAAATAGAAATAAAAATAATCATACAAAATATTAGAAAATTTACCTGGCACTAAGCTTACATTTAGAATCAAGGTTTTTTTATTAGCATTTGTAAAAGAATAATTTTCTATATAATAAAAAACCTATAATTTCAATGTTGACCAAAGAACTAGAGATTCCCCGAACAGCCAAAGCCGAATGCTGGTAGGTTCTCCAATTATGTGGAATCTAATATTGAGTAAAATCAGCTTCACGCTGTATCCCGCACACAGCAGGGTAGGCAGAGGGAACCTAGTATTAAGACACTCCGTTCCCCACTTTCTGCCGAATTTCTGCAGAACTCAAAGCCGCGCTTAGCCTCGACATTAGAGCGAAGAAATGGAAATATCGATTATCGATATCAATTTTACAGTCACACTTCCTGCCGCTGCGCCACGACTGGCCTATGGACTGGATTTTTTTTTCTAAATATTGAGTAACTCTGTTCTCCATTGTTAATAAATTTTTGAAAACATTTACAATGAGTATTGAAATTCAATGCCGCTTTTTGTCAGCGTGACGACAAAATGAACATAATTGGAAATATTAATTATATATAATTATCATACTTAAACTTGAGGCCAGTCGTGGCGTAGCGGCACGAGGTGTGATGCAAAACCGACTGGCTGTGGGTTCGATCCCCACTCGAGGAGATGAAATATTTACTTAAATTTATATTTCCATTTCTTCGCTCTGGTGTAGAGGTTAAGCGCGGCGTTGAGTTCTGCCACTCAACACGCAATGCCTCCAGAATTCGGCAGAAAGTGGGGAACGGAGTGTCTTAATACTAGGTTCCCTCTGCCTACCCTGCTGTGTGCGGGATACAGCGTGAAGCTAATTTAATTTAATTTTAATTTTATCATACTTAAATGATTATTCCCCCGAGTGGGGATCAAACCTACAACCATCGTTTACGTTCAGACGCCGTCCCACTCCACTACGACGGCCTCTATAAAACTTGCGCCCTCCGACATAAGCGGTAGTCAATTTAACCACTGAGTCAAAACATCATCTAATTATGATATTATTACAAAAGAAATACGTTTTCATTAACACAGAGTACAATTTCAGAACAACGCTGCGGTTTAGAAACTCCAGCAAAATTTTCTTTAAAGGAACTTCATAATTGTTTACGATTTCGGCTTCGTACTGTTTGTATGAAATATTAATGAATTATGTATTTTAATTAATTGTTTTGTATGTCAAATACATTTTTTGTTTGTATATAAAACGATTTTTGACCTCCTCAATGTGAACCTTCTTTCTTATATTGTTGGGCTGTAAAGTCTTAAGTTTTGTCGTTTGGACGTGTAAATTCCAATAAATGTTGGTGCTTTTTTTTCAGCTCCATGCTGTATTACGCATATTACAATGTAGGCAAAGTGAACCTAATGGTAAAACTCTCCGTTCACCACTTTCCGCCGAACTTTCGAAGCATTACGTGTTGTTTGGTGGAACTCAACGCCGCGCTTTTGCTTTGTTACCAGAGGGAAGAAATAAAAATATTAATAAATAATAATTCATACCTCCAAATGGCAATCAAACCCACAAACGTCGTATTACTGTCGCACGATTGTGCCACTGCGCCACTGATTCAAGGTGAATAATTTTCCTTGTGTCAAATCCCTTTATCAAGGAATCAACTACTGCGCCTAAATATTGATCACTTAAAATATATGTAATTCACACGATGCCTTTAAAAATTGCTAAACATTGGTGAACATACAGAAGCATAGCTAGAGGTGATATACTGGTAAGAAACTCCGTTCCCTACATTCGAGACTAATATGTTCAGTAGCAGAACTTAACGCCGCGGTTTCTTTTGTTATCGAAGCGAGGAAATGAAATAGTTTTCCTGAGTGAAATTCAACCACACAACCACGTTACATGTACGCTGTACTACTGCGCCACGACGGCCTCACAAATAAATTATTACTTCCAATAAATGAAACAGACAGACTATATAGTGTAAACCAAATCACGGTTCAAACAAGACATTTTGGGTCCAAATTAAATATAATATTAACCCTTGCCTTCATTTACATGGTCATAAGTTCCGGATTAAAAAAGGGGATCTATTGAATAGGGGTGAGAAGGGTCGATGTTGAGAAATCATAATTATTACTTTATATAACCTTATGTTTGATACCGCCGTGGCACAATTTTAACATGTTTTCCAGTATATATCTGTGGTATGCGTGATACAGCGTGAAATTTGTCAGGTTCTTGCTATAGCCCGTTTGTAAACGGATAGGCACAGAGAACCTAGTGTGAAGTCAGTCCCTTCTTAATTTTTCTTCCGAATTCGACTTCAATATCCGATTTCACGTTAACATACTACATTCGCATGCCTCGTTGCGGTAAAAGTGTGAAGTTGCATTCATTTTTTTTAAATGAAATGTGGACACATAGATTAACCTAAAGGTCACTTCTCTTTAGAAGCTTTTCTTTATTCCCGTTGTTGCCGTTCAAGTACGTGTTAGTGTTTGTGAAATCTAGCAAATTCAATTTGATCAAATTTTCAGTTTCCCATTGACTTCAGTTCAGACTTCAGTGAGGACAATGAAATTACGTATAATCAATATTGTTGTTAGTCCTAAACGACTGCCGCAACAAAATAAAGGGTTTTGCGTACCCCATCTAATATGGGTATCAAATGAAAGGACTTGTATTGTAAAATACAATACAACATAAAGGTTTTTTTTTCTATTTTTTTATTAATATTTTAAAAATATCATTCACACACTAAGGACACAAAAATATTATAGAAAATATATATTTGAATATAGAAAACATACGAACGGTTTCCAAGAGACGCAGTTCAAATCCCGCTCTAGTAATTTTCTTTACGTTACCAAACTCTCTCTCTGTTTGCACCCCGCAAATTGCAAAGAACGCGTCAAGTCAAACTAATGTAATAAAGATCCCCTTATGAGCGTAAGCTTAGAGGCTAGACAACTCTATTGACTCTCGACGTCCCCTCCCGAGGTTAAGAGGGCTCAATACCATGGCGGAATCAGTAATGTTCCGTATAATTGATTATTTAAACGCTTTCCGCTCCATCAGAATTGAGTTTATTTAGTATTCTTGACCAATTAATCGGATAACGAGATAAAGGGAAAATCTTTAGGATAATATATTTTCAATCACACGTTTGATATATAGATAAATTTTCACAATTTCGAGATTTTCTTTACAATCTTCTTTATAAAGCTAAAGCTAGAGTCACGACATTTCGCTCCCTATTTTCCTCCTGAAATTGAAATATTACGTATTGAGTGGCGGATCTCAACGCCGTGTTTTGTCAATGTATTAGAGCAATAATTGAAAATCACTCATTTACCTGAGTGGAACCGTTGACGTAGATGTTAACAGTGCACGTGGTGCCGCTGCGCCACGACTACATTTGATTTATAAAAACTAGATCATTTTTTGTCAGCTTCAGACTCTATACCGCATCAGGCAGAGAGAAGCTAGTATCTAGAAAAATTTACTCCCCAATTTTTCCCTGATTCTGAAATATTGCTTATCGAGGGGCGAAACTCCACTTCATGCTCAGGGTCAGTAATTTTTTAACAATGCGCCACGTTGGTATTAAGCAATATTTGTAGATTGGCATTCATGTAATAGCTATTATATTCAATACTTAATAATACAACATACATATATTGGGAATATATATAGGTACTTTTTCAATTAATCTAATTTCTGTTTATTCAAAGACTAGTCGTCGCCCTACACTTTGTTTACTTGGACTTTAAGACGCAAAATAAAAAAAAAACATGCCGATGCTCAAAAATTTACAAAATTCAAAATAAATCTTTGAAATGTTACGAATCACTATATATATAAACAGACAACCAAACATAGCAACTCTAGTATAATATAATTTGTATAAAATCATCTAGATTTGTTCGACATTCCCATTGCTATACGTGTCGTATAGAATTTATCGTTTCCCACAAGAGTGCGCCCCGACGTAACTCAGTGGCTTGCACCAGTGCAGTGGCAGAGTACAAACAGAACTGTTCGGTTTACTATTTCTAATACAATATAAAGTTTAACTTGTATTTTTTTTTAAGGTATATTTGATTGTCAGGCAACCGGTTTGGTATATTAATATCTAAATAAAATGAATGTCGCTATAATGTATGGAATAAGTTGATAGAAATATGATTGTTTTTAACAACATTAAGACGAATATTGAACCAGCAGTTTATCTAAGCATGATTATAATTTTCAAGAAATATACAGAAGTAATTAGTGGGGTATTATGGCTAGCCTCCAGAAATCGAAGGAAAGTTGGCAAGTGACACAATGGGAATGGAGTGTCTTAACACTAGGTTCCCAAATTCCCTCGAAGTGAAACATGGAGATGATAGATCAGAAAATATTGCTACATCTTTACCTGCTCTTATCGGGACATTCACTTTCCTTAACAACGAAGATATTTAAAACATTTGTCGTATCCCAACAAATTGAACCCACAATCATCATCATACAATACCTGCCATTATTAATGACAAGACCACACCCACGGCACATTAAGAATACAAAAAAACCTTTCTCAACAATAAAGTCTATTATAAATGATTGTACGCTTTATATTCATCTCCGCATCTAGAACAGGTCGTGTGACGTCACACTTACAAACTGCCTTCATACATTACTGCCCATATGAATAATTAAACCATAATTCTTCTGTAATAATACCCGAAATGACCCAGTCCCAGGGATGCTCTAATGAAAGTATGTAGATACGATTTTTAAGGGTCAAAAATTATTTGCGTTGATAGCGAACCTTTTTAGACCTTAACTAAGACATGGGTTGGATTTTTGGTTTTTTGTGGCTTCATAAGTATTATATCTTTTGTAATAACTTCAGTATTTACTTCTTGTTCAAGAAAAATCGATATACGCGCAATCGTATTTATGAAATAATATTAGATTACATATAATATGTTTTTTTAAATTTTATCTTTAAGTTTCTATTCATAGTGAGTGCGAGGTGATAAACACATATACTCCTTTGCAACATATTCTTACATCAATGGATCCGGCTTAATTCACGCCACTTTAGCCCAATAATTTAGTAGAATTATCAATTGTCCATTATTTAAACAATTACATCTTCTCACAGATGCCCGTGGCTTAGTATTACTCTTGACAAAAGTTTGATATAAAAGTTTTTTTATTCAGTATATTTGCATTTTAATTTTTTAAAGAAATTTAGAGAAACGATGCATAAAGAAAAGGAATTTATTTGCTCGTATTTATAAAGCGTTCAAGCCTGAGATTGATCTTGAGATGCCATTTTAAGAATCAATTCAGTAACTTCTACTCACAAATCTACAGCCATTAATACTCCCCAAATAGACTACAAATGAAACACTAATAACATGTAAGTAATTAAATAGCTGAACCTTATATAACCAAACTCATTTCATCTAAGAAATTTAAAGTGTTCATTATAGCTTAACAAGGGGCACACCAACCCATACCTGTCAGGGTAAGTACCACCAGTAATTTAACCAGAAGTCCTCTCCGGAGTTACCTTAACGTAATATCCTCGAGGGTGACGAAGGCAATGCTGCATGCTAGACAAATTTTATTACATTCTTGACAACTTCCCAAACCAAATTAAACTTTATTGCTTATAGTGAGAGTTGAAAATCGTTTGAGAAAATTTAGATAGCAATACGACTCAATGTGGCATACAAAAAGTTTTGCATAGTGATGGTTTTCAGTGGCGAGGCTGTTTGCAGAGACGGTGAGGTCGATTAAGATAACTTAAAGAGTTGCCAAAGCTGGTTTTTTTTTATTTTTAAGTCTAAATTTGTAGTAAAGATTTTGCTAAGCTTTTTTTTTAAATACTTTTTGTTTTATTGGGAACGAGTGAGAACTGGGGAAAGTGGAGAGCGAAGTGTCTTAATATTATGTTCCTTTTGACTGCAGTGTGAATACGGGACACAGTGTCAAGTCATTTTTTTAAGTAAATCAAACTATATCCAGTATTAACAAAATCTGTTTCTCATTTTTTGTTTGTTTTGGACTAATTTGAATGATAGGTACTGATATATAATGAAGCGCTTTATCATTCTACATCAGAAGAAAAAATATTTTAATATATTAATTATAAATGAATTTGAAGATCGAACCCACTACTATTATGTATTTGCACATGCCGATATTAAAAAGTCAAACTCATCTAACATGATGTAATTTATGTCATACTGAATCTGTATATTATACGTTTCTCCTTAGTACGAAAGGAATAATAGTCTTCATTCCAGGAATAGCCACCTTGTTAAGACTGCAAAGGAAATACGTCTTACAATGTCTCTATTATATGGAGAAAATATATCTTTGACAGAAACACGTTTTCGAGTTCATTCTCATTACTTCTGATTTGTATAAAATATACGTGATTTTAGCATTGAAGTGAGCTATTAATCAATATTTTTTTTATTTAAGATGCCTATTTGTACGTAAACATTGTGCACGGAGTGTCTTAACACTGGGTTCCCTCTGCCTACCCTGCTATGTGCGGGATACAGCGTGAAGCTGACATTGTGAACTCACGCGTGAGTGGTGTTTTTTGCATTTTTTTGCTTTTTTTTTGCTTTTTTCCCGCGTACCACCACCACCACCTGATGTTTCCCACTTCCACACAATTTTTAAGACATTACATATTGATTGGCGGAACTGAACACTGGGAATGAAACACACTTCCATAACAATAAACAAAATAAACATATAATGAAAGTATTCCAACGTACATTTCTAACTAAAATATCCACTATTTGCATCGCCAGTTCCGCTGACGGCTCTCTTCAAAGCGATTTTTATTCGGACAGATGTTCTTCATAACTCAGCTCTGCATGTGCTCCGAATTGTTTTAGATCTAACACTAGGCAAGACTATAAAACTTTATCGATTTTCTGTCCAATGTGTTGCCATAGAGTAATAAAATATACGTGAACCAAACATAAAATGAAAGACCCATCTTCAGCATTATATTAGGGAACTGTGTAAAAATTGAGGTCTTTAGTATTCGAGTGGCTAAATTTCTATTTTTGTCGTAAAATCTATAAGGTTTTACATAGAGCTGTTTTTCTTACATATTTAGCGTAAAATTTGATGATATTATATCAAGTACAAGACCATTACAACGCAGTTGGACAGCTTCTTGTTGTGGTGCAGATGTCTACTACTACTTCTACTACCACTAATAATTAAATGTAAGTTATTTCCCTGTTTAGTAAATAAAATGAGCGGAGAGCTGCATTCTGCCCCAAAAGAAATAAAATTATGGAATAAAGTGGCTTAACTCTAGGTTCTCTGCTTACCCTGCTATGCAAGAGAAATTTCAATGATACTTTTATTATATTGAATTTTATGTATAGTATTATAATGAAAAATAAATATACAAGCACTTAGAGTCTTCTTGTGACTTTGGGGAAATTTATTGAGAACATCAAGTGCACAAATGTCACCAAATTATAAAAATATCATGAAATAAAAACATATTATATTGTATATTTAATAATCTTGTAAACAGAAAGGTAAAAAGAAAATTTAAACCATATAAGTTAGATATGTCTTTTGAATTTCTTCAGGTACATAATTTTGTTCGTATCGTCTTCAGGTATATAATTTTGTTCACCTTTGTCGTCTTCCGATACGAAATTGCACAGTTGTTTGTCATGTGACTAAACCGAACGCTATAATCTGCGCTTTCTCTTACAGCACCGTAGTAATTAGTTGTTAGTAACAATAGTAAAATAAGATATAGTGGAACTGGAGGGTCTGACTGAAAACTTGAGGTTGTGGATTTGATTGCCTCTCAGCAAAAAGGATAATTTTCATTTCTTTGTCCTGTTACAAGAGAAATGACGACGTTGGGTACCGCCACTCAACACGCATTGTCTGGCAAAATTGTTTCGTTTTTTTGAGGACCGATACCCTAAAAATATAAAATGCTTTAAAGACTTTTTTCGGTAGATGGCTGGGAACCTGTATTTATATAATACATTTATGGACCAAAAATGTTGTAAAATAAATTAAGTGTATCCACGACTAACGGTGGAAAACATTACTGTTAAATGTAACGAAATGGAGATAAATGCTAAGAAAAAAAAAGATAAGGAGTGTTCGGCAAATTAAATTGGAAACTTCACTTGTGTTTTTGTCTAAAACGACTTACTTTTTTCATTTTCAATCCAAATATCTACCTTAATCTTCTTATAGTAAAGTTCATTTTAGAATATAATTTTTCTGTTGATATTTTATATTCTTTTGTAGGGAGGAAGGAAAATTTGTGTCGTATCGGGTTTTAATTTCTTCTCGGAAGAATTAATGACTTTGCTTTTGGCTCGGCTCTTTTCGATTCATACGTTGGAAAGTCTATTGACTTTGAATGAGAGTATTTGTACAAGCTCCGATATTTGTAAGAAATGAACATCTTCAAATGTCAAATTCTTATGAATCGTTAAGTGCCTTTGATTTTTAAGTGCTATATAGATTCAAGGTATGTATTTCTGAAGACAGATTTTTTCTATCTAATAAAAAACCTGTAAAAAGGTGGAGTGATATCATAAGGTATCTTTATAGATATATTCTTCTCAAGTATGAAATTTATAAAGAAAAAAAGGAAAAATTACACAAGCAAAACAACAGGTCGCAACTAACCATATGAAAGATTCATTATTCACGCATAATGGCTTTCATTCACAGTACTATTTATTCTTTAACAGCTTTTACCGCTTTTTGGCAAAATTATATACCCTTTTCTAATAAAATATTCAGAAAGTAGGGAATTTCGAGCGATTCACGAGATTTCTCCAAGGACACTGGTTCGGAAGATAATCTGTTTCGAGGTTAGAAGACCAAGTTCATACGTTAATGTAATTTTTCGATATATATTTTTCAGTAACTTTAAAATTTATAAACCTACTACACAAAATAAAAGAGATTTTTTTATAAAGGTTAACACAATATTAATATTTAGAAATACCATCGTTTCAAAGATCAATAAAGCTGATCTTCTCAATCTCACATTTATTTTGGAGAATATTTTAATGAGTTCAACCACTCTATTTACTACTGTACATTTCTAAAGTATTAAGAATACCGTTTGTTGCTTTTATAGATATTAATTATTACGTGACAAAGGCAATGACTTGACACTTTAGAAGTGAATTTGTAAATAGCATTGAAATAATAGTACAGCAACAAAGTAGACCTACTTATTTTATTTTATTTTATTTTGTGTTTTTTAGAGTTACCTTTCTGTCGGTGTATGTTTGGAGTTATCTACATAGAACAAAACATAGAACAAAACATAATTACACTCCCCTCATTTTTTAAGAAAATGTTTAAACATTATATTATCACATATATCAAGACATAGATCGGCGCGGCGCCTTTTATATTTATCCAAGAGACGCGAGTTCAAATCCTGTTGCGCTCAAAAATATATAAAAAAAAACAATAAAAGTGGTTTCTTTTAAATAGGGAACAACAGTTTAAAAATGTTTAAAAATGCGCTCCTCTTATTGCATCGGGCTCCTCGCGTGATAAAATATAAAATAACTAATAGATACGAACTATCGATGAAATAATTGTAGAATAGTATTTTTTTTACATAATAGTTGTTTTTAATCGCACGATATATCCTGCAATTACAAACAGATTAGGAGAGAGAGGAGAGGAGGGAGATTAATTAAGTTAATCCACTCTTTTTGCCTAATTTTCCATACATAATAGAACAATAAAATAACTATTAAATCAACTGATAGAAAATGAGAAACAAAGTGTCTTGAAACTCTAGAAACTCTCTGCATATGCAAAAAAAAAGTTAAAGCTTAAAATAGAAGCAATAATTTAATAATCATAAAGCCTAGATGCCAAAATGAACCATCAAGCCAAGACAAGGGACACCGGACGTTAGAGTAATATTTGACTAGTCCATATCTAAGCGGAAGTCGATTATAGAACGGAAATGGGACGTAGCTGGCAACGAACTGTCGGATTACACGTAAACCGTTTTACGTTAGCCGATCGAGTTAGTGCTGCCGAGCTTTGATGAGACCTGTATTAACTACATTGGATGTAAATAAATTTTAAATGATTAATCTATTACAATTTTTTTAGGCTGTGTTACAATAATATCATGGTCCCTAACTTTTTATTTTATTTAACCATAAAAATATTGGGAATTACTCCTAAAATCTGTAACTATCTCATTATACACATAAGAAATAAGTTTATCAATGAATAGATAACTTAACTTCAGCAACTATTTAGCAGTCTAGTAGTAATTAGTAGTATTTTTTTTAAATATGTAATTAAGAAATATTTGGATATTTTAATTCCGGTTGTCGTTTATATTAGCTGAAAAAGAATGAAATAGTTAGGAGTATGTTACTAAACATGTATGTATTTTTAGCCAAATAAGACGGAGTGCCCTTTTTCATACCTCGTTCACCAAGCCCTCCGGCTTCCTTAGGATTATTTTTACGTTCCGCTGGGGTTATTAAAGAATCCTTGGTTCCCGTAGCCTCAGCTGTGGTGGTCGTGGAGGAGCGCCGTAAGGTGTTAGTGGGTAATGTGAACTGCCTACATTTGTCATCCACAAGTCTCACATAACCCGATTGAGTCCCCATGTCCCCCGTCCCCAGTCCCCCGGGCGGCCTACTCGTAAAAGAGTTTCCTCTAAAAAAGGCTTTTTACATAATAACTCCTCCAACATCATCGAAACTGTGTTCTCGAATGTCAACTGAGGTCTTACCACGCCTTTCTTAACAATCTTGCTTTATAAACGTTTAACACCGTTCTTTCGTCACTCATGTTCTCGAAGTGCCTGAACTACCTGAGCACGTATCTCCATAAATTCGTCAATCGTCCGCCACCCACATGACATATAAATTCAATAAATAAACTTATTTATATATTTTTCAAACTAAAATATAATTATAAAATATAATTTGAATGTCTGTAACCGTGCGTAGGTAGTCCTTACAAAGTTCCTTTAAGTCGCTTATAATGGCCTATTAATACATTTATAAAAGGAACCAACCCACTTCTTAGCGTATTTGTCAATAGTATAACTTTAGGAGTGGGAGTAGTGTCGAGACAGTTCGTTGTACATATTTTTTAAGGAATATGCAGAAATTTTACTCCGCTCTCTAATTTTTCTTCTAGTACTAGTTTTCAAGGTTTTAATATTTAATTGTGGTTGTGTATTATTTATTTTTATCTAGTCACGGTATACTCAACATATTTTTTTGCATTTAATGTAAAAAAAACTAAATATATTAAATTTGCACTACCTAATCTTAAAAAACTAAATTTTAGTCTTGTAGTCAAAGGTTTGTGTCTTAACGTTACAGAATCAAAAAATTTTCCAGGTTTAACTATAGATTCTAAGCTTCATTGAAATTGCCAGTCTCCACTACTTAACTCGGCCGTGTTTACGGTTAAGAAAATCAGACAAATGACGGACATCGGTACTGCTCGACTAGTTTATTTTAGTTATTTTCATAGCATCTTACAGAATGCCACTATTGGGTAGTGCCGCAGATATAAATTCAATATTTATCACTCAAAAAAGGACCGTAAGGTCTATTTATAATCTTAAAGTTCAAGATTCTCTGCGAGATGTTTTTAAAATAAATTACAAACATAAAAATGTGTTTAATTAACATCATTTGAATTTCATGCAGGATATCTATGAATATGTATGATTGTATTAAGCAATAAAATTTGAAGCTCAATTTTGAAAAGGGCAACTGTTGAGTTTCTTTCCCACCCTTCTCGGCAGAACTGCTTTTCGAGTCCGTAGTAGCTTTGTGTTCATTCGACGATTCGAAAGTGCTTGTAAAAGTCTATTTGAATAAATAATATTTTGAATTGAATTGAATAATGCAGGGAAATTAGATTTCTCCGGCTTTCCATCTTTAAATCTAGTGATAAGATACTCCGTTCGCCAAATTAATGTGCAAAACTTAACGCCGCGTCTTGTCTAGGTGCGTGATGAAATTAAAAAAAAATGACTAGAGAGATGAAATTAAAACAATTCATTCCTCCGAATGGTAATAAGATAAGATAAAAAACTGTGTTATCGAAGGTCAGCTGAGGTCTATCTTGGCCTCTCTTATCACTCAATTCAAACGACACGTGGCCATGTCGTGATCCATATAGATGCTACTTTAACCACTAGGTTATTCTTCAAGATTAAATACACGATTTGAATATAGAAAACGATACTTTAAAAGCTCTATAATAACCTTAATGGTTAAATAAACGGCAACCTTTCCTGACCCTCTATAATGTTTCCTTAATTTAAAAACGAGACGTCGATAAATCGCTTTAGAAGTAAATTCAAATAAATGAAGGGACAGTATCGTTACTTGGATGTATTTGCTCTTATAAATACAATTTACAAGTACTTGTGATACTACTGTTTTAGCTTTACGCTGGTTCTCGCATATAGCAAGATGGTCAGAAGGAACCTAGTATTTAGATTCTGTGTTTTCCAACTTCTACTCAATTTTCGAGATATTACACGTTGACTGGCTGAACGTCAAAGCTGTGCTTTGTCTTGTTACCAGAGCGAAAAATTGTAAATAATTCGTCTCCCCGATTGAAAATCGAACCCACAACCATCGTGTTTACATTTAGATATTGTATTAATAAAATAAAAAAAAACTCGTACTCATTTAAATCCTAAAAGCCCAACAGCTACAATACAAGAAGGTGCTTGTAATTATAACGACTCGTGTTCTTACCACTAATATAAAAGTTAATTAACCTTATTAAATGTTCATTTTCAGTAATGTCACCGGGAATGTGAACAGTAGACGAAATTTACTTCATAAAATAGGTTATGTAAATGCAGGAATATGAGGCTCGTATCAACATCGGCGATGCGAAAGAGGCCAGGTTGTGTGGAAACATACGGATCTACATTTCATGTATAACATTATATTTTACGAATTGAGTGTTAAGACATTCCTTTAAGTAGTTTTAGTCCATTTTATGAACTGTGTATTAAATGGCAGAATTAAACGCTGCAGTTTATTTTAAATACGGCACCTTCTTACTGGGTGGTTTTGCAGGAATTTCCTACTATATACTACAGAACTGTGAAGTGACCTTCGGCAGTGTTTCAGGGTCGACACGACATGAATACTGACCCTGAAACACCTCTTCACCTTTAAGGCTAACTATACACCTGTAGCTCTGGTGTTACACGGGCTCGTTGACAGGGGTGACTTCTTATCATCAGGTGACACGAACGTTCCTCTGTCTTGTCTTTTCTATAAAAAAAAATAATCCATGAGAGCGTAGCTATTTTCTGACATAGTAACTAAGAAATTTCCCCGAGTGCAGGATAACGATTAAATAAACATTTAAAAGATCATTTGATTTTCATGCATCCACTGTATTATTTTAAAATCATGGAATTATAACTTATATATAGAAAAGAGCAAAGCAACAGTTGCCCTTACCAGCCTTACCTTACTCTCTTCAGCAGGTAACTTTTTGTTCATTGACGATTCGAAATTGCTTGTAAAAGTTTATAGTATTGAAGAAAAATATCAATTTGTGTATAGTATTTTTCATAACTACTCATCGATGGCATAACCAAATTGTATATTATAGTTTGTTCATATATGTAAATAATTCCTTGACGTTGTGATGTCTAAATTGATCTAGGTAACGTAGATGATCTATGGGACCGACAGATTCCTTAATATATTGGTTCGTTCAATATTAATCAGCCTTTTCTATACATCGTCAAAGCCGTCGTGGCAAAAAAGGGGAACAAGGTGTGACTGTAACACGACGGATGTGAGTTTGATTCCCACTCGAGGTAATGTATTATTATTTATTAATATTTTTATTTCAAGGCTTTGGCACCAATATAAAAGCTCAGCGTTGTGTACCGCCACTCAACACACAATGCCTCGAAAAATTCGGCGGAAAGTAGGTAACGGAGTATTAACACTATGCTCTCTCCACTCTTCTGTACCTCGGGGTATAACATAGCTTCACGCTGCATCCTGCAGATGCAGCGTGAAGCTATGTTATACCCCTCCTAGCAATATTATGATCGTTAAGTTACAATTAAGAAATGCCTATTTACAGCCTACGCTTTGGTTGTGAGCCCAAATTTTACACAGGGGAGTACTTGGGTATATTCAAAATTTGTAGGCTTTTGCTATCGAATATTTCGGTACAGTGCTAAAAGTTGAAATGACACTCCTTGACGACTATTGAATATATTATAACATTTTAAAACTTACATAAAAAAAAAACGAAAAATATATACACCAGTATGTACCCGCTACCATCAAAACACTCATCTCGCGACGTTTCTTGCCAAAGTGCGGTTATAGTCCTCTCAAATTGTGATTTATTCGAGACAAATGTGGAAATAAACTGCCGTCTGTTTTATTTCAGCATTTAATACGAAAGGTTAGAAAATTCTTGATGTCTAGATAAAGTAGAAATATAAGATATAAAGTATAAGTAAGGTATATCGCTGTGACAAAAGATATATTATAATGTGAAAATATGATTTCTATAGCATTGTTTACATATTATTGGATTATTATTAGTTTTTATTATAAAAACTCAACACGCGATCATCCAGACTACGACGGGAAATGAGAAACGGAGTGTCTTAATATTAGATGTCTCTGCCTACCCTGATGCGAGCGGGATGCAGCGTGAAGCTGATTTTTAGAGTTCCGTACTTTCTACCTTCGGTCTTTGCGTCATAACAGCTTAATTTATATAATAATATTACAATTCAATATCAATACAACAAAATCATAACATAGAGAAACAGCTAACGGTCAAACAAATGAATAATAACGAAGGCTCATGTCAATACAAATATTACCCTCGCCATCATTACCCTTACCCTTACCTTTACCCCCGATATTTGGGGAACTTACTAAATGATATATATAGTTCCACTATTTACTTACGGAACAAAGCTGATTTTCTTAAATAAAATCAATCATATGAATATTGGCGTAAGGTATATGCTATGACGATTGAATGTTATACCGAACTTACAATAGAGGTAACAAATTCAATTCCGATGTATTTTTATTTTCGCTTAGCAAGAAATAAAAATCTAATTATTTCTTTTTCCACGTATCGTTAGAGCCACATTCGAGACTTTGAGGGTAGAGCATGAGAACTCAGCGCTGATTTTTCCATTTTCTCGAGAAGTGATTTACACCCATTCGCTTTCACACAGCGCCACGATCGTCTCATTTTCATTTAGCTATACGCTGTATCACGTAGGTGATTCGTGGTAGGCAGAGGAAACTGTGTATTTAGACACTCCGTCTTCCGCTTTTCGCCCAAATTTCAAGACATGTAAGTATAAAGGTGTTAACGTAGCGAGGACATGGGCATACTACATTCTCATGAATAGAAGTTGAACCCGTTACTTATACAATCAGGAATTGTGTCGTTGCGCCACAACGCTTTTTAAAATTTTAATATAAAATAATCGCTTCAAAAATAAGTTTTACGATAGTGAAAGACCGGTTACATTTGTACTGAAAATAATTTTATTTCACCGTTATTATTCGTAAAATCGACGTTAAATTCCGTTACAAATCTATATATAAAGTAAATAAATTAGTATACTTTGAAGTATGAAATGAATTTTTAACCTTACGTTACCTCTCTAGAATAATCGTAAGATGAAAGGCATAGAGGCCGTTGTGGCACCGTGAGCCAGAATGCATGTAGGCGCGAAGTTTGTGGATGCGATTTTTATCTTTTTTTTATAAGAAAAAACATATTAAAACGTTGTAGCTCACAAATTGGGCCACTTCTCTCAATATCAGTTACATAATATAATCCACAGCCGCAAGCGAGGATTCTCAACTTACTATCATGTACAAGTGTATGTAGATACCCGTATATAGACATAATACGATCGAAGAGTCATGGCCAATTTGAAGTTAGGTTTTCTTAACTTTTTTGCAATGTTCACTCGGGAAGTAAATAATGAACAGTAAGAAAACCTAAAATCAAGTGGCGACGACTCGTCGACGGTACTTTACCTGGTACTGGTCGTCGACATCTTTAGGTAGAGGAAAATCATCTAAAGCTTCTTCGTAACTTTATTTACATATGCATATATTGTTTATTTTATTTTATCACTCTGGTAAAAAGATAGTGTGTAAAGCCGTTCAACACCGACCGATGTTCGGGGACGGAGTGTCTTAGCTCTCTAAGCGTGAAGCTGTGTTTTTTTTATAAATACAAAAAATGGTATTGGTCATGGAGATCTTTGAATACGAAGAAATCGTTATAAAGTTTCTTTGTAAATTTATTTACATATACATCTATATATGTAACTAACAAACATTTTCGAAGTATAATGTAATAAAATTTCCTCTTCTTTCCTCTATGACTTTCTGAATATGTCATCAAATATACTTCTTTTGTTTTTTTATTATTTTTATAGTACATTATCATAACATCTTGACATCGTTCACTCAAAGTCAATAGTTGTGGATTCGATGTCCACTTTAGGGACTATTTACGTTAATATTTTCCCTAAAGCAAATTTATTAAAAATAATAAGTGAGAACGTGCACGGCACAAAGTTTAACTAAAAACGATGGTTCGAAAATTGGGCGTAAAGCGGGAAATGGAGTGTCTTAACGCTGAGTTTTCTCTGCGTACTCTGCTCTGCTCTATAACTGTGACAGTAAAAAAATTAATATTTATTTAAATTTACATTACCATTTCTTAGCTTTGCTCCGCCATTGAACACGGAATGCCTCCAGGTAGAAAGTGGGTAACGGAATGTCTTAACAATAGGTTCCCTCTGTCTTCCCTGCTGTGTACGAGATAAAGCGTGAAGCTGATTTTTTTTTTTTAAGGTTTCAATAAATATCATTTGGTTTGGTGGTTTTCACTGCTTACCATATTTTCTCTTATTGTAGATGGAAAATAAAAAGAGTTTTAACTCAAAAAACAGTGTGGTTCCCAATACATTTGTCATAGGACCTTTTGATTCCTTCTTTTACTTAATCTCCTTTTCTTTTGACAGGTCAAAAAAGACCAAAATTAACTTTAAAAGAGACTGTTCTAGCTCCCCAAATTCTCCATCTCTTATAAACATCATCATTTAGTATTGAATAGATTCTTAATTTAATGACAAACTTTTGTTGTGACGAGTACAGAAGACAACAATTAAATATTAAATTCAAAAACCTAAATACTCTTTTGTCTAAATCAATTGTTACACTCATAAATTGTTACAATTCGTAAATTAAACCTTTTAACTCGATCCGTGAAGGCAATTCCCATAAAACACCATTATTTAAAAATAAATGGCAAACGCCTATTACGAAACATAAATTCTTGAAATAAAAAAAATAAAATGCCATTGTACTTTATTGAGCGTTTGTTGTTTAAAAGTTGCCTCAATTTTGTCTTTACCTAAACCACCTAATTAAATGTATTTATTTTGTAATACTTTTTTAATTGACTTGTAATTTAAAGTGACGTTATTGGATTTTTTGAAAGCTTTTTTGGCATATTAGTATATTATCACTACATATATTTTTAAGCATTGGTAGTATTATTATTTTCAGATACCATCTGATGTTTCCAATTGAAAAATTTACCTTCTTCAGAACACATAATAATTTGGACTTACAGTGACTTTAAAACTGTGTATTAGTGAAAAAATACTTAAATCCATAAGTCATCATATATCGGTTGTTGTGCTAAAAAAAGTTGGTATTATAACTCCAAAAACTAATAATCCAAAAATCTCTATAATATACTATAAGATTTGGGTACATATACAGTAGAAACTGGGAGTTATCAGCAGAGCGAGACAGTACTTCACGCCAAAACACCGATTGATACTGTAAAAGGCCCAGGTTTGGCCTCATATGGAGTACTGTTTATCATGGTGAATGTCCTGGACAACTGTTTGACCTGTTACCTGGCGTCGTGTATTCTAATAGCGCAGTACGTCACAAACTCAAATATCATCCACACCGTCTAGATACATGGGATTCCAGTACTGTGCAGTATGCGTAGGGATTTCCTTCCACGCGCCATGCAACTGCGGCAATGTTTCCAGGTCGATACGACTTGCGTACCTTCAAAAAGCCTCTACTAAGGCCATCTTTTATCGTCCTTAAAGGCCGCCAACGCACTTGTAGCTCGTCTGGTGTTACACGGGGTCGTAGGCAGCGGTGATCACTTACCATCAGGTGACACGTACGATCGTTTGCCTTGTCTTGTTCCATTAAAAAACTTTATTTTAGTTGCCTTTCATATTTTTGTGGCCTCACGCTATATCCCGCACAACTAGGTAGGCAAAAGGAACCTGAAAATATAGTTTTAAGCATTATGTTTCCAGGTTTCTTCAACATTTCCCATTACACTTCCGATTCCCAATTTCCACCGAATTCTTGAAGCATTGCACGTTGCGTTGTGGAACTCAACTCTCGTTACCAGAGCAAGACAATGAAAATATTAAATATTTCAAGCCCCCCAGTGGGAATCTAGCCCACGACCATTGCATTTACAGTCACACACTTGAGCCCATTTGCTACCTTTCACATAGTTTGGCAAATCTGGTTCGTGTCGATTGTTACAAAAAAATGATGAAAAATAAATATTTTTGAAAATTAAAGCAGTGCAAAAGCTTTACATGTAATATTGTAACAAGTCATTGCTGGATCATGTGTCTAATAAATGAGTTGGGAACAAAACCGGAATCGGCTGTACGAGTATTTTAAGATGAGCCAAATCCATAAATAACAAATATCAATTCTATTGACATTTTTTTTTATTCTATATATTATTATTCTTTTTCATAAAAATATTTTATTATATTAACGTATAATTTTTTTAATTTTAAGTAAGTTATATTTTACTACATTATTAAAGTACCAAAGTACCAAGTTAGTGGAAAAATTTTAGCAATTTAAATAAACTTCTCAAAGTATACCCGAAGTTTTAAGCGACATGCTGTTTTGAACGTTATAGCAAAATGAATTTTATTCGAGTTGTTCTCTATATACTAGAGGTAGAATTTTATTAGACATTTTTTAGAAGGTAGCTACCAAAAAACAGTAAAAATACAGTAGTAATTTCTTTTAAAAAAAAATTACAGAAGTGTACGGGTCACCTGATGGTGAGTGATCACTGACGCCCACGATCTCGCGTAGCACCAGATGAGCTAGGTGCGTTGCCAGCCTTTAAGGTGAAGATAGACGCGCTTTTTGAAGGTACCCATGTCATATCGATCTGGAAACACTGCCGCGGGTAGGCCATTCCACAGTTCCGTGGCGCGTGGAAGGAAGTTCCTATGACACCGCACAGTAGTGGATTCCAGGTGGTGTGGATGATATTTTAGCTTATGACGGACTGTGCGGTTAAAAGATTGGGCACCAGGTAACAGGTCACACAGTTCCGCAGAACACTCCCCATGATAAATGTAGTAGAGAACGCACAGCGAGGACGACATCTCGACGCAAAACCAATGTGTCAACCCTTTCACAGATCACTGGCTCTCCAACGATTCGAACAGCTCGTTGTATGTGATCAAATGGGTCAAGCTGATACTGGGGTGCACCAGCCCAGAGACGAGAACAGTACTCTATATGAGGCCGAACCTGGGCCCTATACAGCGCCAATCGGTACTTTGACGTTCACTGACATGTATTCGGAGCAAAAATCGTCGAAAGCGACCTTCATGTTGCACCCAGTGAGTAACATAAATTAGCATTTGCATAAATTCTTGGGAAGCCCGTATGATGGAAGTTTTTCAAGGAGCGCCTCATGCCACACTCGATCGAAGGCCTTCGCCATGTCCAAACTAACTGCCAGGCCCTCTCCCTTGCTTTCAATAGCCGCACCTGCAGCAGTGCGTTACGTAGACCAGAAGACCACCTGTTGAGCGACCATGGCGGAGGCCATATTGACGGTTATTAATTAATCGCAGATACTCCAGATAAACCAATAAATGGCTATTTATAAGGCTCTCCATAACTTTCGAGAGCAGTTAGGTGATAGCAATAGGCCTGTAGTTAGATAAATGAGAACCATAGTCTTTCTTCCGAGTTTTGTGCGCCGGTTTTTTCTTAGGTCTGAGGCATTAACTTTGGCGAACTGGTGGTAAATTATTTGGCGTTCAAAAAATCGGGTGGATGAGGAGAGCTCTCTTCCAACAGTCTGGGACTATGTCGACTGAGTAAGAGTGTCGAAACAAACGCATTAGCACCTGTGTCAACTCAAATATGTAAAATTATACACATTTCGATAAAAAATATATTCAATATTTTTTTGGTATTTTATATGCATTTCACATTGTACGGTGCCTATGGAATTTTATCATGACATAAAAGACATAGTAATCACCCTGTTCTCCGCTTATGGGTTCTCCCACCTACCGATCCACTCATAACTGCATTTTAACTAGCTAGTGTGAAGAAAATTAATATAGTGTTCGACAATGCTCGGTGTTTATAAACGTCCTTAACGCACAATGTCCCGTATTTGAACGAAAGTTTCCTTCCTTCCCGGATATGAAGCGTCTTGACATATGTATAAACATATCAATTATTTCTTATGTTATGCAATTAATTATTTCTTATGCAATTTACTAACAAAATATACGAAATACTTGATCTCGTGACTTTCTGCCCAGCTTACATGTTTTAAAGGGCATGAAAAGATAAACTTACGCTTTTCCCGCATATATCCTATTCTAGGCAAAGGGAAACGTATATCAAGATCAATCAATCCATCCCTCACTTTTTGAGACAATTTTAAGTGGAACTGTACGCCGCGCTTTATCTACCAGAGCCGGGAAACAAAAATAAGTCAGACATCATCTTACATAACAAAAAGGAGATCTTTATAACAATATTATACCCGCTACTTATATTCTAAGTAGATATTATATCACGTGCATCTTAAACACGGCGTGTCTTAGAACTGTAAACTCTTGTTTGAAACTATGCAGTTTGCAACTTGAAACATCGTACTGAGCTTTACTTTTTAACGATGTCATGGTGAGGAATTTGGAAATTTCAAGCTTACAACTTTTCGTTCAGTGTAACCACTTGATACTTGTGTATGATGACCAAAGAAAATAGGAGAACGGAGGGTCTGGACACTAAGTTACCTCGGTGTACTTGTTGTAACACATGAAGTTTAAATAAATAAAATAATAAACAAAAGAACATTATAATATTAGAAATAATCTAAAAACCGCACTTCCAGATGTTAATTATAGTATAACTCCGTCCATCCATCTGTTTAATGTAAGTTAAATACTAATTGACGTCTATGCGAACGCCTAAAAGTTTTTTTTTTTTTTTTTGTGTTTTACTCTACGCTTTACTCCGTTCCTCTCTAGCGGGACGACAAGAGGGAGCAAAGCGCCATATGGTAGTGAAATACGAAACTACAAACAGGGTAAAAGATTTAAATATAATATATTTTCAATGAAAATCAAAGGACTTTAAAGTTTGTAGAAGAGAACTTGGCTTAAATAAATAAGGAAATCGAAAACTCTCCACAACATGGGACCTTGAGCTACTGCAAAATATTTAAAACATCCTGTTTGTAATTTAAATAACTTACTAAATATGAAGTTAAGTCAATTTTTAATAGCTTTTTTATTTTGCTTCACTATTTATTTCGCATCTGGAGTGGCCGGAGGGAACCGAGTGATAAGATATACATACATACATTTCCGTATGCAATATCCAGAATTCAACGCAACGAAAATAATTAATTGTTTAAAATTGGAAATCGAAACCACAACCATAAACGTTGTCTCACTGCGCCACCGTGCTCTATATTAAGTTAATAGTATTTAATGTAATACAACAAATAAGATTTATAAAACCTTTTAAAACATACTGTCTTCTTTATAGGAAGTGTAAAAAAGAAAAAAGGTCATTCAAATTTTACGATTTTTCAAATGAAACATAAAGCTGAGTCAATTTGAAAGCTCGTCGTTTGTTTAAAAAGTGTATTGTGAACGTGAAAGAAAACTTTTAATTTCCTGTCCTAAGGTGAGAAAGAAAAATAATTTGTGTATATATTTTTAAAGCGAAATCAGGCTTTTCTCATTGTAAAATACAATGAGAAACCTTTTGCCTCCGTATTTTTTTTTTTGTGTAATATTTAAAAAAAATGTAATACACTGCTATTAATATTATAAATGTGAAATTTTCTGAGGATGGATGTATGTTTCGCTTTCATGCAAAACTTACTAAGCACTTCAGTACAGTAAAGAAGCTTATACGTCTGAATAAAATATAATACTATTGCTACAATTTATGTAAAGATTTACTATAATTTGGTTATAATAAAACAATAACAAATAAGCAAGCGAAACCGCGCGTGGGTCGCTAGCTTTTTTATAAATCACAAAATGCGTTCTAACATTTGAACTTGTAGGGTCCCGCATAAATCAAGGTAAGCAGTATTCTAATTAATCTACGAAAACACAGTATCGATGATACTGGAGGAAGGTCACATAAAAAGCTCGACGAACCCCGTCATGAGAGCCCCGTGAAGAGGTTGATAACTGTGGAAAAAGCTAAAGATATATGCATGGACCTCGCTAGGGATAAAGCGTGAAGCTAATCTGAATTCTCCATGCTACTCCAATTTAAGACACTACGTGCTGAGTGTTGGCACTTGATGCCGTACTTTGTCTATCAGAACGAAGAAATAAATATTATTCACTCTCCCGAACGGGGTTCGATTTTTGTCTTATAGACAATAGTACGAAACCCTTCGAGCACGAGTCCGACCCGCACTTGACGGTGGTAAGCTTTTCATTCAATTCATTGCAAACTAAAATAAAATTATCAAAACTGGAAGAACAATCTCTCACTTTAATACCACTAACTGCTATTTGCAACTTCACTTGGCAGTGCTCTTAACTACTAATGTACCTCACATTAAAGTTCTAAAGCTACTTTATAAAACAATTTTATTTCCGCTTATAAACATAGCGAAAACTATGGAAAATGAGAAAATTACAATATAAGCGAAGAACGGGTATTCAAATTCAAGCTGCTTTAGTAGCTTCTAATTTGGGAAACATCATTTGTAACAAATACTACCTCGTTATTACTAGTACTATTAGTACTTCGTGAAATAGTCGAAACGCGTTCTGTAATTGTAATAGCTGTAATTCAATCCTCATTTTGGGAGCGGATTTTAATTATTTTTACTGCTCTTGTAACAAGACAAAAGGCGGCGTTGAGTTCCCCCACCTAACGCGCAATGACTCAAAAATTGTACGTAGCGTAGGGAAACGAGTGATTTATCACTTAAGATTTTTCAACCCATTATAACTAATTATCCAAACACCTTTTAAAATTATTATTTGATAAATAATGCTTTGGCTCGTGTTGTATCTTATGGTTAGAATCTTCTTTCGGGGTAGTTGTGAGTAACCAAAAAATCTTTTAGAGATTCATATGTAAAAGATTAAAGAATTATATATTATGCCATTAAAATGTATTGTTATAATAAGCTATTTGCCATCAGAAGATAATTTAAGTAACTGGAAACTCGACAAAATTGCATTGTTATAATACAGAACTCTTCCGATTTTATTAAACCCTCCGGGACATTTGTGTGTTCTTTCTGAAGGGATAGCACCACACAATCGAGTACTCACAATCGGAGATTTGTTTTTAAAAACAATATAAACAAAGTTCCCAATATCCAGTGTCCAATGTCCGGTTGATAGTTGAATTTTCGCCTGGTGACGCTGTCAAGACCAGTCCAGGTCAACATTAAAAGAGTCCATTCGAAAAAAAAAACTGAATAATTAATTCTACTAATAATTCTCTTATAGTTAAGAACTAGTTTTAGTAAAAATTGAATTTTATTTAAATAAAATATAGTTTTAATACGAATACAGTTTGGGATATTTTTACAATCGTATGACACGGGAGACACTAAGGACGATTGCGACACTCGGGACGTCCACACGTAAATGACTCCGGATCAATATGATATTAAAAATATGTTGATTGTATTATTCATAATTAACTATGCTAATTATTTATTTATTTTACTATTCATATCCAAGGTACATACTGTTACATTAACCTGCTTGCAAATTCTAGCAACAAATGAACATACAAAATATAAATCATACGGAATAACCTTTCTCGCTACAACACGAATAAATGACATAACGTTAACTTAAGTATTTCCGACAAAATTAATACAGTTATTTGGTGAAGCATATTAATTTTGAACGTTTGTTGTCTCAATATCTCTATATGCGAGTCACGCATCCTTTTGGCTTAGATGAGGGATCGCAGCCCTTAACATGGATAGCAAGAAAGAGTGATATCGTTCTATTTTATTTTATTTTTTTTGGTAGACCGATTTTAATATTTAATTTTGAAAGCTAATGCTTCTCGTGTGGTTCTATTTTAATTTGGTCTAAAATCATATCATTATTAGAAATCCATGCGAAAATCACATAAGTCCAATATTTGCATTAGGTATGTGCACGGCAAATGGACGAATAAATCAATATACCGCCAACTGATTTTGAATTTTTCTTTCACGCTTAGGAGAGAATACACTTCAAGGGTCCTTTGATTAAAGATCAGAATCTAACCAAGGTTCTGATTCTAGGATCCGGTTGAATTGGTTTTTTTTTTGTTAAACATTATAATTATTCCTCGCTCTGGTAATAAGACAGAGTGTGGTATTTGACGGCGCGTGGGGAACAGATTGTCTTTATTCATACTAGCACTAAGCTAAAAAAATATAATGAGAATATAAATAATAAATACAATTCTTTGGTAAATCATATTAATTTAGAACATGTCCAGTCTCGACATCTCTCTACTCATGCGGATCACGTGCTAGCTTGGTTTCGAAGACGGATCTCCTTTGGTTAGTTAGACAAAGTACATCGTTTGGTTCTTCTACCCAACAGTATAAATAGTCATTATAATCTATGAAAAAAAAACAGAATAATTGCAACTGCTAAAATACAAAATTAAAAATAAAATTTTCTAGTCTGATACAATTTCAAAAAAATAGGCAATAAGTAAAGTAAAATAAATTAAATTACTATATTGTAAAAAGCGCCTGTATTTACTACATATACTTAAAATTAATATTCAGACCTTTCTCTGTGCAGCGACACGGCATCTGTAGATAAATATAATGGTTGTGGCTTCACGCTGTATCCTGCACACATCAAGGTAGGCAGAGGGAACCTAGTGTTAAGATACTCCGTTCCCCACTTTCTGCCGAATTCTGGAGGCATTGCTTATTGAGTGGCAGAACTCAACGCTGCGCTTAGCCTTGACACCAGAGCGAAGAAATGGAAATATAAATTTAAGTAAATATTTCATCTCCTCAGTGGGGATCGAACTCACAACCAGTCAGTTTTACAGTCACACTTCGTGCCGCTGCGCCACGACTGGCCATACCAAATTAATTTCAAATATTTCAAGTCGACTGTATCCATATCCTGAATGCATGCAGGTCACGTGCCCCGGTCCGCCCCGGTCCGCCCCGGTCCCGCTGACGGATCGCCGCCCCGCGCTGAGCCGAGATAAGCTCCATGTATGAGATATGTTGCTCATATTATCGCCATTTCTTTTGTCTAGTACCTACATACCTTGCTGATGGTCCAATATGTTTCTTTCGTCCATATTTCTGGTTATATATTCAATGTTCTTAAAACTTAAATTGATATAAAATTGAAGTTAAATTATCAGCTTCACGCTGTATCCCGCACACAGCAGGGTAGGCAGAGGGAACCTAGTGTTAAGACACTCCGTTCCTCACTTTCTGCCAAATTCTGGAGGCATTGCGTGTTGAGTGGCAGAACTCAACGCCGCGCTTAACCTCGACAACAGAGCGAAGAAATGGAAATATAAATTTAAGTAAATATTTCATCTCCTCGAGTGGGGATCGAACCCACAACCAGTCGGTTTTACAGTCACACCCCGTGCCGCTGCGCCACGATCGGCTCCTAAGTTAAATTAAATATATTAAAATAGTTAAGTTAAATTAAATAAATACAATTAATCTGGGCTAGCTTTGATTCGTTTGTTAGTGGGACTTCGAACTAGTATCAATAATTTTCCGTATGATACAATACTATTGACATTTTTTTCTTAATATGTTTATTTTATTTATAAATGTTAATTTTAAAAACGAAAGAAACTTAAGACACGCACACACACACATACACAAGGGAAAATCAAATATAGATATAATAAAAGAAGATAATGTTACTTTAGAGCCATTAATATCAAACATGCTAAATAAATTACCACCTGAAATTAGAAAAATAAATATAATGATATTGTATAAACTCTGTAAAGTAAAATACCAGTAAAATTACTATAAAAAAAGCCTGGGTTCTACATGATTTAAATTTTAATGGGGGTTATGGGGAGTGGAGAATAGACAATTAATAGTCAAGTTATTACAATTTTTTTATTTGCTTAAATTGTTTTCGCTAGTTTTGTTTTTCATTTGCCTACAAATTTTCATTAAATTTAAATTAATATAATAATAATAATAATAATAATAAGACAAAACTGCGGAATTATTATTTTATTACCTCAGTAATTATTTTCTTTTTTTCTTTTTTTTCTACCTTAGTAATTATTTTAAAAAAACCAACCAAACCAATAATATTACTAGATTAATAAAAAGATTATTTATGACTACCTTCTTGTATACCCCTATTGCACATTCATTAATATTATTTATAAACAAAAGTTATAAACACGCTATGTCAGCATCCTAAATTTATTCCCTATAAATGCAATTGTGAAATTATTTTAATGCTAATATTTTGTAGCGTATTAATAACGAAATTAAATGTATAATGAATGAGTTGAATATAAGGTCTCGTCTCACTACCATCACCACGCTGCCCTAGACCACCTTCTCAAAGTTATACATTAGATGAGGGTAAATTTTATAGATTACAAAGTTAAGATTTTCTACTTTACTGGTGTATTTTAAAATGTTTATATAAATGTCTATGGGTATGAAATATTATAAGAGCACTAATAAAACAAAAACACTCTTGCAATGTTCTTTAAATTTAACGATATAGTGTAAAATATCACATCATATCTATTAAAGTTACCCAAATTGACTGTATATGCGATGAGTTCCGTCACTCAATACGTAATGCCTAATGAATTCTGCATTAAATGGGACCGGAAGTCTTAAAACTAGCTTCCCAGGTTCCTACCTTGCTATATGCGGGAAACAGCATGAAGTTATAAAAAAAGTTCAATATTATCGTATTGTAAAAATAAATGTATTGTAACGCTGCAACAAATGTGCTAGTCATTACATGACTCTCCTCATAAACCACCTGGAGATAAGTTATGAGTTCAATCTGCACTAGAGGGAATGAATTAATTTATTCAGATTTTTGGTGGACTCGGAGAATTGCGGTAAAGAGAAGAACGAGGTGATATAACATTAGTTTCCATCCACTTACACCACTAAATGAATTTTATTCTGCCCATAACCAAACCAATACTGTTACAATTCTGAATCACTACCCGTATATATCTATGTATATTACAGCAAACCTCCAATGCAAAAAAGCAGCAAAAGGTATCTAAAATACAAAAAAAAAAAACCCACAAAATTTATCACTGAACAATGTAAGTGTATCTTCAAGATATAAAAATCATATTTGAACATCTGGCGCCGCCTCAATATCTTAGGGAGCGGGTTCCTAACCAAAACGTGTGTTTTTTTTCCTTTTCAATTTGTCGGGGCGTGCTCGAACCGCTGTATTTATTATTATTTGTTTTCAATTGCAAAGTAATCTACGGTCTACAGCTGCCTGCCCTCTCCTCCTCAGATGAGTTGGTGGTGGCGTAACGGAACAAAATATTAAAGAGGACGCCAATCTTCTGCTGGCTGCTTTTTGTTCCCGTGAATTTTATCGGCGTGATTGTCTCTGTTTCTGACGTCGATTTTTAATGGTTGTCTTTATAATATTTTTGTGTAAATTCTGAAAGGTTATATGATGTTGATTAATTTTTGTTTTGTAACAAGGCTATCGTGGCGCAGCGGCAAGTAACAGTAACTAAAAAAAATAACTAAAAAAAGCGGTAAACTAAAAACTATATATTTTAGCTGCACGCTGTACACTGCACATGCAGGGTAGGCGAAGGGAACTTATTTACCTAGTTTTAAGGCACTCTGTTTCTATTAAGACTCAGTTCCATTTCTCACTTTCCGCCGAATTCTGGAGGCGTTACGTGTTGAGGGCGAAAATCAACACCGCGTTGTGCCTCGTTACCAGAATGAGAAAAATTATCTCGAGATCTAGATTCAAAACAAGTATTTATTGTGTATTTTTTATATTTTTATGTGACTAACAAATTTAATATATTTTGAATACTGTTGAGTTTATTAAAAATGCTAATAATTTTCATTGTAGGTTTCAAAAAAACCTTACATATTTTCTATTTCTGAAAACATTACAAGATCCAGGCCAGTCGTGGTGCAGGGGCACAAAGTGTGACTGTAAAACCGACTGATTGACTGATTGATTGTAGGTTCGTTCCCCACTCGAGGAGATGAAACTTAAATTTATATTTCCATTTTCTTCGCTCTAGTGTCGAGGCAAAGCGCGGCGTTGAGTTCTGCCACTCAACACGCAATGCCTCCAGAATTCGGCAGAAAGTGGGGAACGGAATGTCATAACACTAGATTCCCCCTGCCTACCCTGCTGTGTGCGGGATACAGCGTGAAGCTGATTTATTTTTTATTTTTATTACAAGATCTTAAACGAATTTTGTCCTAAATAATAATTTTAAAGAACATTGTTACACCAAATTAAATCGAGGGATTTAAATTTAAATTATGCGTTAGACATATAAGAAAAGCATATTGAAATACTCAAGAAAGGGTAAAGCCCTTTCATAAATCTTTTTTAAATTTCATATAACAATATATATATCAAAGAAATATCTGACTTGTGAAGAGGTGTCTAGTGTTCGTAACTTTCCTCTGAGCTAACACAAGAGGAGGCTCCAAACAGGACGTTAATTTAAAAGTTATCACACTTTGTGACTCAAAGCTTTATTAGAAACTAACGAATATTGCTGTACTTAGTTCACTTTTTTTGTATGAATTATTTATAGTGCTTATAAATAATTTTCTGACAAAGAAAAAACAGTGATTTGTCCCTATGTAAACAAAATACTTTGTATTAAAAAAATATAGGCCAATCGTGGCGCAGGGGCACAAAATGTGACTGAAACGCGACTGGTTCTGGGTTCGATCCCCACCTGAGGCAGGAAATATTTATTTAAATTTATGTTTCTGTTTCTTCGCCTTGGTGTCGAGGCAAAGAGCGTCGTTGAGTTCCGCCACTCAACACGCAATGAAATCGGCGGAAAGTGGGTAACGGAGTTTCTTAAGACTAGGCTCTTTCAGCCTACCCTGCTGTGTGCGGGATACAGCGTGAAGCTGATTTTTAATTTAAAAATATAATATCTTCTTAGAAAATATTATTTTTTTGTATTTATAACAGGGTAGTCACAGAGAACGGAGCTAAACGCTACGGTCTCTGCATACTGCTTCGCCTCGTCCACTGTCATCAACCTCTTCATACATACCCTCTGGGGGGTCCGCATGCGTTTCACGTGACCAGTATTATCGATACTGTGTTTTCGAAGGTTAACCGAAGCCTCCTCTTTCCTGTCCCATCGCGACATCGTCTTTTAATGAAATGAAGAAAAGCATACCTATCCAAAAATCAATACCAACTAAAAACTCTCATGCACTAGCTAGCAAATTACTACTGAGAAAGACAAATAAACCAGAAAAATATATAATTTTAATAAAAAATACCTTTAAGCTCCTTGTAATTTTCCAATATTTCCCTGTTCTGAAGTGTCGTCGGACAGAGCGTTGGGATTTATAACTATCGTTAAACTAGAAATTTGCATTGACTAACGACGAAACTATCGAATATTATTTTTTTATATTTCAAACTTTTATAATATTTGTAGAGTACCTAAGGTTAAAGTAGATTTTAATTATGTTTCAAATAAATCAAAATCTAATTAACCAGATTTAGTTGAATTAAATTTATTTGATTTAATTTAATTCAATTAAATTCAATTAAAATCAGAGGCCAGTTGTGGCGCAGGGGCACAAAGTGTGACTGTGAAACCGACTGGTTGTGGATTCGATCCCCACTCGAGAAAATGAAATATTTATTTACATTTATATTTCCATTTCTTCGGTTTGGTGTAGAGGCAAAGCGCGGCGTTGAGTTCCGCCACTCAATTTCCAATGCCTCTAGAATCCGGCAGAAAGTGGGGAACGGAGTGTCTTAACACTAGCTTCCCTCTGCCTACCCTGCTGTGTGCGGAATACAGCGTGAAGCTGATTTAATTCAATTAAATCTGGTTAGATGATAGTTAGAGTTGCTCACCGAGGACTATATCAGTTTTATCATTATAGATTTATTGCCATTAATGTGAACATAACTTATAAAAATTGACAGAACTATGTATGAATTTTAAATGAAATTAAAGTTTATTATTTTTTTTTTCTGTGATATAAATTTCCTTTTTTATTTTTTGTATTTTTCCGTTGTTCTTATTATAAGTTCTCACTTCTTGCCAAATTTAGTTTAATTTACAATTGTAAAGTATTTTATGGGGTGAATTTCATACAAACAAAGCATAAACCGTCGTATCTTTGGATTATATTGAATGATAAGCTTATTATATATATATATATATATATATATATATATATATATATATATATATATATATATATATATATATATATATATATATATATAAAGCAACAGAGTTGCCAATCTTTGTGCTCTTAAAGATTAAAAATAATAAAAATTTCGGGATACAGAATGAAGTTATAATATATTTCAAAATAATAAATGTAGAATAACATTGAATAAAGTTAACGTTGCTCTTCGAGCGCATTGAAGCACATCTCAAGTCAGCTATCGGAGTTTCGACGAAATTTCCCATATTAATATTCGTGGGGAACTCTGATTATTATTAAAATTACATACGTATTTAATAAAATTAAATCTTTTCGAATTCTTTACTGACAGACAATTTTACCAAAGAAGTTTTACCAAAGAGTTTCGACACCTACTGTTAATACATTCCATATTGCGCTGGAAGAGAGCGAGGAAATAAAAATAAGTCTTCCAAGTGGAAATCGAACTCACAACTGAAACGCTTTCAGTTAGACACAGTGTCACTGCGCCACGACGATTCAATTAAGGCCCCTTAGAAATGCGCATCAACATTTACCTCTACTATCCCAACTCCTTCCTTTACCTATCTTAATTTGTAAATAATGTACTAATACCGACTTTTATTTTTTCTATAAAAGAGAATAAAGTAAAAGAAATCAGGAATAGAATTTCCATATGTTAGGTTGACACTTTGACACACAAACAGCCAACCTATTATAATATTCATACCACTGCACCATAGCGGTTTTATTTACAGTATTTTTAGTCAATTTTTCGTGAAAAATACAAAAATTCAATATAGACAAAAGAATACCGAGACGCTATCTCGCGAACGTTGGCGGCTTCCTACAAATTTAATGGAAACACCTGCTAAAAACAATTTTCCGGTACGCAGACTCACTTTTATATGTATACTGTATAGATGTATGATATTTTTGTCTTTTACAAATAAAAAAGTGAAATTGTAAGTTTATTCTTTATTTAGGAAGTAAAGAAAAGCTGTGCTTAGACACTTTTTCTCCACTTTCCAAACAATTTTCATGATATTTATGAGGGGCGTGACTTAACGCCGCGTTTTGTATTTATAACAAAGGAGGAACTAGAAATAATCAAGTTCCCCGAGCAGAAAACAAACCCACAACTGTCGCATTTATAGTCAGACAATATGCCGCAGCGCCACCGGAGTTAGACGATATCATGACATTAGGTGCAAAATAATTAAATTTCTCACGGTGGTTGTAATTTTTACTTGAGGTAGAGCAAAATTTATATAAAAAACATTTACGTTGTTCGGTTTGTCTTTTTTTTTGAGAATTTTCTTTAATTTGTTGGAGTGATATTATTTATGATTAATTTATGAGGTCAGTCGCGGCGCTGGCACAAGTGTGTGATTGTAAACGTGACTGGTTGTGGGTTCGATTCCCACTCGAGGTAATAAAATATTTATTTAAATTTATATATATTTTCATTTCTTCGCTCAATTCGCAATACACAGAAAACAGAGAGAGCATTTAGACTTGCAACTTCGTCATGCAACATGAAAAACCTATCGCTCACTGTACCTAAACAAAAAGGTCCTACTAACTGATACTTGGTACTTGTCTCTTCTAAAGGATTCACATGTTTTTTTTTTAATTTTTGTACCAACAACTGTGAAATGGTTTATTATGAATGTTCTACTGTACTTACATAAATTAAATAAAATTTTCTTAGCTTCACACTGTAACCTGCAGATAGAGTAGATAAAAAACACTTAGTGTAAAGACACTCCGAACTTTCGAAACATTGCGTGTTGACAAGTGGAACTAATCGCCATACTTTCGTCTTATTTTCAGAGCGAGAAAATAAAATGAAAACAATTTATTCTCCCTAGTAAGAATCGAACCTATAACCTTTGCGTTTACAGTTAGAATATTATTATATTAAAATTTAAAAAAATATTGAAATAACTGTTCCTCTTGGATGCCATCCAAGCGGTCTTGCATACTGCAAAAAAAAATATATTATTTGTAATAATCTCAATAATTCATTAGTTATAAGTATGTGTGTCTTATAACTTAATCCGGGATTTTGACAGGATCCACTAGATGCGCGGTCTATTCTTCTTTTTTTCAGCTTCACACTGTAACCCGCCTATAGCAGAGTAGGAAGAGGGAACCTTGTGTTAAGACACTCCGTTTCGTCGTTCGTGGCCGTCATGGTGCAGGATTACTACCGTGTGACTGTAAACGTGACTGTTGTGTGTTGTGTTCGATTCCCACTATGTTAAATGAATTATTTATTAATGTTTGCCTATCCTCGCTCTGGTATCAAAGAAAAACGCGGCATTTGGTTGCAATGCCTCGTCAAGTAGAGATCTACTCAAGTCCTAAATATTTTAATTTCTTTGGTTTACTTAAATAAATTTATTCATTGATGTTTAGGTTTCATCAACGATATCCCTTTAGAAATGAAATATACAGAATGGATATTATTACTTATAGTGTGAACATACAATAACATTATTTTAGCTTTACACTGAATCCCGCATATAACAGATTAGAAAGCCTACTACTGTTAAAACACTCCATTCCTCACTTTCCGTTCTGAGCGAGTGAAGCAAAAAAAAACAAAATAATATAATATTTAAAATTTCTCAAGCTTTACATAGCTTTTAAAGTTTTACGATGACGGTTGTCTACTCAACTTAGAATTATTGTAATTTTGTGATCGTTTCTTCAATCTAATTGTTATGGCCGTTATTAGCGTTTGGGCGGTCTTCCAAATTGGCGAAGTGCTTTATCGCCTGCAATCGACGCCATTTTGCATTTCCGGGGGATACCTACTTGGCGTGATTATACGTAGTTTGGTTAGATAATCCTGTAAAAGCTTCTCTCTAATCGCCATTGTTGTGCGCTCCATATTATGTTATAATATATGTATTACTAAAATTAAAAAAAAATCATATCAGCTTCACGCTGTATAGCGCACACAGCAGGGTAGGCAGAGGGAACCTAGTGTTAAGACACTCCGTTCCCCACTTTCTGCCGAATTCTGGAGGCATTGCGTGTTGAGTGGCAGAACTCAACGCCGCGCTTAACCTCATCACCAGAGCGAAGAAATGGAAATATAAATTTAAGTAGATATTTCATCTCCTCGAGTTAGGATCGAACCCACAATCAGTCGGTTTTACAGTCACACTTCGTGCCGCTGCGCCACGACTGGCCTCAATATAATATGTATTATTTATTTTGATAAAATAGATCTTAGATTACCAGTTTTACTAAAGCCATCGTAACGCTTTTTAATGTCTGACACGTAACAAGACAGCGCGGAGTTGAGTTCCGCCACGCAATGTCTCAAGAAATGTGCGGTGCGTCGAACAGAATTTATTAACACTAAGTTCTCTGCCTATCTTGCTATATGCGGGATAAGCGTGAAGTTAAAAAAAAAACATAATTAAATATTTAATATATCTACAACAAAATCACATTTAAAACGTGTGTTAACGACAATTATAAATCGTTTACAACATCAATATTTTAGTGCAGTGCGTTAATTACTTAATCATCATTAATTATTTGCTTAATTAAAGTTTCATACTTCGAAATGAAATTTCATTTTAACTGATTTCTTTTTACATAGTATTAATTTTGACTAAAAAATAAAGCTTTGTATCTGTACTAATATCCATTACATAGTTGAACAGTTCGTTTGGTTGATCTCGCTAATCTCGGGAACTATTGGTTCAAAATAAAAATACGATTTTGTGGTGGATAATTCATTTATCAAGATAAGCTATATAGGCTATATTACATCTTATTTCAATGTAACCCACTGAACCTCCACAAAGAATAAGTCAAATCGTATTCACAATTCTTAGTTTCTTTTACTAAAAAAAAAACTTTACTTCATACAACAAGTAGTATATGATTACATTTATAAGGCCGTCGCGGCAAAATGTTATATATTTAAATTTCCTCACTCTGGTAACAAGGCAAAGCGCACCAATGAGTTCTTCCACTCAAGAAGTGTCTTAATGGAAACGGAGTGTCTTGACATTAGGTTCCCACGTTCCCTTTGCCTACCCTCCTACGGGTGGGGTACAGCGTAAAGCTAAAGAAATACAACTATAATTGAATCAGTATTAGTATATATCGTCTGTTGCGATTTTTTTAATATAATTTTCTACCCATACAAAACAATTATTTGTATGTTTAGTTAATTGTCAAAAACTGAGTAACTTCTCACTACGGTCCCTTTGCCTATGTAGCTAAAGACAGAAGATACATTAAGTTATAACCTGTATTATGTACATTTAATATATATTTAAAAGATATATTGAAAAGAAAACAATACTTCCCTATACGTACACTTAAACCTACTTTAAAAATTGCGAAAGAACTATTCTAAAAACCAAATCCCAGCGCGAGGAAGCGGTAACCATAATAAATATCCAGTTAAACCGCAATTAAATGTACACATATATCAGATAACTCGGTACAATCACAAGTTAGAGCTATTTTTCAAGTTGCCGGGATCCAACGCGGGATTACCTCAACGCCACCAGCAGCTTAGAGTCGCATATTGCTGACTTTAATTCTACCTAGATTCGTTTTTAAGTTTTAAATGCGAAAGAAATATCTTCATAGTGTATCCCGCATTCCTATAGGTTAGGCTAGAAAACCTAGTGCCAAGACACTCCGTTCTCCATACGCTGCCCAGTCTTCATATCATCGCTCTGGTCAAGAATCAACTGGAGGTGACATAACATCGGTTTAGGTTCCCTCTCGTCTTTATAGTGAATAGTATATGGTTAATTAAGAATATTTTAGAAATAAATTATTTAATGAATAACATTTATAAATAGTTATGTATTTTTTCAAATTCTCCTCCAAAAGGAAAAAAAGATAAGCAATTTAATTATTTGTGAATGTTAAATATTGACGTAAAATTTACTTTGATATCCTTTATCAATTCATTTTATTATTTACATAATAAAAATTGAGTATTCTGTGTATAAATATTGCCTTTAAAATGATAAATTTATTATTGTAATACGACGCTGTTCCTTTTTTGTTTTGTCAATAAATGTGTTTTTAAGTAATATTATTATGTAAATGAAACAAAAAGCGGGCGCAGTGGAGAGGAATCAAATTTCACTCAGGGAAGTATTTAGATATACTCGTACCTATATCTATACTTCTATACTAATATACTAAGGCTGATGAATTTGTTTGGTAGAACGCACTAATCTTAGGAACTAATGGTTCTAATTGAATAATTATATTAGTGAAGGATAGCCGATTGATCGAGGAAGGTTATATTACATCACGTTGATGGTTTAGGCGAAGGCCACGAAGGCGAATCTACTGGAAAAGGTTAGTTTTAGGGTTTTTAGGTGTATTTTTATTTATGTTTAGGTTTTAAACCTACCTGCATACAATTTCTTTATTTGAGTGTAGTGGATAATGAAGGAAACTATGGGTATTGCACTATACGCACTCCTTAAAATGTATTATCTATCTCTGTAGTTTGTCTATGTTATAACATAAACAAATTACAAAAAAAACATTGGAATTGTCTGTCGCCAATTCAAATTCAAAATTCAAATTCAAAATTCAAATTCAAAATATTCTTTATTCAAATAAACTTTTATAAGCACTTTTGAATCGTCGAATGAACATATAACAAAAAATAAAAAGCTACCACCGGTTCGGAAGGCAGTTCTGCTGAGAAGAGCCGGCAAGAAACTCAACAGTTGCTCTTTTCAAAGTCAATAGTGTAACATATAATTTTATTACATTAACTGGCAGCTATCCTGCATCACATTCAATAGACATTAATTCAATAAACATTGTAATAAGCTTTACTTGTTAGTATTTTTTTTAAAGCTACTTTAAATTGTGGTAGTGGCAAACTTAGAATACACTGCGGAAGTTGATTATATACACGTATACTCAGACCCATAAAAGATTTATTAACTTTTTGGAGGCGAAAACGTGGCGTAACAAGTTTATCTTTATTTCTCGTTCCTATCGTATGTATATCTCTATTTTTACTATGACACTGTACATTTTGCCGGACAAACATAATATTATAATATACAAATTGTGAAGCAACTGTAATAATACCTGCATCTTTAAAAACATCTCGCAGAGAATCTCGAGCCCTTAGATTATAAATATATCTCACGGCTCTTTTTTGAAGAATAAATATTGAATTTATATCTGAAGCACTGCCCCATAGCAACATTCCATAAGATAAAATACTATGAAAATAGCTATAGTAGACTAGTCGGGCAGTTTCAACGTCCGTCATTTGTCTTACTTTTTTTATTGCGAACGCGGCAGAGCTGAGTTTATCCGCAAGTGTTTCTAGATGAGTGTTCCACTGGAGTTTGGAATCTATCGTTAAATCTAAGAAAATAGCTGATTCTGACACACTGACTGTTTCTCCTTTAATTTCTAGACTAAAATTATGCTTTTTAACGTTTGGTAAAGCAAATTCAATACATTTAGTTTTTTTAGCATTTAACATTAGATTATTCATATCAAACCAATAAAGAATATGCGATAATGCACTATTCACTTCGTCATAGTTTGTTTTATTTCTGTCTACCTTAAATATTAAAGAGGTATCATCTGCGAAGAGTACAATATCACATAGGTTCTTTGCATAAAAAGGCAGATCATTAATATAAAGAAGAAATAAAAGGTGACCAAGTATAGATCCTTGTGGAACGCCCATCCTTAGAGGAGATCCAGATGATTTTACATTATTTATACTAACTTTCTGGATTCTTTCGCTTAGATATGAGGCAATAAGATCAAGGGCAGTATCCTGTATACCATAATGATAAAGTTTTAATAACAGAGTTTCATGGTCTACACAATCAAAGGCTTTGGATAAATCACAAAACACTCCAATTGCATTTTGTGACTTCTCCCATGCGTCATAAATGTGCTTGAGGAGTGCTGCACCCGCATCTGTAGTGGACTTGCCTTTGGTGAAACCATATTGCTCGCCATGGAAACAATTATTAATATTTAAGAAAATTGTGAGCTGATTAAATATAATTTTTTCAAATATTTTACTTAAAGACGGCAAAATAGAAATCGGCCTGTAATTTCCGGGGTCAGATCTATCTCCACTTTTATAAAGCGGCACTATTTTGCTATATTTCATTAAGTCAGGAAAAATACCGGATTCTACACAATTGTTAAAAATTAAAGCAAGATAAGGCGCAATATTAGGTATAATTGTATTAAGAACTTTAACAGACATGCCCCATAAGTCACCAGTTTTCTTTAAATTAAGGCTTTTAAAAGTTTTGACAATTTCTTCTGGTGACACAGTCTTAAACACAAAATTTTGTCTACAACTAGTTACATGGTTTTTTAGTATTAATATTGCTTCCGAAGGAGATGATGGCAGTGAACGTGTAACTGCTATAGGTATTTCGGAAAAGAAGTTTTGGAAAGTATTTGCCACTTCTAAATCTGAATTTAAAATTACACTGTTTACTTTTAATTTAATAGGTTCACTGACAGCTCTAGATCTCCCAGTTACAGTCGTAATAGCATCCCATGTAGCTTTAATTTTATTACTAGAATATTTACGGTATTAATATTTACGGTAGCCGAAAAATTTTAGTTAATAAAATTAAATTGAAACGTTATTTAAAAAGAATGAGATGCGAGTGTTTTTTTTCTCTTCATCCTCTTGTTTTTACTTTTTTGCGAAGTAGGAATCTCCTGTTTAGACACATAATTCTCTATTCCCGCAAAAAATAAAAAATTAAAAAGAAAATAATTATATTTAAACTATTGAATACTTTTCTAGACTCACATATTGTAGCGTTGTGTAGATAGATACTATATTGTAGCATATAAGTACCATACTGTACTAATATACAGAAATAAAATTATGATATGATAGCTTCGAGCTGCCTACAAAGCTTGCCGGACTAAGTGGTTGGATTTAACAATATATTTCCCCCTTTCTAGACCGCCCCTAATTCTCTTATAATGAGGGAACTTTTTCCATTCCCGTTTTGTAACTTTACACGGAACTTCTTTTGTGATTTTCTTTGAGTTTTATTCTGCGTTCGGTAGCCAACTGACAGCCTGAGGCTTAGGGGACGCTGTTACACAGTTGTGGGATCCATGGAAAAAAAAAATGATTGATGGAGGCCGTCGTGGTGCAATGTTCAAGTATAACTTGAAAGTTGTGGATACAATTTCCACTCGGGGGAATGAATTATTATGTTTAAACATTTTTAAAGTGTTTTTCCACACTTAGGAAAGAAAAATACTTATTTAGAAAACGTATAAAATTTTGAACGCAGCGGGACTCGAACCCGCGCCTCCTGGAAACCGACCAGGCGCTCTGACCACTAAGCCATGCGTTCTGGTCGGTTTCCAGGAGGCGCGGGTTCGAGTCCCGCTGCGTTCAAATTTTTATACGTTTTGTAAATAAGTATTTGAATTATTATTATTTCCCTCTCTGGTAAAAAGTCAATTCGAGCCATTCAACTTAACATTTTATTTTTTCTGGCTACCGCGCAAAAAATAAAATAATATTGATAAATAATTGTAGGGTGATATTTCATCGATTTTTATTTCACATGTATATTGAAACTTACGAACAAAAGTTATTTCATCAACACGGAAATTTAATGAAGATAATCTTCGGCTTTTATAACATGTCATTTGGACGGCCGCAAGCCTAGGCGATGATGACGTCCTATCATACATCCACGTAGTATTCATGATCAAAATGTATCGATCTGTTGGCAAATGCAGCATAATAAAAGTATTATAGGGGATATGGGGCGTTGAGTTCTGCTATTTAAGACACTGAAAATAGGAAAAGGAAGTATCTTAATAGGAATGGAGTATCTTAACTTCAGTTCCTCAGGTTCCATAGGTTCCTTACTCTGCTGTTTGTCTTCTCGCTAATTAGCGATTTCCTTCAGACTATCTTTACTTTAGGAGATATATTTTACTTATTTTTCTATTATTTTAATCACGGAATTTATTACCAGAGCCTGCTCAACCTACTTCACTTTGCACTGACTGTAAAGTACTCGATGATTACTTCGTTGGCTCTCATATCCTGCATCATGACACAACCCAACAACGGCTTCCTTGGGCGTATGGGATATATTTAAAAAAAAAAAAATTAAATTAGCTTCACGCTGTATCCCGCACACAGCAGGGTAGGCAGAGGGAACCTAGTGTTAAGACACTCCGTTCCCCACTTTCTGCCGAATTCTGGAGGCATTGCGTGTTGAGTGGCAGAACTCAACGCCGCGCTTAACCTCGGCACCAGAGCGAAGAAATGGAAATATAAATTTAAGTAAATATTTCATCTCCTCGAGTGGGATTCGAACCCACAACCAGTCGGTTTTGCAGTCACACCTCGTGCCGCTGCGCTACGACCGGCTATTTTACTATGTAACAAATACTTAAAAAAATATATTTAATAAATATAAAAAAAAAACAAAAGGCCAGTCGTCGTTAGACACAAAAGTGACTGTAAATGCGACGGGTTATGGTTTCAATTCCTACTCGAGGAAATTTAAATATTTCTATTTATTCAATCTGGTATCGAGACAAAGCGCGGCGTTGTATTCCGCCACTCAACACTTAATTCCTCGAGAATTGCAACAATTTTCGGCGTAGAATAGGGAACGGGATGTCTTAACGCTAAGTTCCCTTAACTTATCCTGCTGTGTGTGGGATACAGCGTAAAGCCGATTTTTTTAAATAAATCAAATAAAATAAATCAGATTCACGCGGGATACAGCGTGGTAGGCACACAGCAGGGTAGGCAGAGGGAACCTAGTGGCATAAGACACTCCGTTCCCTACTTTCTGCCGAATTCTGGAGGCATTGCATGTTGCACAACCAGTCGGTTTTACAGTACACTTTGTGCCACTGCGCCACGACTGGCCTCAAATATGGCCGATTTTTTTTTTAAATATAAATATTCTAATCAACGGTGTGACACACACCCACAAACAGAATCCACGATAATCTATTGTTTGTTGGCGCTACTTGTTTTTGGGGGTATTATTGCCATCAATCATTTTAACGCGCAGTCGGTTAACTTATTCAATCATTTATAATTACGAAAACGAAATAACTTCAGGATCGATGGACTAATTAAGTTGCCACTTATTGTATTTTGAATGGTTCGTTTACAATGGGTTTATAGGATTTTTTGTGGAAAATAAAAAGGTAGTTACTTATATCTTTTTCTACATTTTTAACGTTTTAAAGTGTTATTCCACACTTAGGAAAGAAAAATACTTATTTAGAAAACGTATAAAAATTTGAACGTAGCGGAATTTGAAACCGCGCCTCCTGGAAACTGACCAGGCACTCTGACCACTAAGCCATACGTGCTCATCAAGCTACGTCGAAATTTTTATACGATAATTACAACTTATATTTACTAATACTAAAATAGAAAAAAATATAAGCATTACTTATACTTATATTCTTTCTATTTTTTTAGCTGTATAAACAATGCTATATACTTGTAGCCCTATATATGTAGCAGGGTAGGTAGGTCTAGGTTCCTTGCCTAGTGTTAAATCGCTAAGGTACGTTCCCACGTACCGTCCAATTTTTGATACTGCGTGTTGAGAGGCGGATCTCAAAGTCGGGTTTGTCTTGTTGCCAGAGCAAGGTAATGAAAATAATTAATTGCCCTAAATGGAATTCGAACCGTCAGATGGACTTGACCATTCCGTCACATCAGCCTTAACTTCTTCCCGATTGCTAAGTAACGGTTGTGATTTTCGCGCGTATCTTATATGTATGTATGTAATATTCTTTATTACATCGTACCTCCAGAACCGCTGAACGGATTTACATAATTGAGGTATCATCAGATTTCATTTTCTCGGAATCGAACATACGACCAGTCGCATTTACGTTCACATACTTGTACCCGGCCTGGCCCTTGTACTGGCCTTAAAGGGACATATAACATATGATATAGTCATTTGAATTTAAAACAATAATTTAGGTCTTGAGAGACATGTCAAGTAAACTGTTTGGAATACACTCACATATGTATCGGACCCTTCATTATCCGGCGAGTCGGAGTCGACTGAGCGTAATTGTGTGACTTCGTGCGTAAAGGGGAACGCTTAGTGGCCGTGTGCTCTACTATGTGTTTCGTGTGCTATTATGTAATATAATATTTAATAATAAAGGCTTTATATTTTAATCTGGCTTGACACTGTGGTTGTGGGTTCAAAGTATCGCTTTTGTTGATGGAAAAGTGAGTGGTAAGAGTGGGTAAGGTAGGAGGAGAACTCGGTTGACCTTCGAAATCACAGTATCAAGGATACTGGAGGAATGTCACGTAAAAAGCATGAGGATGCACCGGAGGATCTGCATGTATGAGGAGGTTGATTACAGTAGACGAGGCGAAAGAGGTATGTAGAGACCGTAGCGTTTGGCGTTCCGTTCTATCTGACTACACCGCTAGGGATACAGCGTGAAGTTAAGTAAGTTAGTAAATATGCCCTGCGTGGGATGTGTCTCAATAAGCGGTAAGTCGACATCTAGTATCGTACAATCACTTGATTGTATGATACTAGATTATACCCAATCTGATCCACAAAAATATGTAAAAATAACAATAAAATGTTACAGAAAGTACAAGTAAGTCTCTTTATACTAAACCGATTTAAAATTGCAAATATAGTATTTTTATTTTCAGTTGTTCAAAAATAAGATTTCAAAAAAAAAGTCATTCATACGTAGAAATATTTACATTACCACTTGCCACACCAACATACAATAAAAATCGGTTAAAATGGGTTTTACCGTCCAATAACGCTTTTCAAGGAACGCGGATCAAATCAAATCCTTTGTTTATTTTTTTTATATTTTTCTAAAAAAAAAGTATTAAGAAATAACTTGCATTATCAAAAAATACATCTAAAACCCATAGTACGGGTACAAAGTAACCGCGGCCGCCGCGTGCGGTTGTGAGGTAGTCATGATTTGTGTTGTTTTCCTTTCCTCACAAACTGTTGCTAACTTCTTGAATAGACTTACTATGGACTTATCAAATACATAATTTCATATAGTTAATTACATTTGGCCAAGGTACAAAATAGTTTACTCATTTTATATATTTTTTTTCTTCAAGCTGTCTTCTGGACATAGCAGGGTAGGTAGAGGGAAAATAGTGTTGAGACACTTCGTTTCCCACTTTTTGTCAAATTTTAAAGGCATCATGTCTTGAATAGTGGAACTCAACGTCGCGCTTTGCCTCTTTACCAGAGCGACAAATATAAAATATTACATTCCCTCGAGTGGAAATCGAACCCAAGACCGATCACGTTTACAGTTTCATGTGTGTATCCGTACGCCAAGACTGACCTCATCAGATTATTTTTTTTAGTAAATGTATTTAACCAAGCCAGGTGGCTATCAAAATGAAACAGCTTTATATTTTTTCCTCCCATACAGAAAGCCGAGTGTTAAAATACTCCGTTCCCTACTTTCCGCCCAATTTTCGAGACATTGCGTATTGATTACGAGCGAAACTCAACGCCGCCGCCGCGTGTTATATACCGGCGGGTAAGCGGGGAAATAAAAATAACTAATTTTTCTAAGCGAATATCCGACTAAAAACCATCACGGTTACCACAAGAAACCACTAAATGCGCCACAAAGCCTGACCATCATTATTAAGATAAAATGAACATTCCACTGATTACAAACGTACCCATAATTATAATTAGTATAATCAGCACTTACTGCGACATTATCCGTAATTAAATTCCGAGACTGTCGGAAAACGGTCGTCGAAGCTTTCATAAAACAATTATGTAGTATTGAAATTAAATTCGAGGCCAGTCGTTTCACAGAGGCACCAGCGTGTGACTGTAAGCACGATAAGTTGTGGGTTCTATTTCCACTCGAGAAAATGAAATATTTAATATTTTGTTATTTTGTTGTTAAAGAGGCAAAATGTGGAGTTGAGTTCCGCAACTCAACATGCAATGTCTCGAAAATTCGGCGGAAAGTTAGGAACTGAAGTGTTTTAATGGGAACAGAGTATCTTGACTAGGGGTCGCAATATCGGACCATTCAAGCAAAACCGGGATTTTCGATATCGACTTCAGAAAAATCCCGGGATCCCGGTTTTTTCGATATTTTCGATATTTTAGTTTTTTTGTACCAAAATTAGTAATTTTTCAAGTCTCTTCTTATTTTTAGAGTTAAGTTAGGGGGGTATTTTTAGGGCAGTAGTAAATTAAATTATATTTACTCAATAAAACAGTTTTTAATTATAATGAACAGTTTAATAATAAATCACTTTAGTAATAATATTTATCAAATATACTATAAAAAAAAATATATTAATTTGCTACGAAAAATATCTTATAGGCTTATTATTTAACAACATATATTTTGCAGCGTTTTTGTAGCGATGGGCGGAATTTTACAAGGAGATGTATGAATGTGATGACGCCTCAGTCTCAAGTAACAGTGAAACTCTGAGTCTTGATGGCGGAATCAGTGTAAAAGAAATTGAGAGTGCAATACGAAGTCTGAAATGGGGTAAGTCAGCGGGAGCAGATGGAGTTACTGCCGAGATGAACAAATATGGTGGGCCACGCGTCTTGGACTTGTTCTGGTTTTTGTGCAATTTATGCTGGAAATCAGGGGAGGTCCCAGACGATTGGCGAGATGCGGTCATCGTGCAAGCCATAGGGCTATCAGATTAGCTTAGATAGTAAAGTTTTAGCGAGAAGAATGCAAGAGAGATCTGAAAGGCTGTTGTGGGAGGCCCATGGAGGCTTTAGAACTGGAAGAGGGTGTATGGATCAGATCTTTTTCCTCTGCATGATCACGGAAAAATTTTTGGCCGTTAACCAAAAAGTTTTCTGTACTTTGGTGGACTTGGAAAAGGTGTTTGACAGAGCGAAATTATGGGAGATACTACTCCGGTACAATGTTAGCGGACCTTTGTTGCAGGCTGTAAAGTCTCTTTACAGAGATCACCCAGCCTGCGTGCGAGTAGGAGCTGGCATGTCGCCCTAGTTTGACATCCGATCGGGTGTTAAATGAGGTTGCGCCATGTCAGCTTGGGTGTTCAATTTGTATTTTGATAGCTGTCTCCAAGGAGTGAAACAAAGTGATATGAGAGTAAAAATAGGTGACCTGAATGTGAATTGCCTGCTGTACGCAGATGATGCAGTGGTTATTGCATCATTAGAATGCGAGTTGCAGGCATTGGTCACCACTCTGAAAGAAGGGTGTGAATATAATGGTCTAAGCCTCAATGCGAATAAGACAAAGGTTCTGATTTTTGAAAGAGATTAAAAAAGGACGGAATGCAAGATCAGTGTAAATGGAAAGATATTAGAACAAGTGAATGAAGTGGTATACTTGAAAAGTATGATCAGTAGAGATGAAAGATGCGAGATGGATGTGAAAAGGCGTATTGCTGCCGGTAACAAGGTTAACGGAGCCTTGGTTGCATTAATGAGATGGTGAAACGTCAGCACAACTGCGCTTTTGGCCGTACACAATGCCGTATAACGGCAGCGAAACGTGGGTATTACAGAAGAAGAATTAAAGAAAGATGAATGCCGTGGAGATGCGATCTCTTCGTAGGATATGCGGAGTCAACTTAGCGGATCGAATCCGCAATGAAGAGGTACACAGAATGGCAGGTACTAGCGAGGATGTCACAGTGAGAATGAAGAAGAACGTGCTCAGCTGGTATGGGCACGTCGAACGAATGAGTGATGAAAGAACGGCAAAAAAGATTTATGATGGAAAAGTGAGCGGTAAGAGAGGTAGGAGGAGATCTCGGTAGACCTTCGAAAACAGTATCAAAGATACTGGAGGAAGGTCACGTAAAAAGCATGAGGACCGCCCGGAGGGCATGTATAAAGAGATTCATGACAATAGACGAGGCGAAAGAGGTATGTAGAGACCGTAGCGTTTAGCGCTCCGTTCTGACGACCCCGCTAGGGATAAAGCGTGAAGTTAGTTATAACATATATATCATATTAACGAAAAACAATAATGACACCTGGAACATCGACGGGCAAGAAAAACGCGCAACAACGACGCCCAATGAGAAAATACAGTATTCGTACGTTCGTTAGTCGGGTCGGTCAAGCTCGGTTAATGTCGTAAAATGCCGGATTTTGAGGAAAACTCATCGCTTACTTTTGCCGATGTATGTTATGTACCATTGTATATCTTAAATAAGCCTGAATTTAATAGCAGGCATGTTTTAATTCGAATAACTAACTAACTTTTAACTTTCTAAAATCCGAAAATATCGAAAATCCTGGTTTCTTGTAAAATTAAAACCGGGATTTTAAAAATCTATATTTGGTCCGATATCCCGGGATTTTTGATCCCGGATTGCGACCCCTAATCTTGACACTAGATTTCCCTTTGACTTTGAACGTGAAGCTAAAAACACTGACATGTGGTCCGAACGTTTTTACTAGTTTTTTCTGAATTGTTATTTCTGCTAATTAAGTAAGGCATTAAAATTATTATTATTTCAGGCCAGTCGTAGCTCAGGGGCACAAAGTATGACTGTAAAATGTAAAATCAACTGCTTGTGGGTTCGATCGCTACTTGAAGAAGTGAAATATTTATTTACATTTATATATTCATATCTTCGATCTTTCGCTCGATCAGTGTCAAGGCAAAGTGCGGCGCTGAGTTTTGCCACTCAACACGCAATGTCTCCAAAACTTGACAGAAACGGTGAACGGAATGGGGAACGGAATGTCTTAACACAAAGGTCCCTCTGCATACCTTGCTGTGTGCGGGATACAGAGTGAAGCTGATGTAATTCAAATTGTTTTCGTTGTTGTTTCTAACATTATTTGATAACTAAAATTTTGATATATCATAATATTTATATACACAGAAGCCTAAGAGTCTTAAGATCTTGTCATAATAATGAGAGGATCTTAAGAGTCCACCGGAGAAGGTCCTCCTCTAGAGTTTGGGATGTGAAAATCATAACGGCTTAGTGGAGGAGATAAACTCTTATGTGTCTTATCTTTTACGGTCTCTCTTCTTATCTTTATCACTGCAAGTGATTTCTTACAGGCTACCACTAAGATATAGTAAATTATTATTAGGACACTTATGTAGGTGCAAAAAGTATTAAGAAATGTTTATCACAAACTAAATATATATAATAAGAGTTAACATACAAATAAACATAAACATATTAATACATATATACATACATACATACATACCTACACGTATACGTATATAACACATATAATATGATCACAAGTGATAATGATAGATATAAATTCGCTTATAACAACTACATGTACATAAGCATTTTTTTAAACAGCTTAAACGAAACAAAAGTCCACCTTAACTACTAAATCGTATTACGTTGAAGAAGGTGCAGTGAAATAAAACAAAAAAATGTAACATACATACTGCTACTAAGAACGTTTGAACTCGAAACAGAGAAAAGGCGACTAATGCTCAAACATGTTCGGAAACCGTTTCAAAGGTTACTTCACGTAAATATGAATATTATATTCGCTTTCCCTATTACGTGACGGGGCGATCCTGCGCGTCCTCGGGGACCGGCTTAAACTATAAGACCCTTTAAAAGGGGCAAACGAAATCTATACTTAAATCATATACGCTTAGATGGCAATTTTGTAAAGTCAATGGATCGCCAAGTATGTCAAGAACTTGGACTGCAAAAGTTCGGAAAAACTAACTTATTTGAACTTTGCTCTATCTTCCCTTGCGAGGTCATATTGTGGTGATAACAGAAGCACCTCGAAAACGCGAAACTGAAGGTATTATAAATTGTTCTTTGAGTAACTAAAGTCGAACTCAGTGCCAGTTTTAGCAACTCCTAGGTGAAGTTTTTGCCATTCTCCTTGTTGCAATGTAATTAAAGCTCATATGAAAAAAGCAAAAGATATTTAAATAATGATCTATTCAATGAAATAGCCATTTCTTTAAACAACTGAACCCTGACTATTTGTCCATCTCTTCTATCGACGAAATATTACGTGAACAATTCTACTAAGCTATCTAAATCTACAATTATGATTTAAAAATTAGCTTCACGCTGTATCCCGCACACAGCAGGGTAGGCAGAGGGAACCTAGTGTTAAGACACTCCGTTCCCCACTTTCTGCCGAATTCTGGAGGCATTGCGTGTTGAGTGGCAGAACTCAACGCCGCGCTTAACCTCGACACCAGAGCGAAGAAATGGAAATATAAATTTAAGTAAATATTTCATCTCCTCGAGTGGGATTCGAACCCACAACCAGTCGGTTTTGCAGTCACACCTCGTGCCGCTGCGCCACGACCGGCCCCGATTATGATTTAAACACAAAGTAAAAACTTACGATAGAGATGAAAGAAAATATCTGATATATGAAAATTTATACATATGTATTTCATAAAAACAATAATTTACAGCCGCAAAAATGAGCTCCTGCGCCACCATTGACGTTAAAAAGTAAATAAGTAAAGTATGATATTTAAATATATCAACAAAGCAAATTTCTCCTAATAAATATTAATCCTTATTCAAATAAATATATTAATTACATTCGTTCTTTAAACTAGACGAAAATTATCCTTTACGTTTTGTTTAACGAAATTAACACAATCACAACTAAAATATAGCTTCACTAAAAAACAAACCACATAAAACGCAATAAACAAAATTGCCAGAAGCTCTCATCTCGTGACAGGTGAGAATAACAAATGCTTTGCAAGTAGTACCACCGAATGTAACAAATGAACTCTACCATTATTACAAACACTCTTGTATAAATATAGCGATGTCGGTGAAAAGACAAAGAATACGCGAGCACTATGAAGAGACAGTGTGAGACAAATCTCAGCATGTTATAATTTCAAACGACTCGGAAACTTGTAAAATGGCCTTAAAAGCTCGAAATGAAGCTAGGGTTGCTAGAGCTCTAGCTTAGTGCTTAAGTATAACACAATGTTTTTATTCGTTTCTTATAAAAAAAACGTTTTTTTTGTATTTAATAAAATTACATGTCAATTTCTTAATTTGAAACTATTTTATTAAAACAACTTAAGTAAAAAAATAAAATAATATTGTTACACACGATCTTTTAGAGCTTTTTATACAACCCTGTCGAGTAAAAGCGGTTCACGTAGCGCTTAAAACTCGTCGATAAAAAGCTACAGCGTCACTCGTGTGCATGACAATTTCAATTTATACAAGCGTGGCTCGAAACATGGCGTCGGAGCACCCTGTATTATAGTTGTAAGTTAGTCGACTGTACTTGGTTACATTTCTTATGTTGTTTCAATAGACTTTTTATTTTAAGCTAAGTTAGTATAGAGCTTAATGTTTTTTTTTTATATTCGAACCTAGATTCATTTTCTAACTAAGTTCATAATTTTTTCTATAGAATTAAAACATAATTCTATGGAAATAACATAAAAACATAATATCGAAAAACATAACCAAAACAAAACATTGTGTGCCTAGATAGAACCTAATGTTAATATTCGGAGGCATTGTGTGTTGAGTGGCGGAAATCATCATTACTTTAGACTATTTGCGCCCTCAGCTCCGTGTGTAGATTTTATGTTTCTATGATACTTCCATTTACCACCCGCTGTCTTTGACAGTTGCAACGCGTTACCAAAGAGAACCTGTGAAAGAAAGAAGACACGCTTTCCACTTTCATAAAAATTATACAAATACTAGAGGGCGCGCGCGGCTTCGCCCGCTTATTAGGAGTGAATTCTAAAAAAAACCACGAAACACGTGTTCAATAAAATATTTTTAACAGTCTGAATTTAAATTTTTATAAAAATCGGTGGCGATTTAAAGACTTTTCCATATGAACTTTCAACCCCTTATTTGAACCCTTAGGGGGTGAATTCTTAAAAACCGTGAAACACGTGTTCAATTAAATATTTTTAAGAGTCTGTATTTAAAATTTTATAAGAATGGGTGACAATTTAAAAAAAAATCCATACAAACTTTCTACCCCTATTTCATCCCTTTAGGGTTAAAATTTATCAAAATCCCTTCTTAGTGGATGTCCAGCATATGAAAATAAACATCTGCCCAAATTTCACGTTTCTACCATCAGCGGTTACGGCTCTGCGTGCGTCTTACCTCAGTCAGTCAGCACAAGTCCTTTTATATATATAGATTAAGATATAAAAAAGAATTCATTTTTTTCAGCTTCATTTGTAGGTTTTTGTAAATGGCAAAGTAGGCAGAGGGAACCTTGGAACCTAGTGCTACAATCTGTTTCCATCAAAACAATTCCATCCCCCACTTTCCGCCTGATGCTTGAGACATTGCGTCATAAATGGCGATATTCAACGTCGCACTTTTCTTTGTAATAAAAGTGAGAAAATGAGGCCGGTCGTGGCGCAGCGGCACGAGGTGTGACTGCAAAACCGACTGGTTGTGGGTTCGATTCCCACTCGAGGAGATGAAATATTTACTTAAATTTATATTTCCATTTCTTCGCTCTGGTGTCGAGGTTAAGCGCGGCGTTGAGTTCTGCCACTCAACACGCAATGCCTCCAGAATTCGGCAGAAAGTGGGGAACGGAGTGTCTTAACACTAGGTTCCCTCTGCCTACCCTGCTGTGTGCGGGATATAGCGTGAAGAAAATATAAATCTAACATATTATATATATTATTCAATTAAAATATTAAAAATTTAATTAAATTAGCTTCACGCTGTATCCCGCACACAGCAAAGTAGGCAGAGGGAACCTAGTGTTAAGACACTCCGTTCCCCACTTTCTGCCGAATTCTGACGGCATTGCGTGTTGAGTGGTAGAACTCAACGCCGCGCTTGTCCTCGACACCAGAGCGAAGAAATGGAAATATAAATTTAAGTAAATATTTCATCTCGTTGAGTGGGGATTGAACCCACAACCAGTCGGTTGTACAGTCACACTTTGTGCCGCTGCGCCACGACTGACCTGCCTGGCCAATTAAAATATGACATAAATAATATAAATCCTGTGAAAATATTTGGATATATATTTATTTTCACAGAAAATATTTTTGAATAAAACCAACTATAAGTGTACAACCAAGTCTGGAAAACATAAGCAATGAAAAGCATTCGAGATCAGTTGTAATAAGAATTCCGTGCATTGTTCTTTATCTTGAAAATTAAGAACTCTTAATAATTACATTTTAGGAGTATTCTCTTAATTCGAATATATTTTGTGTTTTTGGAATTGAAATAAACCCTACTTCTAGCATAATATAGGAGAAGGTGCGAGCATTAATTATTTGATTTTAAATGCGATAATTGTGGATTCAAATCCCACCCGAGGAATTGACTCAAAAAATCGCTCAATTTTCGCCACTCAACACGCAATATCTAGAAAATTAGGTAAAAAGTGGAGAAAAAGGTGCCTCAGCATCAAATTTTCTCCTCCTTCCTTTTTCCTTCCTCGTACCTTGTGTGTTAAAAATAGCTCTAAGCAACGTACCATTCGCTTTTTCACAGAACATAGTGATAGTTAACACTGTTACAATTATTGACGATTTAAAAACTCTGCTTGAAAGTGTCTTAATGGGAACGAAGTGTCTCAGCACTAGACTCGCAGGTTCTCTGCCTACCTTGAGAGGTGTGAGGTACAGGGTAAAGCTAAAAAACATGTAAGTAGTCGAACCACCTGTAGGGAAAAAAAAACAGGATTCCTATGTAACGTTTCACAGTACAAGCAAACGAAGTAGCGGGCGCTGATCAGCCTTTTTTAAAATCACTTTACTGTACCAAATAGTAAATTTAAAGCTAATTTAGCACAATTTAGTGTCAATTTCGCTTCACTTCGTAGGAGTTGCGTATCGTCGTGAACAATACAATTTCAACTAATACCCAGTCTTAGGTTTAGATTTATAGTGTCAGAACAGTATCTGGCGCTTGTTAGGACGATAAATTGTGATGTAAGCAAGTACAGCAATATACAGTGACTTAAACTTAAAACCGAGATGCAACTGAGAACGTTTCCTTTGGAATAACTGTTTGGTTTTATGTTATACTAGCGCCCCACGCGGCTTTGTGCGCTTAAACTTATTAATATATTATAGCCTAATTATACGAAGTCTGTACATTAATTGTAGCTCATCAGTAAAAGCTATTGCTACCTTGAAGTTTATTCAGTATTTTTTACGTAAAAATGGAACAAACAGTCACCCTCACAAACATTCACATTTATAAATGTAAGATATTAGTAAGATGTTGTTATTTTTTAGAAATTAATTTACATGATGTCATCATTACGAATTTTGTGATTAATAAATTTATAGACAGTTCTAGGTCCGGTTAGTTCGCAGATGTATGAAGAGGCATTTTTGTTCTTAAAAAGAAAGGATAAAATAAAAAATGTCTAAAATGTACGCAATGCTTATTAAAATAACTTAAGTAAAAAAATAAAATAATATTGTTACACACGATCTTTTAGAGCTTTTTATACAACCCTGTCGAGTAAAAGCGGTTCACGTAGCGCTTAAAACTCGTCGATAAAAAGCTACAGCGTCACTCGTGTGCATGACAATTTCAATTTATACAAGCGTGGCTCGAAACATGGCGTCGGAGCACCCTGTATTATAGTTGTAAGTTAGTCGACTGTACTTGGTTACATTTCTTATGTTGTTTCAATAGACTTTTTATTTTAAGCTAAGTTAGTATAGAGCTTAATGTTTTTTTTTTATATTCGAACCTAGATTCATTTTCTAACTAAGTTCATAATTTTTTCTATAGAATTAAAACATAATTCTATGGAAATAACATAAAAACATAATATCGAAAAACATAACCAAAACAAAACATTGTGTGCCTAGATAGAACCTAATGTTAATATTCGGAGGCATTGTGTGTTGAGTGGCGGAAATCATCATTACTTTAGACTATTTGCGCCCTCAGCTCCGTGTGTAGATTTTATGTTTCTATGATACTTCCATTTACCACCCGCTGTCTTTGACAGTTGCAACGCGTTACCAAAGAGAACCTGTGAAAGAAAGAAGACACGCTTTCCACTTTCATAAAAATTATACAAATACTAGAGGGCGCGCGCGGCTTCGCCCGCTTATTAGGAGTGAATTCTAAAAAAAACCACGAAACACGTGTTCAATAAAATATTTTTAACAGTCTGAATTTAAATTTTTATAAAAATCGGTGGCGATTTAAAGACTTTTCCATATGAACTTTCAACCCCTTATTTGAACCCTTAGGGGGTGAATTCTTAAAAACCGTGAAACACGTGTTCAATTAAATATTTTTAAGAGTCTGTATTTAAAATTTTATAAGAATGGGTGACAATTTAAAAAAAAATCCATACAAACTTTCTACCCCTATTTCATCCCTTTAGGGTTAAAATTTATCAAAATCCCTTCTTAGTGGATGTCCAGCATATGAAAATAAACATCTGCCCAAATTTCACGTTTCTACCATCAGCGGTTACGGCTCTGCGTGCGTCTTACCTCAGTCAGTCAGCACAAGTCCTTTTATATATATAGATTAAGATATAAAAAAGAATTCATTTTTTTCAGCTTCATTTGTAGGTTTTTGTAAATGGCAAAGTAGGCAGAGGGAACCTTGGAACCTAGTGCTACAATCCGTTTCCATCAAAACAATTCCATCCCCCACTTTCCGCCTGATGCTTGAGACATTGCGTCATAAATGGCGATATTCAACGTCGCACTTTTCTTTGTAATAAAAGTGAGAAAATGAGGCCGGTCGTGGCGCAGCGGCACGAGGTGTGACTGCAAAACCGACTGGTTGTGGGTTCGATTCCCACTCGAGGAGATGAAATATTTACTTAAATTTATATTTCCATTTCTTCGCTCTGGTGCCGAGGTTAGGCGCGGCGTTGAGTTCTGCCACTCAACACGCAATGCCTCCAGAATTCGGCAGAAAGTGGGGAACGGAGTGTCTTAACACTAGGTTCCCTCTGCCTACCCTGCTGTGTGCGGGATATAGCGTGAAGAAAATATAAATCTAACATATTATATATATTATTCAATTAAAATATTAAAAATTTAATTAAATTAGCTTCACGCTGTATCCCGCACACAGCAAAGTAGGCAGAGGGAACCTAGTGTTAAGACACTCCGTTCCCCACTTTCTGCCGAATTCTGACGGCATTGCGTGTTGAGTGGCAGAACTCAACGCCGCGCTTGTCCTCGACACCAGAGCGAAGAAATGGAAATATAAATTTAAGTAAATATTTCATCTCGTTGAGTGGGGATTGAACCCACAACCAGTCGGTTGTACAGTCACACTTTGTGCCGCTGCGCCACGACTGACCTGCCTGGCCAATTAAAATATGACATAAATAATATAAATCCTGTGAAAATATTTGGATATATATTTATTTTCACAGAAAATATTTTTGAATAAAACCAACTATAAGTGTACAACCCAAGTCTGGAAAACATAAGCAATGAAAAGCATTCGAGATCAGTTGTAATAAGAATTCCGTGCATTGTTCTTTATCTTGAAAATTAAGAACTCTTAATAATTACATTTTAGGAGTATTCTCTTAATTCGAATATATTTTGTGTTTTTGGAATTGAAATAAACCCTACTTCTAGCATAATATAGGAGAAGGTGCGAGCATTAATTATTTGATTTTAAATGCGATAATTGTGGATTCAAATCCCACCCGAGGAATTGACTCAAAAAATCGCTCAATTTTCGCCACTCAACACGCAATATCTAGAAAATTAGGTAAAAAGTGGAGAAAAAGGTGCCTCAGCATCAAATTTTCTCCTCCTTCCTTTTTCCTTCCTCGTACCTTGTGTGTTAAAAATAGCTCTAAGCAACGTATCATTCGCTTTTTCACAGAACATAGTGATAGTTAACACTGTTACAATTATTGACGATTTAAAAACTCTGCTTGAAAGTGTCTTAATGGGAACGAAGTGTCTCAGCACTAGACTCGCAGGTTCTCTGCCTACCTTGAGAGGTGTGAGGTACAGGGTAAAGCTAAAAAACATGTAAGTAGTCGAACCACCTGTAGGGAAAAAAAACAGGATTCCTATGTAACGTTTCACAGTACAAGCAAACGAAGTAGCGGGCGCTGATCAGCCTTTTTTAAAATCACTTTACTGTACCAAATAGTAAATTTAAAGCTAATTTAGCACAATTTAGTGTCAATTTCGCTTCACTTCGTAGGAGTTGCGTATCGTCGTGAACAATACAATTTCAACTAATACCCAGTCTTAGGTTTAGATTTATAGTGTCAGAACAGTATCTGGCGCTTGTTAGGACGATAAATTGTGATGTAAGCAAGTACAGCAATATACAGTGACTTAAACTTAAAACCGAGATGCAACTGAGAACGTTTCCTTTGGAATAACTGTTTGGTTTTATGTTATACTAGCGCCCCACGCGGCTTTGTGCGCTTAAACTTATTAATATATTATAGCCTAATTATACGAAGTCTGTACATTAATTGTAGCTCATCAGTAAAAGCTATTGCTACCTTGAAGTTTATTCAGTATTTTTTACGTAAAAATGGAACAAACAGTCACCCTCACAAACATTCACATTTATAAATGTAAGATATTAGTAAGATGTTGTTATTTTTTAGAAATTAATTTACATGATGTCATCATTACGAATTTTGTGATTAATAAATTTATAGACAGTTCTAGGTCCGGTTAGTTCGCAGATGTATGAAGAGGCATTTTTGTTCTTAAAAAGAAAGGATAAAATAAAAAATGTCTAAAATGTACGCAATGCTTCTTGTGAAAAGATAACTAAAGATTTTTTACCTTCATACCGTGTCCACTTCCTGCCCACTATTGAGACATGTCGTGTTAAGTGACGTAACTCCACGACGCGTTTTGTCTTACGAGACCGAGGATATAAAAATAATAAAAGCCACGAGTGGGAATCAAAGTCACAACCGTCGCGTTACAATCAGACGCCGCCACACTGAGCCACGATAGCCCCAAGCAACTCGAAGCTGTAATACCTACTAAAAACTTCTAGTATTTCCAAAAGTGAGAATCTAACATTTACTGTGTGTTTGTCCAAACACTTTGGTCCATATCTCTCTGACCGCAGGTATCTCATACTAAAGCGGGGCTGGCAGGTAGCGCCGGTCGCGTCTGACGTTGCAAGCAGCCGCTACTCACACCGGACTCTATAGGTAATATTATTATTATATAGACGGTTTCCAATAGACGCATGTTCTTATTTGTTTGGTGTGAAATATAACTTTTTAAATGAAAAAAATATTGGTAATGGCATTGCTTTTCATTTTCCCTACACAAAACGTGAAATGAAAACTTCATAAACCAAGCCAAATTTTTATTATAGTATCGAGAATTATATATAAAAATTAAGAAAAATATAAGAAATAGGTTTTATGCCTGACTGTAAACAAGGCGCTTGTGGGTTCGATAACTAATCGAGCAAATATTTTATTATTTTCGTTTCCCCGCTCTTTTCTGCCATTCAACATGCAGTGTCTCGAAAACTCGATCGAAAGTGGGGAACGGAACGACTTAACACTAGTTTACCTTTGGCTGCACTACTGTACATATCACTGTTTCTTTATTGTATCGATATAAAATTAAATAATTTTAATAATCTCATACTTTTAGTTAAAGAAATCTAATAAAAATTACAATTTTAAACACACAGTGTAACAGAACTAACCTAACTCACACGAAACGGTCACTCCCTGTCACTAGAAATTTAACCAGTCGCTGTGTTCGGCCCACGATGTTCCTACAAATTGGATATTCTTCATCACAATCAATTATGAATGTGTGCGGTACATTGGCAGTCAGACCGCACAGTGTTTGTACTCTCTATAGTCTATACAGCCTTGAGCTGTGTGTTGTGCTCACTTGAAGTGACATGGAACTGACATCTTAGTTCGTCTATCCAAATACAAATATGCTTTTCATATATGCTATAGCTTCATGGAAAATCTACATACATGTTTTGTGAAGTATTAAATATGGGTATGGGTATTTTTTAAATTGGGTTGTACATTTTATTTGTTTCTTCATTAATAATAAGTATATACTAAAGTAATACTAATAAGTAATGTTAAGACACTCCATAAGTTAAACATGGTGTTTTCATAGGCAAAACTTTGGCAGAACTTCGGCTATAATTTTGGAATTATAATTTTGCTTTTTATTTTAATTCTATGATGGCATTCCATTTTGAAATCTAAATAGAATTACTACTTTATCTAAGACAGTTATTAGGCTAAAGTCAAGGTGCTAAGAGATAATAACAATTATCATTGTATCAATTTTCTATGATATTTTTATAGAGAACTATTCGTCGCACCCATCTTACTTGCGTGGAATTTGAGACGTAAATGAAAAATCTCGTTTTTTCCAGTTCCCACGAGAATTTCAAGAAATCCTTTCTAAGTTTTAAGTGGTTTTGTCTGTGTGTTGTCTGCCAGTCACTTAGTATCGGAATGGTTTTTTACATTATCCAAATGTTCTAACTTATGATATTACCACTGACTTTGTTCCAAATGCAGAAAATATTTTTTTTATAAATTTGTATTCAAGTTTTTTAGAAAACAAGCCCAAGAAAAAATAGCAACGTTTGCAACACCCAGCTGTTAGCCAACTCAATAAAAAGATTGTAAAAACAGAAGAGTGAAAATGCTCTAGAACTTATCAATATTAAAGCCAATAACGAACACAAAAAGTGGTCCATTGCAGCATCCGCATCCCAGGCAACGTCTATTCCAATCTCACCTTAACCAAATCGTTTTAAACGCTCAAGATAAAGACTGAGCGCAATTGACAATTGACCTGAGAGCCTGAGAGCAACTTATTGGTTTTTACTTTTGTATTTTTTTATTTTGCCTCAACACCCCGGATTCTTTGTCTCAAAAGATTTTGCATCCTTTTCCTTCACCAAGCAAAAGAAAGGGATATAAATATACCATTTATCGCCGGGAAAGAAATTAAAGTCGCGCCAAATCGAACGGTTTTATCTACGTGTCGATAGCGGTCACAAATTATGTGCTTCCTTCTAATAAGGGCTGGTTTCTTTGTTAAGACTATTCTGTGGAGAATACCTGGATTTTATAATAGTGCCATCATCGTTATGGGAAGTTGGATCGCTAATTGCAATGGAGGAAGGTGGAAATTTAACACTAAGTGCAGTCAGCAAGGGACAAGTGTTTCCTCCCCTGCCTCGTTAGAGTAATCACAGTATTAAGTTTCTTTCCAGCAACTAGACTAGCAGAATTTGAACCGGCTCCTCTTGAATATTGTCCAAGTTAGACTGGTTATTTTTTAAAATTAATGTAAAATCAAATATTAGTAATAATCAAGAAGCTATATCTATGTAAAAACTAAATAGAACCCAATACATTGATTTTTTTAAAAAGATTGTCAATTTATCTGTGCGTTTGTGCACGCAAATCTCAGAAACGCCGTAACCGATTTCATTGCAGTTTTCATTTATTTAAGTTAGTTTATAAATGTCAATCAATAAATGGTCAATATTGTATGTGAGTATATTATATATGCGACCATATAATAAGTTTTTATTGAATTGGCCTAAACCTTAGCTTTCAATGTCTATTATTGGATATTGTCTTTAAAATTATAAATAAATTAGAACACGACAGTAATTCAGGTGAGGAGAAAAGTTTATATTTATATTTAAGAAATAAATTATATATTTATATTAATTTTAATATTAATTGCCTCGCTTGTAATCAAAAATTATATTATATACCTTTATATTAACTACAGCCTTGAAACATAAAACACTAACAACTTACCAAACTATATTCCAAAACTAATTCACGTATCAGCAAAATAACATATAATTGTATATTTAACCGCCTTTACCAGAAACTTTTCAAGAAGTTTGCTCAAGTCATTTGAAAAGTTAAATTAATTTCTGACGTTGATACAACGTTATATTCTCGAATTGACAAATCGATTACGTGTCACAAATTTTTATTTTCGCACCTAGAATATATCAATGAGAATCAATAAATATAAAAATTTATAAATTATGAGTATAAAAAAACCTTAATTGGATTATTGGGCTTCCAAATATAGGAACATTGTTTTTTATCGGGTAGTAGGCAGAGGGAAACTAATGCTATGACACTCTGTTTCCCATGTTCCGCCGAATTCTAAAGATATTACATGTTGAATGGCGGAACTCAACGCCACTATTTGCCATGTCACCAGAGCGACGAAATAAAAAATAAAACAATTCATTTCCCCGAGTGGAAATCAAACCCACAACTTGTCACATCTACAGTCGCACTTTGTACCCCTGTAACACGCGTCTCATTTTTTTTATGTAAGAATACTATTAGTGAGTTATATAGCAGTTCAAACTCAAAAATGAAAAAGCACTGTTAAAAGTACTGTAATATAAAAAATATTTATCGTTACATTTAAGATTTATAGTGTCAAGCAAAACGAGAGCGAGAAGCGCAGAAGTTGGTGAAATTGAACCCTGATTTTTCTCTTATATATTTTTTTTGTTTAAATAGTGTGTATAAGCTTAGTCCAAATTATTGTTATTATTTAAAATAAATTTGCGCAACGAAACCGTAGCTTAACCATCTTATCATTTCCACAAATTACAACTTAGTTTCCTATATTTAAGGTTGATTTTCCTTCGCCACCATCATTGTTTTAGCAAATAAATGAATTTCCACTCATTGACGATCAATCGACGCAACGTTATCTCTGTTTTGCCGTCTTATCTGAACGCGTTACAATGTCTATGGGATTTATGGGGGAAGCCCCGATAGCAGTAAGTCAGCCTCGACTCGTACTCGTGTGGAATAGAACTGTGTGCTTAGCAATTCTATTATTATTCGCCTCCAGCTTCGGTTGATACAACCGAAACCGGGCAAGGATTGAATTCTAAGTAACTGTTCTATCATAAAAAAAGATTGCAGTATGAAATATTTTTTTAAAATTATTTTGCCTAAAGTTAACTATAATCGTTTTACAATAACCTTACTATGAAACTAAAAAAATTAAAAAAAGCTGTTGATTCTGCACTTCTTCAATAAATGTTATATTTGTCTTGTTACCAGAACGAGGAAACGACTACAATTCCTGCCTCCGACTGGTAGTTGAACCCACGAACGTCACGCTTATAGTCAGACTCACCACCTGCACCAATGTGGTCAATGTTGTGGTCAGTGATTGTATATTTTTGCTTGCTAAAAAATAGTGTGTGCACTAAGGTACATTTTAGAAATAAAAATGTGCCATTAATAAACAGTGTCTCGCTTTTCCCGCATATCAAAACATAGAATATATTGATTTGCCATTGAGCTGTACGAGCTCCATGGCGAAATTTATATCTGCTAGAATAACAAATTTACAAAATGGTCATTCTTTTTTAATAACATGAATACACACAATAGTCAACGGTTGAATTCCGTGCGGGGAGAAAGAATTGTTTTAATTTCATCGATCTAGTAAAAGCTAAAGCGCGGCGTTGAGTTCCGCGAAAGTTATGCTGTGTGTGTTGAGAGGAGTTTTGTAACTCCTGTTTCCGTCTGCCTACCTCCTTCCCTTTGTGTAAAATACGGCGTGAAGCTAAAAAAACATACGATCATACAACAACAACAATCACCCCATACAACATAACAAAAATTCCGTACATTACAGAATTAATTATCGACCTTTTACGATTTCTCCGGCAACCACACAATGGTAATTAATTAGAAACACTGGATACATAATCTTATTACCGGGGAACCTTTCCATCGAAGATTCAGAGTGGGGCCTCTTATAGCGTAAATATTACGTTAAAAAGGATTTCTTTTGTATACTATTTCAATAACTTGCATTAAAGTATTGTAATTATTTATAAGAAGTGGTACATCAGTATGTACCCAAAGTGAGAAGTGTTTGCAATTTTCCCTGCAAAATTATATTAAATATAAAATAAAGTCTCTTGACAGACAAACGGACGAACAACAAAGTGATCTTATAAGGGTTCCTTTTTTCCCTAGAAGGTACGGAATTCTAAAAAGTTGTGGAAACGTACTACATTCAGACAATACAGGATAATTTTGCTAAAGAAGAGAAGCCATTGTGTGGTGGGAAAACGCCTGACTGACTGACGATTATGGGAGCGATCCCCACTCGGGTAATTGAATTGTTTTCATTTCTCCACTCAAATATGACAAAATGCAGCGTTAAGTTGCGCCACTCAAAACGCAGTATTCCACATTTAGTTGGAGAGGCTCTCTTTTCCTAGCATGCGGGATAGAGCGTGAAAAACAAAAAAAAAAACAAAACATTACATCGCTTCAAATCACGCCACAAGAATTCACAAATTAATTTACTACTCACTCGTCTTTGTCGCTGTTACAGAACAGCCATTCGTGTTAGTAATAAATTATTCGGAATTACGAAGATGCTGTTTTAAAATTTATGCCTCGAATGTAGCGAGAATTACGAAACATGTTTCATTCTATTCTAAATTTGGCGGAATTTTTGCCACAACCGCAATATCGGCGAACTGTACGGCGCGCTGTTAGAGCGACGTCAATTAGATTTTGTTAAAGAGTACCTAAATTGCTACTAAATTTGGTCGACTTTAAACTGGTTGTGCTCAGCAGATTAGGATCGGTTACGAATAACTGATGAATGGTAAAGAAAATGTTGCTTGTTAAAATTAAATTTCAAACATTTTATTTTTACAGTCACCAAAGTAATGAGACTACGATTTGTTTTTAACTTATACTTACATGCTGTATAAGGCACATAGCACATAGGGAACATAGGGAACTTGGGAACTAGTATTAAGACATAGACAGTTCCTATTAAGATATTTCTGTTTCCCCCCCTATCTAGAGACATTGCGCTTTGAGTGGCGGAAACGTAAAAAGTGAACTCAACAAATTCAAATTCAAAATTCAAATTCATATTTTAATTCATTTATAATTTATCAAAAATCTGATATAGTGTGTGGTGATTTTAAAAATCGTCAGAATATGGAAATAGTAACGTTAATCTGATCCCAGAACAAAAAAAATCCACTTAAACGCCCCTCAAATTCGTTGAAATGGAAAAAAAATCACTTGCATATTTAAAAATTCCCAAAACCACTTGTCATTCCAAAAGTACGTAGTTATTTATTTCATTAATCTTTTTACTAATGGAGAAAAACTCCATTTAGTTCTTAAGTTTTACGCCGTTTGCGAAGTTTGAAGAGAACGAAATGAAATTTGGCCGCCTTTTAATTACTTTACAACGCGATTGATGTCGAATGGAACCTGGTTAAGCGAAGAACGAAGTGCTGGCTCGGACGAAGCATTTTAATTATATAGTTCACTGAGTTGGTAAACTTCTATTTTAATTTTGTGGGTTTATTCAAAGTTTTTAGAGCTAAATTACTATCTATATGCTTTTATAATTTCACGCTCTCCTGCACAGCAGAGTGCAGAGACACTTTGACAAGACACATTATGTATCTAATAACAGAACTCAACGCCGCAGTTTTAAGCAATATTTTAATATCAAAAGTACTCGCTTTTAGAATAGAATCCATATTATACGGAGTTAATAATTATCTATTATTAACTCCGTTCTTAGTTTTATGCAATAATACAGAATTTAATGTATATTCAAGCACTCAGAACTTTTAAGTTACTTATTTAAAAGTAAAATTAAATTATATGAACCTCTATACTAACACGATTACCTTACCCATCTCAATAGTTACTGGTTCGTTTTCGTTCGTTCGTTTATTTTAGGTGAAGGTGCTATATGATATGTGTATTACATCACGTTAATAGTTTCATATATATTGAGCATAAAGAATATTATATTATTTCATACAGAACTCTTAGTTATTCTCTAAACTCTTATTTATAAAACTTTCGGTGTTTGTCGAAACAAATTTTTAAATCACTTTAACAAAATCTTCAGTTGTTTATATACAAAAACTGGTCATGTTTGCGGTTCGCTCCATCGATCAAAGAACATAATAAAATTAAGGCTTTCCAATTTAACTAAAGCCCCCAACTGATGGATGGCGCCCACTGTCGCCACCCACACGGTAAAACATTTTTATCACATACTAAAGATATTCTCTTACTTGGTCCGGAAACGTTCTTTCAACCAAAATTGATGATTTAAAGTTTTAATTCCTTTATGTATACTCTAAATTAAAGATGTATTTAGTGTAAAATGTAAATACTTTCTTCTCTATATATAATAAGACAGTAAAAATATTTTGTCTGTACATTTAGTAATTTTGACTGAAATGGATAGAGGGACACTTAAAAAGACTAATAGAAAGCAAAAAGATTTTTTTTGAATTTCTTGTCTGTCTGTCTGTCTGTCTGTCTGTCGACATATTGTTGTCCGCATTTTTCTCTGAAACTACTGAACCGATTTACTTGAAAATTTCACCAATTGCTTCGTTTTAACTCAATTTAGGTTCTAAAGTTTGGTTCATCAAAATCGGTTCATTAAAAAAAAAGTTATCGTCATTTGAATGAACTCAAGGCATTAGCTTGCCAGCGAATGTTATATAGAAATCGCGCTGGTATGACCCTGGCTAAAGAATGACATTCGAAACGTCTTGATTATATGACTGTTGATAAAAATATATGTTTTTGAAGCACTATTATACAATATTTTATACAATAAAGTAAACAATGCCAGTCGTGGCGCAGCGGCAAGAAGTGTGACTGTAAAACCAACTGGTTGTGGGTTCGATCCCCACTCAGCTCAGATACAGCGTGAAGCTGATTTATTTATTTATTTTATTTTATTATAGTTGTCAATCAATTCTGCTTAAATCAATAATCATGTATTGTAAGCGGGCGAAGCCGTGGGCGGGCCGCTAGTATTTTAATAAAGTAAAAAAAAATCTAATATAATAAATTGGTTTTGTCGGTTGGCATATTCCAATATAAATAATTTCCGACTTCGCAAGAATTTCTCAGATTTTTTTTTATCTCTTTAAAAAGAAGTTTACAACTTCCTGCATAATATTAATCCGGACAAACAGAAAGACAGACCAGAAAAAAACTGTTAAATTGTTTTTTAGTACAGTGTAAATAGCTTTTTGCACTTGAAAAACACGGTTACTTTGAAACCACAGACAGACACTTAAATTTTTCTTTAAATTTATTTATATGCCACTGATTGGGCGGTGCGTGGGAACGGAGTGTGACTACTAGGTTCCCTCTGCCCACCCTGTTAAATGTGGAATACAACATAAAGCTATGGAAACAAATACGACCAAGGGTCGGACTCGCCCACCGAGATTTCCGAGTCAATTTGATGAGTGTAGGTCAACGGGAGCCCGACTTATAAAAGTTGATAACTTTGCGGACGTATGCAATCAATTTGTATAAAATGAATGAAAAAATATCATTTTCGTTGTCAATGATGTACATATAAATTTATTTCTTTCGATTTTTTCCTTTTATCTGTATTATCAACATTCGTATTTCTAGAAAGTGATCTTATAACAGACCCATTTTTTCTTAATATAGATCAGCAACTAACTCTATTCTTCCCAAATATGTCAAAATATAAATAATATATATGACAAAATCTACGGAACCAACAATAGAGAAAACTACAATAGAATATATTTTAATCCTTTCAACATACAACAAAGTAACAATACGTCAGATGAACATTGAAACAACCAAGTAAACAATTTAGCGGCGATGCTATCTACAATCCCACTGCATCTTCACACATCTGATGTAAGATGTCCCACCGCATTGTCTTGTTATCAATCTTATTCATTTGTTTAATCATTAACGGCTCACTTGATCACTACTCCGACAAAGCACGTGTTAAATGGTTTCCACAGACTAAATTTTCCAACATTTCCAACTCCAAGCGATTTTGTAGCTTCGTGCTTAGAAAATTAGACGTGTTCTGTATTGATAGTAGTTTTGTATCGACAATACGGTAAAATTACATCATAACCTTGTAATATAGGAAAATAGATTATATAAGTGTGTCATAAATATCAGAATTGCTTGTAACAGAGGCTGTGGGCAAAAGACATAAAGGGTAGGTGTTACCGAAGCCAATATGAAGGTTTGACGAGGGTACGATATTAAAGTACTTATCCACGCCTTGATCTATTGATTTCCTCTAAAACATTAGATTATATTGTAAAATGAGAATGGTGGTGTACCATTGGCTAGATGGAGCTCTATTGGTTTGCCACGTTAGTTGGACGTTTTGGTGATATGATATTGCATAGAAAACTAAAGAGACGAACTAAAATTATCGAACATTTACTTTGTAAGTATTGTAATTTAAGTAATAGCTTCTCTAATTTAGTATAATAATTGAATGAAGTAACGTTGTAGCTTTGATAATTTAATGATAAGTTATAGTCATCAAAAAAAATTTTCTTCTCCCACTTTGCCTCCTGCCTACGTATAAACATTGCTTATTTGTAACCAAATCATTTATAAAAAAAACTAGGAGGCTTCGCGGCTTCGAGCCGGGGCTCGCTGCAAATATGTATATTTTTCTAAAGAACAGGGATGTATTATGTTTTTCCTATAATACTTTTACATTCGCAATATTGATTTCACACTGTTATATAAACATCACTCACGCAAATTTTCGCTTTATCTTGTTACCAAAGAGGGGAAATAATCATAATAAATCTTTATTATCTTTTCATAAAGTATGTTCTTAACGAATATATATTTAAGAAAACAACCTGTGGCGAACTGAAAAACTAATGTGAGTAACTAGCATCCATACTGGGTATACCTGTTTTATAAATCACCAGCCACTCACTCGTAAACAATTTAAAATAAGATTGATTTAGTATAGACTTTAAAACTAATTGTTAATATTTAGTACATATTATAGAGGCCGGTCGTGGCGCAGCGGCACGAGGTGTGACTGCAAAACCGACTGGTTGTGGGTTCGATCCCCACTCGAGGAGATGAAATATTTACTTAAATTTATATTTCCATTTCTTCGCTCTGGTGCCGAGGTTAAGCGCGGCGTTGAGTTCTGCCACTCAACACGCAATGCCTCCAGAATTCGGCAGAAAGTGGGGAACGGAGTGTCTTAACACTAGGTTCCCTCTGCCTACCCTGCTGTGTGCGGGATATAGCGTGAAGCTAATTTTTTTTTTTTTTTTTTTTTAGTACATATTATCTTAAATGATACGTACAAGTGTGTATAAAGTGAAGAATTTTTTTTTTTACATATATTTATGTATATAATTGAGTATAAAAAGGAAACATTTAAACCTCAACCGATGCCGTACAAGTACCGCAGCAATTCATTCGTCTTTGCGGAGTATAGGAATATACGTTTAGTACTTGAAGTCGTCTCTAAATACAGTTCATTTTGCCTCTTGTAATATACTTCTGTGTAGAGAAGTGTATTTAGAGTTAGAACAGAATATGTTTAAATTTCTATAGATTTGTTTTTATATAATTTTAGAAAATAAGTGTACAATTTCAGAAAATAGATGTAAAATATTTTTTGCCTAACAATATCTTTTTTTAGCTTCACGCATTTCATCCCTCATATATCAGGGTAGGCAGGGGAAACCTAGTTTTTATATATATAATACTGTGTTCACCACTTTCCGCATAACTTTCCAGAAGTACCGAGTTCAGTGGCGGGATTAAACGCCACGCTTTGTTTTGTTGCCAAAGTACATTATACTCATACCATCCGGCACTAAGTTCTGCCTACCCAGTTCCTACCTCTGTTGCATGTAGGATTAAAGTGTAAAGGAATTTAAAGTGAAACTATGCATATAGTATTTTTTTCTTCGCCGCGGTTCATATTACCAGAGTGATCAATTGAAATAATGCAATGCACTGAGTAGCTAAGCACTATTATTTTTTTAGTTGAGCTTCACGATATGTCCCATATATAGTAGGATATGCAGAGAGATCCTGATGACCTAGTGTTAAGACACTCCGTTTCCCATTAAGAAACTTCTACTCTCCACTTTCCTAGGAATTCTTGGAGCATTGCGTGTTGAGCAACGGAACTAAACACCTCTTTACTAGAACGAAAAAAATGTAGAAGACCACGACGGCCTGTAAATAGAAGTAATAAAATAAAAAAATTATATATCCTCACACGTGAAATCTATGCCTTATTTAAGAAAACTCTAGCTTTTAATTTATTGCGGCGGTCCAAGTCCACTTCACATCCTCTTTCATCGTTACCGTCTTAATAAATAAACATATACGTATATAAGAATATTTGTGTTGTATCTTTTTTATATATTTTTCAGCTCCATGCTTTAGTCCTATGCAGCGTTCAATTCCACTACTCAACACGCAATGTCTTGAAAAATCCGCGGAAATAGGAGAATGAAGAGTTTTAATGGAAACGGTGTTTCTTAACACTAAGTTCCCAGGTTTTCTCTGTGTACACTGCTTCATGCGGGATACATCGTGAAATATTCTTTCCTACCAGGGTAGCCACAGAGAAAGCAGCGCGTAATGCTACGGTTTCTACATACATATTCTATATACATTCACCTCGTCTACTGTTGTCAATCCGGGGTATTCTCATACGTTATACGTGATCCTTATCCATTGATACTGTGTTCTTGAACGGTAACCGAGTCCTCCTCAAGCCTCCTTTCTTCATAATGTATCTTGTTGAAAAATATTTTAAAAAGACCATTTGCGCATATGTAAAAGTTGATTGAATGCTTATTACTTAACTAATAATGTTTTTTTGTTATTGGTAACGGATTGATCAATATGGAGAATTAAAAAGATGCTACAGTTCAGAAAAATCTAATAGTTGAGATAATATTTTATAAGTAACAAGCTTTTACTTTTTTTCGACTTCCTTCTCACGATCAAATAATTGAATATATTTTTAAAATGTTAATCCACACTAAGGAAAGAAAAATACGTAACTAGTTAACTAGGAGTTGTAACTAGCGTATAAAAATTTCGACGTAGCTTGATGAGAACGTATGGCTTAGTGGTCAAAGCGCGTGGTCGGTTTACAGGAGGCGCGGGCTTGAGTCCCGCTACTTTCTTTATTTTTTACTCGCTACTTTACTTTATTTTTTATACATTTTCTTAATAAGTATTTTTTTTCTAAGAGTGCAATAACGTGCGTTATCTAAGCTTGATGAGAACGTATGGTATATATAGTCAGAGCGCCTGGTAGATTTCTAGGAGGCGCGGGTTCGAGTCCCGCTACGTTCAAATTTTTATACGTTTTCTAAATAAATAAGTATAATTGAAAATAACTAAGAAATGTGTATTGACATATTCTAACTGCCCGAGGTAGCTCTTACCGCAGATGGAATGTGTTACATCGAAATAATTAATTATTAAATATTAGTGAAAATCATATTAAAATCTATCGATGAGTTTAAAAGACCCAATCATATATCGCCAGAAGGTGTCTTTATGTTATATCATACATGTGTTAATGTAATTTGGTTTGATTAAATAAAATAGTATCTTCTAAACATCCTAAATTCTCCCAAAAATGCACTCATACTTTAAAACCAAAGGATAACCAGTCTAATCTACCCAACACCCCTATATGCCCTAGTCTGTATCAGTAAATAACCGTTTGATAAAACTCCATGCATTCAAAGCTATCAGTTTACCGTAGCGTGTGAGGCTCTCAGAGCGCGTGCACGGTGCACAGTGCCCTGCAGTGCCGTCTCATCTGCATCTGCTGGGAAAATGACATTTCCAATCACCGCTTTTTCATCTGCCAACAAAGCGGTCTTTGAGAGACCATCGCACCCTCAGATTAGATTAGTCGTAGAAGAAACTGTTTGTTGAAAACTGCAAACTAAAATAAATAATAATATTTTCTGCGTCATTTTTTAGAGTATTTGCGTTTGGTGAGGTGCACCAGAGTGGGAAAACTATTAATTAAATTAAATTATTTAAGTTTACTCATTCCTCTGAGTGGGGTTCAAACTCACAAAGGTCGCGATTATAATCGTTATAATCAGGCGCAGTCACATTACGTCATGATGGTTTAAATGGCTTGGTTATACATATAATAGAAAACGATTCTGAAAATATATGCTGCTGAAAATGTTTTTGGTTTTTTTCTTTAGTTTAGTGTTTCGTTTTCTAATTTTATCTGAACATTTACTAATCTGAAATCAAATCAGCTTCACGCTGTATCCCGCACACAGCAGGGTAGGCAGAGGGAACTTAGTGTTAAGATGTTCCCCACTTTCTGGCGAATTTTGGAGGCATTGCGTGTTGAGTGGCAGAACTCAACGCCGCGCTGAACCTCGACACCAGAGCGAAGTAATGGAAATATAAATTTAAGTAAATATTTCATCTCCTCGAGTGGGGATCGAACCCACAACCAGTCGATTTTACAGTTACACGTCGTGCCGTTGCGCCACGACTGGCATCAGTCAAATTAATATATAATTTAAAAACTAATACATCATACCACCTCCCCAACCTGTAGCTGTTCGTTGGCTTCACAGCTCCACTCCCTGCATAGACAATAGACGAATTTCTCGGATGAGAGCCGTTCCAAAGAATCGCACTGTTATAATGATTGTCTGCCGATAAAAAACTTTGTATTGCTTTGTTGAGCAAACTCTTTATTGAGAGGTGGATTAAAATTCATTTACGACTCTACATGCTTTTGTAGCTATGCGAAATGGAAATACGTTACGCTGTGTAATATAAAAGAAGAGGCCGTGGAGTTCCTCCAATCAACATGCAATATCTCCAAAATTCAGCAGAAGATAGTGAACCGAAGTGTCTTAATAATAGGTTCCCAGGTTGCCTCTGCCACAAAGAAATGTGCAGAATACATACAGACTGAAGCTAAAAAATATTCGTATTATAATTTTTTTTTTATCAGACAAATAGTATACTAGATATAGATATATATTGTTAACTTATTAGGCCGGTCGTGGCGCAGCGGCACGAGGTGTGACTGCAAAACCGACTGGTTGTGGGTTCGATCCCCACTCGAGGAGATGAAATATTTACTTAAATTTATATTTCCATTTCTTCGCTCTGGTGTCGAGGTTAAGCGCGGCGTTGAGTTCTGCCACTCAACACGCGATGCCTCCAGAATTCGGCAGAAAGTGGGGAACGGAGTGTCTTAACACTAGGTTCCCTCTGCCTACCCTGCTGTGTGCGGGATACAGCGTGAAGCTAATTATAATTAATTATTATTATTTATTAACTTATTATAAAATAAGTACTACTAAAATTGTTATAATTAATTGCAAAAATGAATCAACGTTTTAATATTAGATGTCGTGTTGACGCCATGTGACAGCGGTGGGCTATATTTAAATCATTTTTATTTTACTCCTCTGGTAAACAAAGCGCTTAATTCCACACGCGATATCTCACATATATATAGAAGTGAGAAAATATAGAGAGTATTAACACCAAATATCTTCTACTATGCGTGAAATATAAAATTAATTTGACATTGACACCGAAATTTACATCGAGTTTCATAAAAACTGACAAAACAAGTCTCCACGAAGAAGCAACAGTAGAACGGGAACTCCCCACGACGACAATACAATTTCACACACGAAATCTCACCAAAGGACCAATTTGGAGCAAATTTCAGCCTTCCTTAAACTGTTTATCAGCAGGCTGTTTTGATTCGATTATTTCTTGCTCGGGACTAACTTTGTTGAAATTTTATCAAAGAGAAGAGCCAAGTTTCGGAAACATTTAACTTGGTTTAATTTTTATTTTTGATTTTATTTTATTTATTGTACCTAAATATATTTTAATCGATTTTTATTTTATTTCCTTATATCAGAACTTTAGTTTGCTTTCTTTATATTTGTTTTAGATTCCATTTCCGTTTAAGTTAAATTATATGATATAACTTAACTCAGACGGAATAATACATAATGTACCTTTTTATATTATAAACCATTTACTTTATTTTAACTCTGTATCCTACATAGCAAGGAAGGCAGGGTGACACTAGGACACTCGGTTCTACACTTTTCACTCAATTTTAAGACCGAGCTTTGTCTTCTTTCCACAGTGAAGAAATAGAAATATTTAGTTAACCCAAACGAGAATCGAGCCCACAACAATCGCGTTTACAGACCTACAAATTGTAACATAATGTACATAATATACCATTTCATATACAGACCTTGATAAAGAACACAAGGCAACTCCATACAAAAGGAAGTAAAACGACAAACCCAGAACATAAAACACAGAAGGCATAATTCACTGTCATTACTCACAGTTTTACGTTTCAACCGAGTACCGACTCTACTTACCTACCTACAGTACTATCAGCGAGTCGTGGCCGCCCTGAAGTTATCTTAAGATGGATGCGAAATTTGATATTAGGATTTTTTTGACTAATGATTATTTTCTTTCCGAGCGTACAATGTCCAAAAGTTCAGAAAATCTTACTTTAGGATGGCCACAACTCAGCGACCATGCTGTAATTTGGAAGCGGTTAATTTGGTAGTAATAGACAGCGTCTGAATGTAAGCGCAACGGTTGTGGTTTCTGTTCCCACTTCGTTCCCCGACGAATATTTAATATATTTTTATTTCCCCGCTCTTGTATATATAAATATAAACCGCGGCGTTGATTTCCGCCACTCAAAACGCAATCTCTAGGAAATTAAACGGAAAGTAGGGAACTGAATATTTAAACACAAGCGTCTCTCTGCCTTCCTGGTTTCTTGAATAAAGTTGTTTTTTTTTTTAATTTAACTCGCCACTCGATGAATGTTAAATAGTATTGCTTAATATGAACTTACTAAGACATTAGGAGGCAGACGTTGCGCAGGGGCACAAATATACGTGCGACTACAACAAGGAATTGTGGGTTTGATTCCAACTCGAGAAAAATAATTATTACATATTTTTTTATTTCATCTGGTATATGCAACGAGGCAAAGAGTGACGTCGGTTCCGCCACTCAACACGCAATATCTTGAAAATTAAATGAATGGGGAACTAAATGTACCTACTACTAAGTTTCCTCTCTCTTCCCTTCTATGTGCTGGCGTGGCCTCTGCAGAGTAAATCTAATAAAAAATACAATAGGGTCAAGGTCAAAGTCGGAACAGCTACTAGTGTATACTAAGTTTCCTTAAACAGATAAATATTTGTTCAAAACAAATCATCTCGCATTACGTCTTTAAGTAGAAACCTTGAGACATATTTCCAAGAAACATATTCATTTAATTCATTTTCATATCTACTCTCACTGACGACTTTTACATGTAAAAATATATTTTTTTTCTTCACATTGTATCCCAACACATAGTTCGCACAGGAAAAGGGAATTTGGGAACCTAGTCTTGAGACACTCCGTTCCTATTAAGACACTTTCACTTTCCGCCAAATTCTCGAGGCATTGCATTTTGGCGGAATTTAACGCCTCGTTACAAGAGCGAACAAATGACCATATTAAATATTTCATACCCCGGAATCTCGAACCCACAAACGTCGTGTTTTACTTTGAAATACATATTTTGAAGTATGTACGTGGTAGCGTAGTAGCCAGATTTTACTGTAGACAATGAACGTGGGTTCGACCATTATATTACTACTATACTTACATATATTTTATTAATTTCTATTTCCCAGTTCTATCCGAGCGAAGTTCGGTGTAGCAGAGGAATCTAAGTATCAAGACACAAATTTTCGAGACGTTGTATGTGAGTGAAGGAACTTAAACTATAAGATACTTTGTCTTGTTACCAGGATGTCCGAATAGAATAATTAACTCACGGAGAGGAAATCGAATCCACAACCGTCACCTTTACTATCAAACAGTGTACCACTTTGCCACAAACGACCTTATATTGTTTCATTATATTTTATTGTAAATATATTCACAATATACAGAGTTACAAACACACTTTTATATTATTCTATTATAGTATAGATAAAATGGGGCAACAATTGTATTTACTAATTGATGAATACTTTCAATTGTTTTAATTTATAGCAATATTAACAATATGTATGTTTATATGTGTGATACTATTATAGTCATATTTAAACAAACTGTCCAAATACATTCTAAATTATACCTAAAATATTTTTTTTAGTTTCACATCGTTTCCCAATCATAACAGGGTAGCCAGAGGGAATCGTAATGCTAAGGCACTTTATTCCTCTCTTTTTTCTCCGCTTTTCTTTCTGCGCTTTGTCTTTTTACCAGAGCGAGGAAACTTAAATAATTAATTATTTCGAGTGGGAATCTAATACGCAAATGTCGCGTTTGCAGCCAGGCGCTTAGCCGTTGCGCCACGACGGCCTTGAACGATAAAAAATATTTATTGTCACTAACATATTAACTACTACACTAACATATAAAACAAAATACCTTATGATAGAGAAAATAATGTAAATGCATAAAGACAATAATACTCGTCTTGGAAAAAATGTGGCGTTAAGTTCTGCCATTCAATACGAAATATCTTAAATATTTAATAGAAATTGTGGAACAGGAGACTGTGCTAAATACAGAATACAAACATACAAAGTGTATCTAATGGCTACTTGTACATTAATTAAATTGATATTATATAGATTTTTTATTATTTATGCAAATAAAATCAAAATAATCAGCTTCACACTGTATCCCACACACAGCAGGGTAGGCAGTGGGAACCTAGTGTTAAGACAAACCGTTCCCCATTTTCCGCCGAGTTCTGGAGACATTCTGCGTGTCTGAAATCAACGCCGCGCTTTGCCGACACCAGAGCAAAGAAGTGAAAATATAAATATATGTATACGAGTATATTTAATATTCCTCGAGTGGGGATCGAACCCACAACCAGTCGATTTTACAGTCACACTTCAATTAGATTGGCCTCTTCTTCTTTATATAAGAAAAATAAGAAAAATTTTAAATTTACACACAAAACATTAACTAGTAACGGAGGCATCATCATACAATTTGTGTAAACCGGTTATTTTTATATTTTTTCAAACTCATCGCCTCTCGATATAAAGCCGTAACAATATTTTTTAAATGGAATCTTATCTTTTGTAACAAAGTGTTTAACGATAAAAATAAATTATCATTGAATTTGATAACAAATAGTTTTGTTTTTTTTTTAATTTCACGCAGTATCCCGCATAGAGGGTCGTAGGCAGAGGGATTGTGGAAACATAGTGTTAAGATACTTTGTTCCCATTAAAACTCTTCCGTTCTCCACTGTTTAGATTGTTCGGTTTGAAAAATATAAAACATGCTATGTAATTTTCGAAAAATATAATAAAAAATATATTACAGTACAAATATTACAAAAAAGAATGTATAAATAAAAAAATATTTTATATATTTATATTATAAGGTATAAAAATATCGACGAGGATGGGATTCGAACCCACGCGTGCAGAGCACATTGGATTAGCAGTCCAACGCCTTAACCACTCGGCCACCTCGTCGTGTGCTCGAGAACCTGAATTATATAACTACATTCTAAAAACTATATAGATAGATCTGTTAATAACATTTTAACGAAATTAAGACGATATTTATGAATTCGATTCCGATCAATAAAATGTTTATATTTAAATTCTCAATTGACTTACTTGTAATCCTACTAATATGTGAAAGTTTGTGAAGATGGATGTTTGTCCCACTTTCACATAAAAACTACTGAACATATTTAGATGCAACATTTACAGTAATATTGCTTACGTATCAAAATCATACATTGACTAAAAATTCATTTAGGGTTTTTTATAATTTGGCTATTTAATAAAATGAGAAGTTAAAGCGGGCGAAGCCGCGTTTGGATTGATATATAAAATATACTTTAATGCGAACTAAAAAATATATGCATTTGTGACACAATAATTATGTAAACTTATTATAATTTATACTAGTAATTAAATAATAATAATGTTTTTTTTAATTATAGGTCGATTTCTTTACATTTTTTAAATGATTTCAAAAAAGTAGGAGGTTTTATTTTTTCACGTCTAAACAAACATTTAAAGTATATATCAATTTCTCCGTCATATCTGTAGAGTATTATTGAGGTATTCCCATTGGCACGAAGTCATGACATGACATGAAAAAGACAAGGGGCAACAGGCAAATGAGCATATGGGTCACCTGATGGTAAGTGATCACCGCCGCGACCCCGTACAACACCAAAAGAACAACAGGTGCGCTGCCGACGCTTAATTTTAACTTATTTATATTTCTATCGTTTCAAAATACTCTTCCTTCCTTTTCTTTTCGCTTCAAGCTATATGTCGCACGAAGCAGGGTAGTTAGAGGGAACCTGGGAATAAATTATTAAGACACTTCTGTTCAGACTTCCGAGTTCTGAGTTCTCATTTCTGAATTGCATGATGAGTAGCGGAATTCAACGCCCCTGTCAAAACATTCATACATTATTTATATATTTACTAAAAAATAAACATACATACATACTATTATTTAATGTTATGTATCTGCATTATACTTCTATACGCCTCTTCCATTTATTATAGTGAAGCTAACTTATTTTTATTATGGACAAAAATTGTTCTATATTTTCAAACAATTCTACACAACCGAACCAACCTCTTTTGATGAAGGGACAAGGTTCCAGGGAGTCAGGTTCTATACAGAGCGGTGAACCTCCTGATGATAGTCACATCGACATCCTACATGGCAGCTACCTCATAGGCCGTATGTTTAGATAAGTTATCTTTTTCCGCTCGCAGTAAAACAGCGGTAATGTATATGAGGAATGGGAAAATCTATTCTTTTTATTCAATCGAACATTACGAGTCAGAAATTTAAATAAAAAAACTAATTCTTAGACTCTAATAATAGAGTTTTATAAGAGAGAGGCCAGTCGTGGTGCAGCGACACAAAATGTGACTGTAAAACCGACTGGTTGTGGGTTCGATCCCAACTCGAGGAGATGAAATATTTACTTAAATTTTTATTTCCATTTCTTCGCTCTGGTGTCGAGGCAAAGCGCAGCGTTGACTTCTGCCACTTAACACGCAATACCTCCAGTATACGGCAGAAAGTGGGGAACGGAGTGTCTTACACTAGGTTCCCTCTGCCTACCCTGTGTGCGGGATACAGCGTGAAGCTGATTTATTTATTATTTAACAATAAAGTTACATGAAAGTAATATTGGTAATAAAAATAGAGTATTCAAATAACATCTAGTAAAATTTGCAGTATTTTTTTAGTACACTTTTAAAGAAATATCAGTACTACCCTAGTCTTTTGGTGTTAGCCCTTAAAGAGGAGAGTTAACGTACAGCATTGGACGTCTAACCGTCATGGACTCTCTTAAAAAAAATTAAAAGTATTTGATCCTATAACCGTGAGCCATGTTCTCTTGAACATATGGTGACAGAGCTAGTATTAAATTCTATACAGATTTAAAGTTAATTCAACGTTCAAATGTATTATTAACGAATAGATTTAGAGCAAATCATGAATTTAATTATTTAATTACAAACTGTTTGTTGTTTGATGATATAATGTATGTTGTATATATGTATATACTATATATGTTAATAGTATATTATGCAGGTATGTGTGTGAACAATGGAACTAGGGCATTAATAAAATTATAAATAAAAATTAATTTACTGACGGAATTGATATTTTATTAAAGTTGTGACTTGAATGTCTTTACACTCTCCATTTCACCTTCACTGCATGCGGAAAATGAGTAGGAGAGTAAACGGAGTGCCAAACGCTAAGGTCTCCGCATTAGTCTTTGGATGTTCTCATACTTTTTACGTGACCCTTCTCCATTTTAATCGATACTGTGTCCTCGAAGGTCAACCAAGGTCTTCCCTGCTTCTGTTACGTTTATAGGTGAAGCTCAAAAATATTAAATGTCCTAATTAGCTTTCAATATGGTTAAGTAACTAAATATTTACAAAATAAAAGTGTACGTAGACCGAACCCAGTGTTAAGAGACTCCGTTCTCAATGGATCGAACAATTTTTAAGATATTGCGTGGTGTTGAGTAACGGAAGTCAATGCCGTGCTTTGTCTAGGTACTAGGGGCAGGGAATCGAACCCATTATCGTCAGGCAATGTATCACAGAGCCCCAACTGCCTAAGCTGACTGACTGAAGCATCTAAGCAATATTTTTAAACCTCATAAATTATGCCAATCATGGCACAGGGGCACAAGCGTGTAACTATATCGCGAGAGATTGTGGATTCGATTCCGTTACGAGGAAATGAAATATTTTATATTTTACATTTCCTTGTTTTGTTAACGAAGCAAAGCACGGCGTTTACTTTCGCTTCTCTACTCGCAATGTCTCCACAATTCTATGGGAAATATCTTAAAGGCAACAGTTTATCGTAACACTATGTTCCCAGGTTCCTTCCGCCAAGAGAATCTCATAAAAAGGTTACAAATATGCTTTTAGATTTAAAAAAGAAATGCTTAGTCATTACAAGAGCGTCTAGTCATCATAATCGGTTGATTGGCCACTAAATATATCTAATAACATAAAAAAGCAGTTAGTTTTAAGTACATTTCTATACGAGATAGGGTTTTACGATTTATAATCTCATCCCAAGACCCGAAACTATTAAAAAGTGAATTTGGCTTCCCTTAATTAATTCACTTGAAAGGTACATAAAAATAAAGTAAATGGCCATTGTAGAGTATCTAAATGAATAAAAATACAAATATTAAAATGTTTGAACGTAATCGATTTAGTTAAAATAAAAAAAATATTTTAATTATTAAGATACTGATACTGATACTGACTGAGGCCAGTCGTAGCGCAGGGGCACAATGTGTGCCTGTAAATAGACTGGTTGTGGGTTTGATCCCCACTCGAGGAGATGAAATATTTATTTACATTTATATTTTCATTTCTTCGCTCTAGTGTCGAGGGGAAAACGTGGCGTTGAGTTTCAACACGCATTGCCTCCAGAAATTGGCGGAAAGTGGGGAACGAAGTGTCTTAACACTAGGTTCCCTCTGCGTACACTGCTGTGTGCGGGATACAGTGTGAAAAAAAATAAAAAAAAATCTAATGTAGACGGAGTACGGCGGTTCCGGAGTTGTGTTCCGCCACTTAATATTTTTTTATCCTATTTCAGTAGTAAATTCGTTTTTTTTGTGGAAATTTATACCGTTATATAGTTTATATATATAAATTGTTACTGAGTGACTCGCACACGAAACTACTAGAATTAAAAAAATTAAATATGGCTACGGAACTAAGAGAAGACTTTGGAACTAAGAGAAAAATTCTTAAAATATCTACGGGAACGCGCAAAGCCAAGATTTTCTATATTACGTCTAAAAACCTACTTAAGCAAAGTTACGAACGACAACTAGTTTACAATAAGGTTATCTTTGTTGACAAAACTGTAAGCGACACCTAAATACATATAAACAAATATTTTTTTATCTTATAAATTCAAATATTATTTACCCAAAACTATAACTTATTTGCTCTACCAACATCGATCGCTACAACGCATAATGACCACCAAAAAGGGTCCACTCAAACGTAACTCCAACCCCATAGTACTCCAAAACAAATCCAAGATTAAGTTAAATGGGTTAGTATCTGTAACGGGGGCCACTTATAAAACACGCTTCTATCCAAGGTCAAACCTTAGGGTACCGAGTCCGGGACAAAATGTAAGGATAAATCCCCATATTACTGTTATTACTATCCCAGAAAGGGACAAGAGTTAATAACCTCGCTTTCTTAAAGGTTACTACGCGTTATAGGGTGTCCCGCCGTTATACGACTTTGTTGTTGAATGCCGTAAGTCGTGTACATTATATACTTACATATTTCCTCTTGTAACTATTGCTTAATTCTGGGAAGTAATTTAGTTCACAATTTACAGCTAGCTAGCAGCTTTAATTGCAGCTGAAACATTTAATAGAGTTTTTGTTTTCAAGTTGGTTTTTTTATATTGAAAATCAATCGAATTTAGAATGTAGCTCGATTTACAATTTTATTGTTATTTACCAAAATAAGTCGTTCAATTTAAACAGTTTATTTTACTTTAAATACGTTATACAGCTTGGGCAACATACTATTATTTATTTTTTCTAATTTTTATTTATTCATTTATCTTCACATTTATAAAAAACTTTTTATTTTATTATTCTGAATTCCACTTGAACCATCTTACAAATATCTTAAAATAAAATTTAGAGGCCAGTCTTCATAGCACAATGCCTCTAAAATGCGACCGAAAGTGGAAAGCGGAGTGTCTTAGCACTACACACCCTCCACCTGCCCTGCTTAAAAAAATAACCTTTTACATATCGTAACTCGCCTAGAAACGAATAACCTGGAATTTCAAAATTTTATGACATACCAACATATGAGGGTATAGTTGCGATGCCAAATATGCAGGACAGCCTGGACGCAGGCACGCCGCAACTATCCAACTATCCGCGTCGACCTGCTCCGAGCTACGTCTGCTATGCTCGCGCCGGAAATGTCGGTGGAAAGTACCGGTACTGTACGACGTGCCCGGATACCGGTACAATTTACATGTACGCCTCTCCAAATCTAACTTTATAGCTTATTGGATTTGTATGAAAGATTGTGTGTGCAGATATGAGAGATGTGAGAGGCCAGTCGTGGCGCAGGAGCACAGGCGTGCGGCTGCAAAGACAGGCTGTGGGTTCGATTTTCACTTGATGAATAGAAATATTTATTATTTTCATTTTTTCGCTCAGGTGTTGTCTACACGCAGCGCCTCCAGAATTCGGTGAAAAGTTTGAAGCATATACATGTATATTAATTCGCAGCGCTTACGAGTTACGATTCTTTCATTTTCCTTTTTCTCACACTGGTAACAAGACAAAGCGCTGCGCAGAGCCCCGCCACTCGATATGTATCGTGAACATTGTAGGGTGCATGAGAATCGGAGAATCTTAGCAATAGGCTCCCTCTGTGTACCCTGCAATATGTGGGATAATAATGTGAAGCAAAAAGAAACAACTTTATTCCCGTATATTTTTTCTCTCTTTTGTTTACTTACGTTTATTTGCTCCACTTGTTTGTATTATTAACAACAAAAACATCAAAATTTTACAACTCACTGGGACTCTCTGAAAGATTGCAATGGATACCGGAGCACATGTTGCGAAGGGCTAGGGGCTTTTTTAACTTTAGACCAGCGACCGTAAATTTAAGGAGTCTGTAGGCTATCTATACATATAATAAAATTGTTACTGATTGCTGTCTGGAATTGAAGTTTTAAGATAAAATCTTAAAAATTGTATTTTGATAAACTTCTCTTAACGTTTACTGTTTGTTTTCTTTTATTCGGTTCATAAAAAAAGTTATAACAATATAAAATATTTTGTTCGAAAAAATTGCTAGAAAATGACTATTTTATCGTATTGGTTGAAACTTTAGTTCCTGTCCGGGTTTTATCAATTAGAGTTAGATAGCGTTGTGAGTCGAAAAAATTTTGACAAACTTACTCAAAAACTGTGGTGTGATAATTTGAACGTTAAACAGCGCGAAGAAAATATGTTGTTTATAACAGATAAATGTCTTAGTGTTCGACACTCGCCTATAATACAAAAAAAAACACAATTGCTGTTGTAAACTGAATACATTTTAATTTTAAATTTTGATCATTGCAAACTTTGGGTTAGCAAGCGAAGTGAGCACCTTATGCCTACTGTAAGATACATCTTGGTAGTACATTTAAAAAAAACTACATACTATTAATATGTGTATTTAGTGCGATAAAAACAACAACATTTTAACTTTACAATGATCATTAAATAAATTGTGTAGACTATTTCTTTGCAGCTAACTTCTTCCTGAGAGACTCCGGCATCTCGGCGGGGGGAGGTCGAGGCATCAAGGTGTATACTTTAAAGGCATCGTAGATGAACCATTGTAGGCCTGTCAAGGTCCCTATCATGATGATACGAGCCACCAGACCGCGCCAGATTCCGAGCATGCCAACTTCAGATATAATACCGCCGATTGAAGCGCTCGGATCCTTATTTAGCTTCGACACGATGGTGTCCGAAGGGTGCGACACGATCGCGCAGAGCACGCCGGCGATGTAGCCCGCCGCGAACGTTACTATCAACTGTTCACCCTTCGTGCACTGATCTCTCGGCTTAGGGACCACATTGGCGTACAAATATTCCACAGTTTTTTCGAAGGATGTAAACTTCATCATAGTGTAAGGCACCTGCCGACCCCACAGCGGCACTATGCCTTTGTAAAACACGCCAAACCCCTCAGTAGACATCATATGCGGCATCGCCTTCCTCATCTGCGATGTGTAGCCTGGAGTGGTCTGCATTCTAACTTTGGCGGCCTCAAACGGCGCTAAAAATATATCTGCCACGAACTCTGCCGAGGCCGCCGCGGCCAAGTATAAGTAGGTTCTATACAAGTATGCACTTTCCTCATCAACGAGGCTGCTATATTTATATTTAAAATATTCGTAGCCGGCAAATTTGGCTGACCCTTGAAGTGTGTAACCTATAAATGTGGGCGCCCAGCCCTTCACTAAGTTATTAGCTCCTCCTTCACTCCAGGAAATCGAGAAGCCTTTGAATATGGACTTGTACTTGGCTGGGTCGACCTGGAGCCGGCACTTGACCAGGTCGAGGGGCGTGAGCATCGTGTGGGTGCTGCCGCACGCGACGGCGCCGCCCGCCGCACAAAGCATGAAGAACTTGTTGCTGAACATCTCACATGAAAACTCCTCCTGACCTTTTTTCGCCATTATTACTTTTTACCGACCACTTTTATATATATATATATATATATATATATTATATATAGTTTTGTTAAGAGATACTCAAATAATATAATTGGAAAGAAGAAAGAAGGAAGCCATTATGTTTTCGAAAAAAGCAGATAAGTCAACACAACATGACAGATGACAGCGCGTTGATAGAATTGAAAATATATTTTTTATTTAAATATGATTAGCGGTGGCGTCTTTGAAAGTAAGTTTGTATTCCCTTCCTTATAAATGTATATTTGTTTTTTTAGCTTAACGTTCGACATTCCGTTTCTCATTTCTGCCGATTTCTTGAGGCATTACCTATTGAGTGACGGTACTCAACACCGCACTTTGCGTCGTTACCAGAAGGAGGAATTGAAAATATTAAATATTTCACAACATTTATGGTTACAGTCGCACGCGTTCAAAAACTAAATGCCAAAGACGGTCTAGTAGTATACATATCCCAAATATCTACTTTGCGATATTAATTTCTTATAATTCTAATTCTTATAATTATATAATTCTTGCTCATAACTAAGCTTTTTTAAAAATTTCAATAATTTGCACTTTTTTGCACATTGTTGCAACGAATGTACCACTACCATATAAATCATGGACCGGTTACTTCGTCATTATATACGGAAGATACCTATATCCAATACCAAGTCCCACACGCCTGATAAAATAAAGATTTAAGATCGCAGAATAAAGTATTCTGTATTAAGCATAAAACAAAAAGAAAAAATAAATAAAATAAAAAACAAAATATTGTTTTAAAAATTTGTTTATTTGTTTAAATTAAAAATTCAACTTACGATCTAAGTTAAAACATTGTTATATAACGAACAATATATTGGATATCAATCCTCGTATGCACATATTTACAAAATAAAACGAAATCTATTGCGAAACGCCAAAACGCTGTCGTTGGAAATATAAAATAAATAATTTTTAAATAAACATTATTTCGACTTAATTCTATACACTGGCACTAAAAAATGGCGATATTATAAAAAAAAGTGAAATATCGTATAAAATCGAGACTATAAAAATCGATTATCGTAATCGGAAGGTCGTCACTTAGCTAACAACATTGATTATATTAACAAAAAAACAGCTGTAGTTGAAAACTTTTTAATATAAAATAAAAAGTGTAGCCATAATAAAAAATATATTAAAGTTATTAGAATCGTATATATAATAATAAAAATAATTATTATTAGCATGTTGTTAGTTAAGTTCGTAATATCTACACTATGTATTATGCATCCATCTCACACAATTAATACTGTCTACGAATCGAACGATACGACTCGATATCTATTCGAATATGCGACTATTAAAAATCGATATAAACTTACCAATACATATATCAAGTATAATCTGTGTAAATTATATGATTTAATTATTTGTATGTATTCAAAATGAAACCTGCAACAGTAAAATTGTAGAAAATCTTTTAAATGAACCATTGAGAATTGAATGAAAAGCTTAACTATGCTGCTTGTAGTATCGCATACTCAATAGAAACCACCTAATCGTTATAAGCCATTAAACACTGTGGTGAGACAAAACCTCTCTCAAATACATATATTTATAAACATAAAAAATATTAATATGGCAGTGCGTCGCGAATTAACTCGAATTTAATATGGCAGTGATGTGAATCGCGCATAATAAAAAAACATCGATTTTATGATTTTATCGAAACATCGAAATTTAGTCGATTAATATGAATATCGCTAGGTATATGACGTTATTAAATTTATGTGTTAATGAACTCACTATTTAGCTACTTTAAATAATATAAAAAATATAATTTATATTACAATTGGAACATATTTTGAATAATGATTAAACGTAACATTAAAAATATACTTTATTTTTTCATTAGAGTCAAATATTTAATAACGTCATATACATATACCAATCATACAACAGTCGCAGCCGTGAGTTACAATTAAAAAAAAAACACAACGTTATCGCTCACTCACAACGTCAGTCGCGCGTCGTCCGCGCAGGAGGCTGCACGTGCGGCGCCACACGCACCGACACGTACAGGCGGAGCGGGGGCGGCGCGTCGACGGCGTGGCGACGACTGCGGCCCGCGCCGGGCGTCACCACCCGCGCTTCTAATTCTAACTGCTTCTCAAGTGTTTGATCTTTACGTAGATGTCTCCTCAGCCGCAGCGCCCACGTGCCGTCGCGGCGCGACAGCACGAAGTCCCCGGCGGGGTCGCCGTACGCCACGCGGTAGTGAGCGCGGCCGGTGTCCGAGGCGGGTAGTAGGCGCAGTAGCGGCGCCCGGCCCCATGTTTGTTTTGGTGTTGCTGTCACTACTATTAGTTCTGCTTCCGGTTCTAGGAGTGAGCGACGTCCTGGATAATATATACATACACATTTAATTATTTAGAGACTTACTTTAACAACATTATTAACTACTTCAGAACCAAGATAATCATTGGTTCAATCATCTTATGTTACAAAATGTAAATATTTTCATTGTTTTTGAAATATTCTAAAAGTTTAGAATTAGTTTTTTTGATGTTCAAGACCAAAGTTTTTCTTCTGAACACTTTTGCCTATATTGCATTTTTTAGTTTTGGCCTGACTGATTATTGGGTGCTCAGCATATAACTGAATATTTGCTTTAATCAAATATGTATTTTAGATTGTGCTATGAAATGCTTACTTCTGCTACGTCTTCTGCGTTTTCTGACTATAGTCGTTCCGTTCGCATAGATTATACCTTCTTCGGGAGTTCTTCGTCGACGTCCGTTCATCTGAAAATTTGAAGAAGATGAACAATGAAGCAGTTATGTTACCGTAATGATAATGCCACAAACCCAGTTTCCTATCTTTAAAACATATATATTTAAAAAATATAAGAATATAATCAAAATAATAAGAAATATAAATTATGTAAATTTTATTTAATTATACAACAAAAAAAACAAGCAATAACTGATACTACCTTGCAGCTGAAGCATCCCTCCGTGGAAATAAGATCAGTGCCCCCGAGCCGGTACTGGTCCTGCAGCGGGAAGACGGGCGCGGCGCCGATGTCGTCGGGCGCCAGCGCGCCGTCCAGCGCCGTGAGGCAGTGGCCGGCGCCCACCAGCGTGTAGCCGGCGGGGCAGCCGCACTGGTAGCTGTCGCCCAGCGCCTGGCAGCCGAACAGGCAGCTGGCCGCCGCGCAGCCGCCCGCCAGCTGCAGGCACACGGCGTGCGCCGCGTCCCAGCCGTAGCCCGCCGGGCAGCCGCAGCGGTACGCGCCGCCCAGCGGGAAGCAGGGCGCGGCGCCGCACGGCGCGGGCGCGCACGCGTCAGTCGGCGTGCAGCCGCCGTCCGGCGTGCGCGCGCTGCCCGCCCCGCACTCGCAGCGGTAGCCGCCCGCGCGGTTGCGGCACGGCGCCTGGCACAGCCCGTCGGCGCACTCGTCGCGGTCGAGGCAGCGCGTGGAGGACAGGTCGAGGCGGAACCCGCGCGGACACACGCAGCGGTACGAGCCCAGCAGGTTGACGCACTTGCCGGGCGGCGGGCACAGCCCCTCTTCGTGGCACTCGTTGATATCTACACAAAATGTATGTTTATTATGAGACAAATGTGGAAGCAAGAATTAATGGGAATGTTGTGGAGATCTTTACGTACTACTTCTTAATCTTTTCCTAGGATATGCAGATTCAGCTTAGCTGAACGAACGTTTTCAGACGGTTTGAAAAGTAGGAGACCGGTTGACCTTCGAAAACACAGTATCGATGATACTGGTGGCAAATTACGTTAAAAACACGAGGGCCCTTTGGAGGATATGTATAGAGACAATGATCACAGTAAGCTACGCCAAAGAGATATGCAGAGAACGTAGCGTTAAGCACTCCGTTCCGTCTGGAGATAAAATATGAAGCTAAATAAAGTAATTATTTCAAATAATTAATGAACTTAACTCGCATATTTCGAAATTCTGAAAATAAAGTGGTAACTCTGTCCTTTAACACTAGGTTTAAATACCCTGCTATATACGGAATACACTATAAAATTAAACAAAAAAAAACAATATCACCACTCACCAACACAAGCATCCCCGCGTTTCTCATAGCCCTCATTGCAGTCGCACTCAAAGGAGCCCTCCGTGTTGGTGCAGGTCTGCTGGCAGGTGTGGTCGCCGCGCGCGCACTCGTCCACGTCGCGGCAGTTGGCGCCGTCCTCGTCCAGCTCGTAGCCGGCGCGGCACACGCACTGGTAGGAGCCGTCCGTGTTGCGGCACAGCTGGTCGCAGGGGCCGGGCCGCGCGAGGCACTCGTCCACGTCGAGGCACACGTCGCCCGCCGCCTTGTAGCCGCGCCCGCATACACAGCGGAAACTGGATCAAATTATTTTTATCGTTCAATTTCTCATAAAATTTTCAAATAATGTAGTGTAATTGGGGGTCCAAGATGGAAGGCTTGCTCGCAGTCCCTGTCAGCCCTTACGCGGGCTACAACGTTCCATCCGCCACGTGCACCTCGAGAGAGCGCACTGATAGGGCGTCCCCCCGCGCCCGCAGGCGACGCGCACCAGTGCGTCCCCGCTGGTATGTCAAGTGGCGACGAATGCGGCGTTGGAGACCGCCACCCAACACGCCATGTCCGGAACGGCGGGAGATGGAGGACGGAGATACAAATAGCTACGTGGAATATAAGAGGAGGGATGGAAGAAAAGATGAATGAATTATTAGATGTGATGGATGATAGAGACTTGGATGTCGATGTGTGACTGAGACCAAGCGAAAGGTCAATGACACGACCGATTTGCCAGGCAGTCGGGTCGCTTTCTGAGCCGGCGTACCAGAGAGCGAGCGGGGCTGTCTGTTAGTGCAGCGGTTGAATACAAGGCGATCAACTCGAGACTGCTTTGGGTTCGTTTCAAGCTGGGGTTAACAAGAGTATTCTTGTTAGTGGCGTATGCGCCAGTATCCTCAGCTCCATTAGGCGAACTCGAGAAGTTTTGGGAGAGTGTCAGTTATGTTCTAGGTAGCGTTAGAGGGAACGAAAAAATAATATCAGTGGCGATTTGAACGGATGGGTCGGAACTGTGCGAAGCTGTTACGAGGGAGTGCTAGCTCAGTATGGTGACAAGAGAATAAATGAGGCTGGAAAGCTTATATTGGAAATTTGCAAGGAAAGGAATTTGTTTGTGGCAAATACTATGTTTGACCACAAACAAATTCACATGTATACATGGGAGCGAACGGAAGGGAAAGGTATGATTGATTTATTCCTAGTGGATCAGCGTATTCGAAGCCAAGTCATGGATACACGAGTGTTTAGGGGTTCTGATCTGGCAACAGACCACTATCTAGTCGTTGCTAGAATAAGGGGTCCGTTTACAGGAGTCGAATTACCGCATAAGAAGCTGGAAGCTTCAAGATCCACCGACTAGAAAGGAATATCAAGAAAGAGTTTCCAAAAAGCTAGACAGCAGTGAATCTGGAAATGGAAATATTGAAGTATGCTGACAGAACCTCGGTAAAAGGGGCTTTAGCAAAAAGCGTGACGAATGGTGGGATGATGAAGTGCAAGATGTTGTAGAAAGAAAGAAGAAGGCATGGCAGAATTATAAAGCCTCTGGTAAGGATAAAAGTATGAGAGAGATAAAAAAGAAAGAGTATAAGCTGCAAAAGCAATAGTCGAAAGTACTGACAAAGATGAAGCGTAAATAGGCAGAGAATGAAAGAGATGAAAGGTTAACCAACAACTTCAGGGAAAACACGAAGCTTTTCTGGCGAGAAGTTAGTGTTTCTCGAGGTTGCTCGCTAACCTGTAGAATGAAAGGGGTGCTTTCGAAGGACGGTGAAATTTTAACGGAAGAACCACACGTTTTGCAGCGATGGGCGGAATTTTACAAGGAGATGTATGAATGTAATGACGCCTCAGTCTCAAGTAACAGCGAAACGCTGAGTCTTGATGTAACTAGTCGAAAGCAGTGTAAAAGAAGTTGAGAGTGCAATACGAAGTCTGAAATGTGGTAAGTCAGCGGGAGCAGATGGAGTTACTGCCGAGATGATCAAATATGGTGGGCCACGCGTCTTGGACTTGTTCTGGTTTTTGTGCAATTTATCCTGGAAATCAGGGGAGGTCCCAGACGACGTAGGATATGCGGAGTCAGTTTAGATGAACGAATCCGCAATGAAGAGGTACATAGAACAGCAGGTACTGGATACGAGGATGTCACGGTGAGAATGAAGAAGAACGTGCTCAGCTGGTTTGGGCACGTCGAAAGAATGAGTGATGAAAGAATGGCAAAGAAGATTTATGATGGAAAAGTGAGCGGTAAGAGAGGTAGGGGGAGACCTCGGTTGACCTTCGAAAACACAAAGTACCAAAGATACTGGAGGAAGGTCACGTAAAAAGCATGAGAACCCCCGGAGGGCATGTATGAAGAGGTTGATGACGATGGACGAGGCGAAAGAGGTATGTAGGAACCGTAGCGTTTGGCGCTCCGTTCCCTCTGACTACCCCGGTAGGGCTAAAGCGTGAAGCTAGTTTAGTTTAGTTTTGTAGTGTAATTCTCAAAATAAAATATATGTATAAAAAATAATTCAAATGTTTATATAGTCCTTAACGGACTATTATAGTACGGTCGACAAGTCATAGCTGTAATCATCTGTAGATGACAGTCACAGATTTGATTTTAGAAGTTCCAAATTTCAGAATACCCAACTTCAAGGTTGCTACGACATAACGGCCGTACAGTATATCAGCTATTTAGCCTAACACTAACCTCCCAATAGTATTAACACATCGTCCAGGTGCACAGAGCTCCGGCATGGCGGCACATTCGTCCACATCGCCATATATATCTGGTAACAGACTGGAATCCCCACCAGCTATCATACCCCCACCAATGACGCCCCCTCCTATACCACCACCAGGTATGAGGGGAGAACGAACGCAGAGTTGTATACGTTCAGGACTTCCTGGTGCGGGACATAGCTCACATTCAGGTCCCCAAGCGACGCCCAGTGTACAGCAACATTGCGCTCTGAAAAGTTAATTTATTTATGAATCGACTACCTAAAATTAAATGGATATAACAATAGTTTATTTTTATTTAGTGTTTGGTAAAAAATAATTAATTGCCTTGAATGGAATCGATTTTATAACCCTCGCAAAACCTTAAATTATATTTTCATCCAGTAATTCATATACATTTATAATCGAGGACCTACTTTCAAGACATTCCGTTTTCCACTTTACGCTCGATATTGAGTGACGGAACTCAACACCAAGTTCTGTCATGTCAGAGTGAGAAAATGAAGATCATGCATGCACTCAAAGAACCAAAGATATTGCACTACGATTATCGTGTTTATAGTCAAGTCCCACTGCGATATTGTGACCGATTCAATTTCGTCAATGCCTACATAATAAAACAAACCATGAGATATAACCAAATGTATCGTACTTGGTGAGCTGCGTGGGCGGCGCGGGCGTGCTGGCGGGCGCGCGCGGCCACGGCTCCGGCACGCACTGGCCCGCCACCAGCGAGCGGTGGCACTGCCCCGTGCGGCGGTCTGCAAACATATGTCGCGGTCAGCATGACGAACAACGTGCTCAACACGTCGTGCTGAGTCGTGCTGGGTACCCACCGATGCAGGCGCGGCCGTCGTCGCTGGGCTCGTAGCCGGCGTCGCAGTCGCACACGAACCCGCCGTCCGTGTTGATGCACACGCCGGGCGCGCACCGCCCCTCCCCCGCGCCCGCGCCCGCCGCCCCCTCCGCGCACTCGTCCACGTCCTCGCACGCGTCGGCCGCGTCGTGCGGCGCCGACGTGCGGCGGTAGCCTGCAAATCCCATATCATACGATAATTTAATTGTGAGCTTACACTTTTAAGAAAAAAATTGTATTGTTGCTAAGGAAATTGATATTGTCAAGCTTGTACAATAATTAATAAAATATATAAAACTATTAAAAGAATTATGTAATATTGAAAGTGTCACAGATGTTATTCATTGATAACATGATACATTTTAAATCAATACTATACCTTCAGGGCACTTGCAGACGTATGAACCAACGACATTTTCACAGGCGTGCCGACACACCGGATGCGCTGTATCAGCACACTCATCCACATCGCGACAGTGAACACCGTCGGGCGCCAGCCGGTAGCCGAACGGACACGTGCAACGGAACGATCCCGGCGTGTTGTGACATCTGAACGAGCACATGGCCCGTCCCTCCTTACACTCGTCTATATCAACACACGTTTGCTCCGGCCCTTGAGTAAACCCAGCGTTGCATCGACACTCGTAGCCTCCCGGCGTGTTGGTGCAGGTGCCGTTCCCGCACAGCCGGGGGTCGGCGGCGCACTCGTCCGCGTCCACGCAGGCGTCCCCGGTCGCGTCCAGCACGTACCCGGGGGGACACTCGCAGCGGTAGGAGCCGTCGGTGTTGACGCAGCGGCCGCCGCGGCACAGGGAGGGGCGCACGCGGCACTCGTCCAGGTCCTGCGTGAGGTTGGGGCGCCCCATGCCGCCCTGGCACACGCGCAGGAACTCCGCGGACGACGGGGACGGGCAGTGCGAGCAGTAGCGGCCCCACGCTGCACCTGCCATGCAAAGTTACGAACTATATATTATACGTATACAGCGTCAAAACATTTATTAGAATTGTGGAAATAGACACATATGCGATTTTGACTCGTGCCTATATGCATATGCATGCGTTACCGCGCTTTGTATCATATATAAAATGGCGCAGTAAATTAGACTTAACTAGTCGCAAACTTTAGAATTGTTAACAAACTTGTGGGCCAATGCAATGATGTGAGCGGGGGTGTACAAAAAACATACATTTTGCGTCCAGGTGTTCGTGCGTATTTTCAAAAATTCATAAAGTTCTTGCAAGTCTATACAAAATTGTCTTTTTTACATTTACCTCAAATCGAAGAAAGTTTTATAAGGTTGTTATAATCATATACGCTACGCTAAAATTCTTACATGAAATATAAATATTTAAAAGATTCATACTAATACTAATATAGTATGAATACATTACATGCAATAAATATTGAAAAGGAATCTAACAAATCCTTTGTTCGGTGCAACCGTTTAATTCATAAAAAAAAATCATCAATTCACAACTTCTATTCTAAATAACATTATTAATAAATAATAATAACAGAAATGACCACAATTATATCAAAAAATAAAAAGGAATTACCTTCAGAGCAGCAGCACTCAGATCTGCTAAGCTGTAAAGGCCTCGCTTTGTGGCACCTGCCCGCGTCCCACTCGTCGTAGCAAAGTTCCTTTCGTTCGTCGACACACACAGCAGCCGCTTCGTCGAATCTCCAACCCGAGGGACAATCACAGCGATAACTGAAATACGAAAAAAAATATTTCTTTATAAATGTTTTTTTTTTATTTTATTATAATGCATATTTCGTTTCTGTTTCTAAGGTTATGTCATACTATTGAATATATTTCTAATTTTAATTATTAATTAAATTCATTTATTATTATTATTTTGAGGTCAGTAATGACGCAGGTATACAAGTAAACGCAACAGCTTTTACAGTTGCAAGCTTGTGGGTACGATTCCCACTAGAGGAGATGACATATTTAATATTTTAATTTTCCTCCCTCTTTTTGCAACAAACAAAGCGCAGCGTTGAGTTCCGCCACTCCCTGCTCTAGTAAAACAAGATATTGCTGGTAATCCTCTATTTACTCTAATATACGCGGTGCTGTGTAAAGCTGACAAACAGAATGTTTATGTATAGACAAAATGATATAGATAAAAAATATGTAATAGTTACCCTCCATCGAAGTTGTGGCACTCCCCGCCGGCGCACACGTGCTGCAGCTCCTTGCACTCGTCGCGGTCCACGCAGCGGCGGCCCGCGAGGCGCCAGCCGGGCCCGCACGCGCACTCGTAGCCGCCGTTGGTGTTGGTGCAGGCGGGCGCGCCGTCGGGCCCGCACGGCGCCGGCAGCTCCGCGCACTCGTCCACGTCGCGGCAGTTGCGCGCGTCCGCGTCCAGCGCGTACCCGCCCGAGCACTCGCAGCGGAACGAGCCCGCCGTGTTGCGGCAGCGCCCGTTGCGGCACACCATGCCGCCCTCGCGGCACTCGTTCACGTCTGCACATTACAACATTATTCAATATAGCTACTGAGATGATGCATCTTTGTTCCAAATGGAATAGGTAAGGTCTACCAATATTTTTAGTTTTCTAAATAAGTATATTTCAAGGTAAGTTATTTAAAAAGTTCTATCCTATAGATTATGATCCCCATATAAATTGTTTGAGTAATTAAAATCTTTGATGGAACCTAGTATTATGACACTCCGTTCCCCACTCTTAGCCGAATTCTAAACACATTGCGTTTGAGAGTGGAACCCAACGTCGCGATTTGCCTCGATATCAGAGTGAAGAAATGAAAATATTAATTTAAATAAATATTTCATTTTGTCGAGTTTGGATTGAACCCACAGCCAACTAACCAAACGCTACGTTTAGTGACACACTTGTTCCCCTACGCCTATGTACAAGGTAGAAAGAAAAATATTTTATTTTGATACTAGAGGGCGCGCGCGGCTTCGCCCGCTTAATAGGAGTGAATCCTAAAAAAACCACGAAACACGTGTTCAAAAAAATATATTTTTAACAGTCTGAATTTAATTTTTTATAAAAATCGGTGGCAATTTAAAGATTTTTCCATATAAGCTTTCAACCCCTTAGGGGGTGAATTCTTAAAAACCATGAAACACGTGTCCAATGAAATATTTTTAAGAGTCTGAATATCAAATTTTATAAAAATCGGTACAGATTAATTTTTTTTTCATACAAACTTTCAACCCCTATTTCATCCCTTTAGGGTTAAAATTTTTCAAATTCCCTTCTTAGTGGATGTCCAGAATATGAAAATAAACATCTGCCCAAATTTCACGTTTCTACCATCAGCGGTTACGGCTCTGCGTGCGTCTTACCTCAGTCAGTCAGCACAAGTCCTTTTATATATATAGATAAACAAACAATGCAAAAGGAATTGAATTACATCATCTTTATATTTTATCATCATTTAATAATATTTAACCAGCTATCAACTGCTCTATATGTTTAATTTATTGACAAACAATTTTAGACTCTGTGTGAGTGGGGAGCAGAATGTCTTAACACTATGTGTTACCTCTGCCTATCCTGCTGTGTGTGGAATACAGCGTGAAGCTGATTATTTTTTTACCTGACTACCAATACAATGAAAAAAATACGAATGTCGCACTTTACAATCGTACAAATATGATAACAAATAATCTCACCAATACAATCATTATTGGCGCCAGGCTTGAATCCCTCATCGCAGTGGCACATGTAGGAGCCGGGCACGTTCTCGCAGGTGCCGTTCCGGCACAGCGGCCGCGGCCGCGAGCACTCGTCCACGTCGCGGCACGCGCCGTCGCGGAGAGTGTAGCCGGGCTTGCACTCGCATCTGTGTTGTGTTTGTTTTACTTATTTTTTATTCTAAACTTGTTGTAATGTAAATTCAAAGACAATACAAAATACCTTTGATACTCATTTAGTTTACAAAAGGTGTCAAAAACGCCCCAAGGTGATTGGTGTTTTATAAGATCTGAGTACAAAAGTGAATAACAATAAGAAGTTAGCGGAAAGTAAAACCAATAATTACTTGGTGTCAATCACCACATCATGTCGGCCAGTGTGGTGCACTCGTCAATGCGACGCCACCGTTGAGATGTGTGTGTGCTGAGTGTGCTCACCTGTAGGAGCCGACAGTGTTGCGACAGTCGCCGTGCTCGCAGAGGCGGCGGTCGGCGCACTCGTCCACGTCCTCGCACTCGTCGGCGGCGGCGCCGAGGCGGTAGCCGGGCGGGCAGCGACACTCGTAGGAGCCGGGCGTGTTGGCGCACTGCGCCAGGCCGCGGCACACGGCCGGCCGCCACGAGCACTCGTCGATGTGTGCGTGCTGAGTGTGCTCACCTGTAGGAGCCGACAGTGTTGCGACAGTCGCCGTGCTCGCAGAGGCGGCGGTCGGCGCACTCGTCCACGTCCTCGCACTCGTCGGCGGCGGCGCCGAGGCGGTAGCCGGGCGGGCAGCGGCACTCGTAGGAGCCGGGCGTGTTGGCGCACTGCGCCAGGCCGCGGCACACGGCCGGCCGCCACGAGCACTCGTCGATGTGTGCGTGCTGAGTGTGCTCACCTGTAGGAGCCGACAGTGTTGCGACAGTCGCCGTGCTCGCAGAGGCGGCGGTCGGCGCACTCGTCCACGTCCTCGCACTCGTCGGCGGCGGCGCCGAGGCGGTAGCCGGGCGGGCAGCGGCACTCGTAGGAGCCGGGCGTGTTGGCGCACTGCGCCAGGCCGCGGCACACGGCCGGCCGCCACGAGCACTCGTCGATGTGTGCGTGCTGAGTGTGCTCACCTGTAGGAGCCGACAGTGTTGCGACAGTCGCCGTGCTCGCAGAGGCGGCGGTCGGCGCACTCGTCCACGTCCTCGCACTCGTCGGCGGCGGCGCCGAGGCGGTAGCCGGGCGGGCAGCGGCACTCGTAGGAGCCGGGCGTGTTGGCGCACTGCGCCAGGCCGCGGCACACGGCCGGCCGCCACGAGCACTCGTCGATGTGTGCGTGCTGAGTGTGCTCACCTGTAGGAGCCGACAGTGTTGCGACAGTCGCCGTGCTCGCAGAGGCGGCGGTCGGCGCACTCGTCCACGTCCTCGCACTCGTCGGCGGCGGCGCCGAGGCGGTAGCCGGGCGGGCAGCGGCACTCGTAGGAGCCGGGCGTGTTGGCGCACTGCGCCAGGCCGCGGCACACGGCCGGCCGCCACGAGCACTCGTCGATGTGTGCGTGCTGAGTGTGCTCACCTGTAGGAGCCGACAGTGTTGCGACAGTCGCCGTGCTCGCAGAGGCGGCGGTCGGCGCACTCGTCCACGTCCTCGCACTCGTCGGCGGCGGCGCCGAGGCGGTAGCCGGGCGGGCAGCGGCACTCGTAGGAGCCGGGCGTGTTGGCGCACTGCGCCAGGCCGCGGCACACGGCCGGCCGCCACGAGCACTCGTCGATGTGTGCGTGCTGAGTGTGCTCACCTGTAGGAGCCGACAGTGTTGCGACAGTCGCCGTGCTCGCAGAGGCGGCGGTCGGCGCACTCGTCCACGTCCTCGCACTCGTCGGCGGCGGCGCCGAGGCGGTAGCCGGGCGGGCAGCGGCACTCGTAGGAGCCGGGCGTGTTGGCGCACTGCGCCAGGCCGCGGCACACGGCCGGCCGCCACGAGCACTCGTCGATGTGTGCGTGTTGAGTGTGCTCACCTGTAGGAGCCGACAGTGTTGCGACAGTCGCCGTGCTCGCAGAGGCGGCGGTCGGCGCACTCGTCCACGTCCTCGCACTCGTCGGCGGCGGCGCCGAGGCGGTAGCCGGGCGGGCAGCGGCACTCGTAGGAGCCGGGCGTGTTGGCGCACTGCGCCAGGCCGCGGCACACGGCCGGCCGCCACGAGCACTCGTCGATGTGTGCGTGCTGAGTGTGCTCACCTGTAGGAGCCGACAGTGTTGCGACAGTCGCCGTGCTCGCAGAGGCGGCGGTCGGCGCACTCGTCCACGTCCTCGCACTCGTCGGCGGCGGCGCCGAGGCGGTAGCCGGGCGGGCAGCGGCACTCGTAGGAGCCGGGCGTGTTGGCGCACTGCGCCAGGCCGCGGCACACGGCCGGCCGCCACGAGCACTCGTCGATGTGTGCGTGCTGAGTGTGCTCACCTGTAGGAGCCGACAGTGTTGCGACAGTCGCCGTGCTCGCAGAGGCGGCGGTCGGCGCACTCGTCCACGTCCTCGCACTCGTCGGCGGCGGCGCCGAGGCGGTAGCCGGGCGGGCAGCGGCACTCGTAGGAGCCGGGCGTGTTGGCGCACTGCGCCAGGCCGCGGCACACGGCCGGCCGCCACGAGCACTCGTCGATGTGTGCGTGCTGAGTGTGCTCACCTGTAGGAGCCGACAGTGTTGCGACAGTCGCCGTGCTCGCAGAGGCGGCGGTCGGCGCACTCGTCCACGTCCTCGCACTCGTCGGCGGCGGCGCCGAGGCGGTAGCCGGGCGGGCAGCGGCACTCGTAGGAGCCGGGCGTGTTGGCGCACTGCGCCAGGCCGCGGCACACGGCCGGCCGCCACGAGCACTCGTCGATGTGTGCGTGCTGAGTGTGCTCACCTGTAGGAGCCGACAGTGTTGCGACAGTCGCCGTGCTCGCAGAGGCGGCGGTCGGCGCACTCGTCCACGTCCTCGCACTCGTCGGCGGCGGCGCCGAGGCGGTAGCCGGGCGGGCAGCGGCACTCGTAGGAGCCGGGCGTGTTGGCGCACTGCGCCAGGCCGCGGCACACGGCCGGCCGCCACGAGCACTCGTCGATGTGTGCGTGCTGAGTGTGCTCACCTGTAGGAGCCGACAGTGTTGCGACAGTCGCCGTGCTCGCAGAGGCGGCGGTCGGCGCACTCGTCCACGTCCTCGCACTCGTCGGCGGCGGCGCCGAGGCGGTAGCCGGGCGGGCAGCGGCACTCGTAGGAGCCGGGCGTGTTGGCGCACTGCGCCAGGCCGCGGCACACGGCCGGCCGCCACGAGCACTCGTCGATGTGTGCGTGCTGAGTGTGCTCACCTGTAGGAGCCGACAGTGTTGCGACAGTCGCCGTGCTCGCAGAGGCGGCGGTCGGCGCACTCGTCCACGTCCTCGCACTCGTCGGCGGCGGCGCCGAGGCGGTAGCCGGGCGGGCAGCGGCACTCGTAGGAGCCGGGCGTGTTGGCGCACTGCGCCAGGCCGCGGCACACGGCCGGCCGCCACGAGCACTCGTCGATGTGTGCGTGCTGAGTGTGCTCACCTGTAGGAGCCGACAGTGTTGCGACAGTCGCCGTGCTCGCAGAGGCGGCGGTCGGCGCACTCGTCCACGTCCTCGCACTCGTCGGCGGCGGCGCCGAGGCGGTAGCCGGGCGGGCAGCGGCACTCGTAGGAGCCGGGCGTGTTGGCGCACTGCGCCAGGCCGCGGCACACGGCCGGCCGCCACGAGCACTCGTCGATGTGTGCGTGCTGAGTGTGCTCACCTGTAGGAGCCGACAGTGTTGCGACAGTCGCCGTGCTCGCAGAGGCGGCGGTCGGCGCACTCGTCCACGTCCTCGCACTCGTCGGCGGCGGCGCCGAGGCGGTAGCCGGGCGGGCAGCGGCACTCGTAGGAGCCGGGCGTGTTGGCGCACTGCGCCAGGCCGCGGCACACGGCCGGCCGCCACGAGCACTCGTCGATGTGTGCGTGCTGAGTGTGCTCACCTGTAGGAGCCGACAGTGTTGCGACAGTCGCCGTGCTCGCAGAGGCGGCGGTCGGCGCACTCGTCCACGTCCTCGCACTCGTCGGCGGCGGCGCCGAGGCGGTAGCCGGGCGGGCAGCGGCACTCGTAGGAGCCGGGCGTGTTGGCGCACTGCGCCAGGCCGCGGCACACGGCCGGCCGCCACGAGCACTCGTCGATGTGTGCGTGCTGAGTGTGCTCACCTGTAGGAGCCGACAGTGTTGCGACAGTCGCCGTGCTCGCAGAGGCGGCGGTCGGCGCACTCGTCCACGTCCTCGCACTCGTCGGCGGCGGCGCCGAGGCGGTAGCCGGGCGGGCAGCGGCACTCGTAGGAGCCGGGCGTGTTGGCGCACTGCGCCAGGCCGCGGCACACGGCCGGCCGCCACGAGCACTCGTCGATGTGTGCGTGCTGAGTGTGCTCACCTGTAGGAGCCGACAGTGTTGCGACAGTCGCCGTGCTCGCAGAGGCGGCGGTCGGCGCACTCGTCCACGTCCTCGCACTCGTCGGCGGCGGCGCCGAGGCGGTAGCCGGGCGGGCAGCGGCACTCGTAGGAGCCGGGCGTGTTGGCGCACTGCGCCAGGCCGCGGCACACGGCCGGCCGCCACGAGCACTCGTCGATGTGTGCGTGCTGAGTGTGCTCACCTGTAGGAGCCGACAGTGTTGCGACAGTCGCCGTGCTCGCAGAGGCGGCGGTCGGCGCACTCGTCCACGTCCTCGCACTCGTCGGCGGCGGCGCCGAGGCGGTAGCCGGGCGGGCAGCGGCACTCGTAGGAGCCGGGCGTGTTGGCGCACTGCGCCAGGCCGCGGCACACGGCCGGCCGCCACGAGCACTCGTCGATGTGTGCGTGCTGAGTGTGCTCACCTGTAGGAGCCGACAGTGTTGCGACAGTCGCCGTGCTCGCAGAGGCGGCGGTCGGCGCACTCGTCCACGTCCTCGCACTCGTCGGCGGCGGCGCCGAGGCGGTAGCCGGGCGGGCAGCGGCACTCGTAGGAGCCGGGCGTGTTGGCGCACTGCGCCAGGCCGCGGCACACGGCCGGCCGCCACGAGCACTCGTCGATGTGTGCGTGCTGAGTGTGCTCACCTGTAGGAGCCGACAGTGTTGCGACAGTCGCCGTGCTCGCAGAGGCGGCGGTCGGCGCACTCGTCCACGTCCTCGCACTCGTCGGCGGCGGCGCCGAGGCGGTAGCCGGGCGGGCAGCGGCACTCGTAGGAGCCGGGCGTGTTGGCGCACTGCGCCAGGCCGCGGCACACGGCCGGCCGCCACGAGCACTCGTCGATGTCGCGGCACAGGTGTGACGTGTTGTCGTGCTCGTATCTATTGCAGAAATACTTTATGTGTTCATATTTGAACGGATTAATGATATTGTAAAAAATCACAATCTGTAATTTAGGACAACCACATTCAATGCTTATCAATTTATCAACCAATTTAGAGTCGTGGCCAGGATACCCGATCTCTAACCTGAAATGTCACGACTGTGGTTTGCTCAATTCATTTCCAAAATGTCAAAATCGAAAATCTAAATGTTTAAATATTAAAAAAAAATTGTAAAAAAATATTATTTAAAGGATGATTCACCTTGATAATAGTATCTATTTTTCATATTATATAGAGGTCAGTCGTGGCGCAGGGGCACAAAGTGTAACTGTAAAACCTGGTTATGGGTTCGATCCCCACTTGAGGAGATGAAATATTTACTCAAATTTATATTTCCATTCCTTCGCTCTGGTGTCGAGGCCAATCGCGGCCTTGAGTTTTGTCACTCAACACGCAATGCCTCGGCAGAAATTGGGGGACGGAGTGTCTTAACACTAGGTTATTTACACCGCCCATTCTATATTATCATATAAATTTACTGACGCAAAGGTTATCTGGAAGAAATCGCTGATTAGCGATACGATCGCCTTTGTGCTTTCTGTTAATTGCTTCTTTTTTGTTTTTCCTAATGAGGATATTGAATTGTGTAAATAAATAAATAAAATAGAACAAGTCAGTTGTGGCGCAGAGGCACAAAGTGTGACTGCGAAATCAACTGGTTGTGGGTTCGATACTCACTCGAGGAAATGAAATATTTATTTAAATTTATATTTTAATTTTCTAGCTCTGGTGTCGAGGCAAGGCGTGGCCTTGTGTTCCGCCACTCAACACGCAATGCTTCTAAATTTCAACGGAAAGTGGAGAATGGAGTGTCTTAACACTAATTTCCCTCTGGCTACCCTGCTGTGTGTGGGATACAACGTAAACCTGAAAATAGAGAAGAGTTCAAAATTTAAACGCAAACATTGATTTTTCTAATTCGAAATGTGTGATATACTACTCCTATCACCTTTATTTTTAAATCACTCTTCATCTTCAAACATCTCTTGATAAATTCAATTTTTAAATCATCTAAAAAAGGACATTTTTTTTATTATTTAAAAATATTACTTACCCATGATCACAACCACACTGGAATCCGGTAGGAGTGTCGTGACAAGTACCAGGCTTGCACAGTTGCGGCATGATATCACACTCATCAATAGGCTTCGTCTCGTTGGTCATAGGGTTAATATACTCCCCAGGCTTCTCCCCACACAGGGCAATATGTTCAGGAGATCCTTTATCAGGGCAGGCTTCACACGGCGCTCCCCAGGCGCGGCCCACGGAGCAGCAGCACAGGTACTTAGTCTGGGGGACGCCTACTGCCGCTGCACACTGCTCCAACTCCGGGTCCCATTCCATATAACATTGTCGTTGGCGGACGTCCACGCATTCCTCTGTAACGATATAATATTTTCTTTATTTTTATTTATTCGCCTGTGGTATTTACATTAATAAAAAAATTATATCAATAGTCATTTAATTTTTTTCAGGGTTCCGTACTTTTTAAAGAAAAAAGGAATCCTTATAAGATCACTTTGTTGTCCGTCTGTCTGTCTGTCTATCAAGACCCTTTATCTTAGGAACGCTTGGAGATATCTAGTTGAAATTCAAACCATATACTGAGATCTATGGCCCCATGATTTCCTGATAAAAAATATATTTCTATATTTACTTAGACAAAAGATAAGGCCGTTTATATCGCAAAAAACGCGTAATTCGATAATGTAAAGGGAATCAAAATTCATAGTGTACTTCAAGTTGCCCTAGAATTATAAATTTAGCAGCTAGCGTCTAAAGGACTACCTGTACTAGTACTAATCTCAGGGAAATATCTAAAAACTATACATTTATGGTTAAATCCTAAAAAATATCAGCCTTGAATATCAACGAACTCGTATTTTGACACTATAAATGGAATCAAATTTAATAGGATACTTCTAGCTAATCTAGAATTATGAAATATGGCAGCTAGCACCTACAGGCAGTAGTTGTTCAGGAAAAAAATCTGAAACGATATATTTTTGGTAACCTCCTAAAAAAATAATAGCCATAAAAGAGAGCAAAATTTGGTATTAAAGTCGCTAGTTCAAGTGAGGCACCAGATGAAAGGGGTGTGACTAAGCTAAGAAAATTGAATCTGAATTTCAGAAAAAGCTCGAGACCTTAAATTTTTGTAAGGAACCCTCGGTGGGCCAGACTCGCGTTTACCTTTTAAGGGGAATATCCCATGCTATTATACAGAATAATATATACAGATATGTACACAAGCATAATTTAAGTTACTATAATATAATAATAATCAGCTGCACACTGTTTATGTAATAAGTTGGTCAATAATATTAAAAAAGGGCTAATAAATATAATTAGGAAATCCTTTAAACGGAAAACCGGTAAAGTAGGCACTCGAATAAATTTTGTGGGATTTCTGGACTGGAAGGTGTGGGCTACCTTCTTATACTTACTGAAACCTGAGCCACTTTAACTAGTACTTGCTGTAAAGCACAGCACATGCAGACACTCACTTCCGTTGGGCATCGCGACGTACCCCTCGGGGCAGAGACACACGTAGGAGCCGGGCAGGTTGCGGCACACGCCGGGCCCGCACACGTCGCGCGCGCACTCGTCCACGTCCTCGCAGCGCTCGCCCGCGAGTGCCCAGCCGGCACCGCACGTGCACACGAAGGAGCCGAACGTGTTGGTGCACGTGCCGTGCGCGCACAGCGCCGCGTGCTGCGCGCACTCGTCGATGTCGGCCAGCGTCACCACGTACGACGGCTGCCGACGACACAAACACATTGGTAAACAGCCTGCTGTTAAATCCTTTCTTTATAAAAAAAAACTTTCGTTACAATATACTAAATAATCTTTTTAAAATTACAATTAGTGATTATATTTTTTTTATATATTCGTTTAATTTGTGACATTAAAGCTACGAAAAAAATTAAGTAAGTAAGTACTGTATTAGTACTTTACGTACCTAAAGTATTATATAAGGAAATAAGGACATCATATCAAACAACTCAACAAAATGTAAAATAATACTTACGGGTTCCAATACAGGTTGATACCCGGGTCCACCGGGACACAATTGTCTGTACGCTTCTGAGCCAGGCTCGGGACAGAGGTCGCAGTAATTACCCCAAGCAGCACCTACCGGGATAGACATTATTATAATAATCTACTCATATAATATGAAAAAGTCACACTGAAATACGTGAAATAAAATAAACAAATAAACAGTCTACTGTTAATAGTATATTAACGCTAATTATCATCACAAATTTTACCTTCAACGTAGGTAAATATTCCATATTTGAACGGTTAAGCCATAATAAATAGAGAAGAGAATTCGGTCTCCACTCGAGGAAATGAAATATTTATTTAAATTTATATTTCCATTTCTTCGATCTGGTGTCGAGGAAAAGTACGACGTTGAGTTAATCCCCTTAATACGCAATGCCTCCAGAATTCTGCGGACAATCGGGAACGGAGTGTCTAAACTCTAAGTTTCCTCTGCCTACACTGCTGTGTGTGGAATGCAAAGTGAAGCTGGTTAAAAAATAGGGAAGAATACGAACCGACAGAACAACAGCAGGCCGCCATAGTGCCATCCTCCGACAACTCATCGCTGTCACGACACTGTTCAGTGCCCGATCGCAGATCCACTTTGCTGTAGCAGCGAGCCTTTCTAGAATCTGTCATCAGAAAATTGTTTTTTAAATGCTTTTTTGTTAGGTTTACTCATATATATCTAATGTAATGTAAAAAAACAATACAAGAAGGTGAACGTTTACAATAAAAAATTACAATACATTATTTACCGATTACAATACAATATTTTCATACCATGAACTTTCTAGTTCGCTTCGTTTTTTAAATTTTTTTATTGAAAATTATTTGGTTTATGCGTCTCGCATATAGTAGAGTACGCAAACTAATTTTGGAACATTGCGTGTAGAATGGCGAGATCTAACGCCATTCTTCATATTATCAGAGCAGGAAAAGATAAAACATTCATCATCAGATCAAAACCAAATCACTACACGTAAAAATAGAAAATCCTTAAAACATTCTAAATATAATCCAAAAAAGTAGTAATTATAATAGCATCTATACCAAAGCAAGCAGTTCCATCGGAGACCAGCTCGTAGTTGGGAGGGCAGCGGCAGATGTAGGAGCCCTGCGTGTTGACGCACGTGCCGTACTGGCACGACTGCGGGGACTTACACTCGTCCACGTCCGTGCAGTTGAAGCCCGGCATCACTGTGCGTAGCACATAAAAAAGAAAATACTTGTGATATTATATACTTATAAATTATAATTCAAACGCAAAATTAGCAAATCTCAATTTTGTATTAACGAAATTGTCATATTATGTGGAATAAGCAATGACAATGTAATGATACATTCCGCCGTTCTCTATTGTCCTACATTTTTAATCAGACTCATATCACAAGAAATTTTTAATTTAATTTTTTTAATTTAATTTTAATTTATATCACAAGAATACTTTGTAAATATTACATTAATTTGCCTCCCTCCTTACACTCAGGACAAGTTAATTTAGCCACCATTTAGCGAAAGCCTCAATTTAGAAATTTTTAATATTAGTTACAATACATAAGTACAATAATATAAGTAAATAGGGTAAAATATTTTAAGCCTATATCTAAAAAAAAATCAAGATACCTCAACAGTTTAGACGTAGGATTCTTTTTATTTCACGATGTTTATCCATACCTGTATTTCGTTTGATGCAGTCACGCATAGATCACCAATAACGTAAACACGTACTACTACAAAAATACTACAATCAACTTTGAACTTTGGCACCAATACCTACGTCTCGATTTTGGAATGAGGTGTATGCGGCGGTTTCCCTTTGAAAGGTTTATGTGGGCGTGCATCGTTCTTGACAAATGGCGTTTTATATTACAACAATAGTTTTATTATTTATTTTGTTTGAAAAAATAACTTTTTCATTTTTAGGAAAAAAAATATATTTGTATTAGGCTTTTATAGTGTAGCTAAAACTATGGTTTCATTTAAAGTGGTGCTGACACTTCCACTCTGTATAATAAATATAATAACTCACAGTCATCGACACTGTCGGACTGGAACCCCTTGTCGCAGATGCACTTGAACATGCCGTAGGTGTTGACGCAGCGCCCGAACACGCACACGTTGTCGAACGTCGCGCACTCGTCCATGTCTGCAAGGTGTAATATTATGTATTACTACAATTAAATGTTATAGATAGACAGTTGTTTTAGTTTTCTTTTGTATATTTTACTGTTATCGTAGAAAATATTATGTCATAATCAAAGTGAGATTTTTTTTATTTTAATAATAATAGTTTTTTGTAATAGTAATTCCAATTAAATTCCTGAATAAATGTTTATAACGTTTAAAACTCCCAACGTAAACCTACTGTTTACGTTGCTTACCCAGGCACGACTTCCCGTCGGGCGCCTTGGTGAAGCCCACGTCGCAGTCGCACTCGTAGGCGCCGGGCGTGTTGCCGCAGTGGCCGTTCTCGCACAGCGTGGGGTCGTTGGCGCACTCGTCGATGTCGACGCAGGCGTAGCCGTCGCCCCTGTAGCCGGTGTCGCAGAGGCACGCGTAGGAGCCGTCGCTGTTGCGGCAGGCGGCGCGCGGGTGGCAACCGCCGTTGTTGGTGAGGCACTCGTCCACGTCCTCGCACTCCGCGCCGTCGCCGCGCCAGCCGTCGCGGCACCGGCATTGGAACGAGCCCTGGTAGACAAGCCCGACATTACATTACATACATTGCCTTGAAAAGATTGGGAGAATGTAAGCAACGGAGTATTTTAACACTTAGATTTCTTCTGCCTTCGCCGATATGTAGGAAAAACCATGAGGCTACTAAAAATAAATTAGGATCATATCAGTTACACATTAAAAATACTGCATGACTAGAAATTAAAATTCAAAATATGTTAAATTAAAAAGCTAACCGGTAAGTTTATACAATCAGCAGCAGGATGACAGTCGCAGGTGCCAAGTTCACATTCGTCGTCGTCAGTACATGCAGGGCCTTGCTCCGGCTTCACACTGTATCCGTCCGAACAGCGACATACGAAACTTCCTATTGTGTTACGACACTCGCCTGCTCCACAGAGGTCTGGAATCTAAAAAAGAGAACTAGTATTATTATTTACATTTATTTTCAAAATTGATATAACTACAAAGGTCTTGGTCTATGAAAGAAATGAGGAAATGACGAAATATAAGATAAGTATACATGGTAAGATATTAGAACAAGTGATTGAAGTGGTATATTTGGGGAGTATGTTCAATAGAGATGGAAAGAACGAGATGGATGTAGAAAGGCGTATTTCTGCCGGTAACAGAGTTAATAGTGCCAACTTAGCTGAACGAATTCGTAATAAAGAGATGCACAGAATGGTTGGTACTAAAAAGATGTCACGGTGAGAATAAAAAGGAAGCTGCTTAGTTTATTGGGCACGTCGGACGAATGAGTGATGAAAGAAGGGCATAAAAGATTTATGTTGGAGAAATGAGCGGTAAGGAAGGTAGGGGGAGACCTCGGTTGACCTTCGAAAACACAATATCACAGATATTGGAGGAAGGCACGTAAATGGCATGAGGACTTCCCGGAGAACATGTATGATGACAAAAGACGAGGCGAAATAGGTATGCAGAGATACAGTGTGAAACTAAGTTAAGGTAAATATTGATATAACTAGCAAATAAACTTAGCGTTTAATATATTTTTTTGTAGATTTATTTATATCATAACAGTTTATAAACTTTCGAAAGATGTATGATGATTTATAACTATCGAAAGATGATTTTAGTTAAGAATTCTTATTCAAATTATGTTACAAATTAATAATAAAAACATGATGTTTGTCTATTTAACGATGAAAAATAATGGTGTCATATTAATATTCCATAAACCATAAAATTTTAGCTTATATCACGCATGCCTCTTTTATCATTTTCAATTCTACGAGCACTAATAATCAGTATTAACAACAAAAGACTTATCATCAGTTTTTGAACGCGTAGAGCTCTATCTGTCATCAATACCTGTCCTACCTAATAAACCTATAGATACTTATGTATGGCAGTTATTCTTATTTATGACTAATTTCTGGCTTGATTACTTTATATGCCATTAGATATAGACGAGTAAAGTAAATGCGGCGGTACTAACGTCCTCGCACTCGTCGATGTCGAGGCAGGTGGGCTTCCCGTCGGGCGCGGGCAGCAGCCCCTCCCCGCACGTGCACAGGTAGGCGCCGGGCGTGTTGCGGCACGCGCCGCCGCCGCACACGCGCGCGCCCGCCGCGCACTCGTCCACGTCGCGGCACGTGCGCCCGTCCGCGCGCAGGTGCCAGCCGTCCCTGCGGACGTATGCTATTAAATACTGATCGGTTCAAATTATAGAATAAGAGCACTGCAGCAGTAAATCCTTTGACTGTTGATTGTACGTGACAGGTGTGGATTCGATTCCCATTCGAGCTAATGAATACAGCATTGAGTTCTGCCAGTCAATGTACAGCGTGGAAGTGTAAGCACCACTTTAAATGAAACCACAGTTTTAACTACTCTATAAAAGCCTAATATAATTATTATTTTTTTCCGAACAATAAAAAAGTGATTTTTTCGAACAAAATAATAAAATTATTGTTGTAATATAAAACGCCATTTAGCAAGAACGACGCACGCACACATAAACCTATCAAAGAGAAACCGCCGCATACCTCTCATTCCAAGACCGAGTCGTAGCTATTGGTATTGGCGGCAAACTTCAAAGTTGCTTAACCTTTGGTAATATTTTTGTAGTAGTACGTGTTTACCTTATTGGTATCTATGCGTAACTGCGTCACACGAAATACAGGTATGGATAAACATCGTGAAATTAAAAAAAAATCCTACGTCTAAACTGTTGAAGTATCGTGATTAATTTCTTTAGGTATAGGTTTAAAATATTTAACCCTATATGTTGTTTCCATAAAAGGAGCGCTGACACTTCTACCATGTATAATATTTTGGGCGTTAGCTAAATTCGCTGCTTTCCCTACTACATAAAGATTATAGCATGATGTTAAAATAAAAATATTATTATGTTAAAAATTTTGTTCAATTTGTAAAAAAAAAATCAAGCATGGCTATAGGCTATAATTTACATAGAATCATTTAAATGTTCACTCCACTATTTAATTCTTTGAGATTCTCTCGGTTTCATGCATCTCCAATGATATATAGACTAAGCACTCACTTGCAAGTGCAGTGGTAGGAGCCCGGCGTGTTGACGCAGTCGTGCTGGCAGCGCGTGGGGTCGTCGGCGCACTCGTCGATGTCCTCGCAGTGCGACTTGACGGTGGACTGCGCGTAGCCCTCGTCGCACACGCACTGGTACGTGCCCATGAGGTTCTCGCAGGCGCCGTTGCTGCAGATGCCCGAGGTGATGGAGCACTCGTCCACGTCCTTGCAGGAGAGGCGGTCGGGCGCCAGCTCCATGCCGGGCGCGCACTCGCAGCGGAACGAGCCCGGCGTGTTGACGCAGCGCCCGCCGCGGCACAGCGACGGGTTCTCCGCGCACTCGTTCACGTCTGCGGGACGACAACATTTGTTAACGTGTTGAGTGGCGAAACTCAACGCCGCGCTTTTCGCAACTTTACAGAGCGAGGAAATTAAAATATTAAATATTTCATTTCTCCGAGTGGGAATGGAACCCACAACGTAGCGGTTGCATTTTTTCGAAACTTTAATTATTAAAATAAAAATATCGAAACTCACCAACACAAACTTTAGATAGGTCGTCGTTGGTATATCCGGCGTTACATCTGCAAGTGAAGCTACCCTCCGTATTGCGGCACTCGCCCGCGCCGCACACCTCGTCCACTATCTCACACTCGTTCACGTCCACGCATGTATGGTTTTTAGAGTCCTGTTCAAAATGGTATTTAGTTCATCTTATGTATAATTGTTTTTGTAATGTACTGTGCTGTACTTTTGTATGTATGTTTGTATGTTTGTTGCTATATTTCTCCTAAACGACTGGCCTAGGCGTATATTGATAAAATCATTTCAATGGTCTTCTACGTGGTCAGAAACCCAATTAAACATAGCACTAAAATTGGTGTGCACTATAATATACTATCTAAGGTAGAAAATATTAGTAGATAAATAAGTAACAATATTCAAAGTATCTTTTTTTTCACACTTTATTTCCAAGAAACCACGTCAGCCGTGAATGTTACTATTTTATATAATGGAATTATAATGCGTATCAAATTAAATACAATAATATTTTTGTAGCATACTAGTTGTAGCATATTCAAAATTAAATAAATAGTTTATTTAAAACAGGAATATATTTTATTCAAAATCTGGGATTCTTCAAATTTATATATGAAAAATTGTTTCCCTTAAAAAGTCTAACAAGATAAAAAAACACAAAGCTGTGCTAGTTTTCACTAATTCTTCTTGTAACTAAGACTAAATTAATTACTCATTAAAAAAAAATAAAACAACCAACCTGCTCATATCCTGGAAAACATTCACAAGTGAACGTCCCCAACATATTCTTGCACCTTCCGGGCCCACACAGTCCCGGGAATGCGGCACATTCGTTGACCTCCATTTGCCCTGGCACTAGAGCGGGGCCGCCCGCGCCAGGCAGTACGCCCAGGCCCGTGTCGTTACCCCACAATGAATGTGAATCTACGTCCCATTCGCCTAAGCCACCGCCCACATTGCCGCCGCCGCCCCAAATGTCGGTGCGGTTGCCGCCCTCAGCGCCGGGGCGCCCCCAGGTTGCGGGGCCGGTCGCGCCCGCGATGCACAGGTTGCGGTAGGCGTCGGTGCCCCGCTTGGGGCAGGGCTCGCAGCGCGCGTCGCCCCAGGCGCGGCCGAGCGCGGAGCAGCAGCACACGGCGCGGCGCACGGCCGCCAGCGCGCCCGCGCAGCGCCCGCCCGCGTACTCCGCGTAGCACTGCTCGCGCCGCGTGTCCATGCAGCGGTTGCCTGTCCACACGGACACAACATACATATTATACTTCTTTTCAACCTTTGTAACTTAAATAATACTTAATATAAATGTTATGAAACATACCAGTAGCATCCAGGGTGAGTCCGGGCGGACAGTCGCACCGATATGAGCCGTCGGTGTTGACGCACTGTCCTCCGATACACAACTCGGGATCTAGCATACACTCGTCCACATCGCGGCACGTCGCACCATCCAACTAAACACACCACAAAATAAGTATTATGATAATGCATAAATAACATAATAAAATTTGTTTTTTTTTAATATTAATTGTATCTCCCAATTATACAGTGTTTTTGTCATCATCACTTTAATTAAAACTACAGTTTAAACTAATCTATAAAAACCTAATACAATTAAAACAAAAGAGGTTTTTTCAAAAATGAAAAAGTAATGTTTTTAAACAAAATAATTAATAAAATTATCGTTGTAAAATAATACATTTGTCGAGAATGACGCACACTAACACATAACTATCAAACCGATAACGTAACCTAACCTAATTCACGCCGCACACGCTTCATTCACGAAATCGAGTCGTAGGTACTTGCAGCGATGTTGAATTGCGAAATAAAAGAACGAGAGATATCCCTTTCTTGTTCTAGTATGTTTTTTGAGAATGAAAAGTGGCAGATTGACAACGCTTAATAGTGCTTTTGTAGTAGTATGTGTTTATGTTATTGGTATCTACATATTTGTAACTGCGTCACACGAAACACAATATGGATAAAACTCGTGAAATGAAAAAAAATCCTACGTCTAAACTGTATACTAATATTTTACTATATGCTGTTCCCGTAAAAGGAGCGCAGACGCTTCCACCCTTCCTTCCTGGTTGGGAACGCAATCGAGGAGACGTTTCTACGCAAAACCAAAGTGCCTTCAAGGGAAGCCTTTAACAGATCATTGCGTTTCCAACGATCCAAAAAAGAAATAAACATTGTATCAAATCAAGTGGTTCAAGGTGCTACTGGGGTGCACCAGACAAGACTGCCCTCCTGTGCCCCCCAGTTTCTTTGAGGCCAACTTAGTCTTGCTTTCCAGATGATCGCAATACTGGCAGCCACTCGAAACGCTATGGTACAGTATTCTGATACTGGGCGCGACTTTAAGACCAGTGTTCTTGAAAACTTATGACACGACATATGGGATTTTCTTAATGGTTAACGCGCAAACTTGGGGATTGCATTGAAGTAGGTTCCTTTCACCCCTTAAAAAAAAATTTGCGTCAACAGAAGACATAAGGTTATTTCGGCATTGGTCAACGTTTTCCCGAGAACGACATGCACGGCTAGAGTATACAGTGTCCATTGTGCGAACGTTAGAATCCTCTTCCACGTCATTGATAAACAGCGTAGGGTATAATACGAAGGGTATTACGCTCGCTGCGTTGTTTGTACGTTCTTTAGTTGCCTCTTACAACACCGTCAATACCAGGATAATCCTATATATTTATAATCACACGGCGCAAGACGTTTTTATACGACACCTACCAATGTCAATATTAGGCGCGTCAACAATCACTATTCTTTCTAACATACAACTTATTTGTAAACGATTATATAAAAGGCCGCACGGGCATCGTACGGGTACAGCATCGCAGTTGGGAGAAGCGCATTGAAGAGGTAAGCGAAGACTTACCATCAACAAAACGTACCGCCTTGTTTGTTCGATTCGACTACTCTACCCTGACTACCCTCTTCTTATACATATATTTCATCCATTCCCTTATTAATTTCCTACACGCACATATATAATAATTTGAACGCACCTTAGCAAACCCCTTAGCGCAAGGGCAGTGTTCGGGCTCGCAGGGCTCGCAGGGGGAGCCCCAGGCGAGCCCCACGCTGCAGCAGCACTCCTGGCGCAGCAGCGTGGAGGGCGCCGCCGCCTCGCAATTGCCGTCCACCACGCGGCGCCAACACGAACCGCGCCGGTTGTCTATATGTATAGATATTAACATAATATGTTATTATTTTTGTCATAAAATCATTCAATTCATTAATAGTGTTGCAAGTTGTCAAAGTGCATATTACCAGCCCTGAAAGAAATTTTATTCCAAATAACAGCTATTAGTCATTCTACTTGACTTAAAGTTTTAACCTAAAACCTTTTTTTACTTAAATTAATACATAAAAAGAGGGAAAAAATATACCAACCTAAACAATGCTGTGCTGTGGCATCCAACACGAAACCACGTTCACATTCACACTCGTAGCTGCCGTGGGTGTTGATGCAGCGCCCGTTGTCGCACGGGTTGGCTTGTTCTGTACATACACTCATATATATACATATACACGCACACTACTATACCACTACATATATACTGGCTAATAGTCAATATATACAGTACTGTACGTGTACTTGTAATGACACTTAGGTACGTCTATGTAGTCATACAAGTCTAATTCAGAATTGTCTTGCAAAATGCAAAAAGGGGAAAATGAACCGAAGAACCACCTGATCAAAAGTACCTTCGCCAATGAATATCTACAACATCAGGGAGGATACAGTGAGAATGAAAACCGCATCAGAAAACTTCAAGGGAAAGACATTGTACAATTTGCACAATGTCAAAATATATAGTGTTACAGGTGATGCACACTTACAAAATGGTTGTGAGTAATTCGATAGTTTTGAGATCAACGCACACTTGGAGCAATATAAATAATATATTTCAATTATTTTCATCTTCTGGCTTTAGTGACGAAATACGAAAGTGAACAATTGTGGTTCATAGCACTAGTTTCATGTGGATTTATGAAGATTAACAACCCTATTTAATCCTCTAATTCCTAATTTAAATATTTATTTAAATAAATTTAATTTTCACATATTTTTAAATTATGGCAATGGATCATTCTCAAATTTAACTTAGACGTAATTTTTTTTAATTAACTGCTAATATTAATTTTGATTATAATGATTTTGCCGCAAGCAGTGCAATGGTATCGATTGCGTGGTATATGTTAAATGGCTATTTTTAATTGAAAAAATGTCACAGGCATATATGTATTTAAACAGGTATGTATTTGAAACCCATGAGTGACAAACGTATATTTTCAAAAATGATTCTCATATATTTACATCATCATCTATTTTCGAAATATCAGTAAAATTATTATGAACAACAATATGCATAACTGCTATCCTATTTATTAATAAATAATATTGTAAATGTGAAAGTTTGTGAGAATGGATGGATGTTTTATTCCAATTTCATACAAAAACGGCCTAATAGATTTCGTTAAAACTTAACTAGGCTGTAATCTATGTAAAGATTAAGTATACTTAGACTATAATATAAGAGTAAGTTAAAGCGGTCGATGGCCAGGCGGTGGTCGGTAGCGGTGGGTAACCTGAGGGGGCCCACCCGGGGGGCCCGGGCGGGATGTCGCCGCGTTGGTACGCGTCGTCGGCGTAGTAAGGGGGCTCACCGGCGCACTCGTCCACGTCGCGGCACACGTGGTCGGCGGCGTCGAGGCGCGTGCCGGGCGGGCACACGCACTCGAAGCTGCCCGGCGTGTTGCGACACTGTCCGCCCGCGCAGTACTGCAACACGCAGATACACCTTTGTCACTTGAGACTGTATCTCGCATAAAGCAAAGTAAGAAGGGGGAATCTAGTGTTAAAACACTCCGTTTTTTATAATCGTATTAATAAGTTTCAACATACGTGACACATACGCAATGAACAAATGTCTTAACATTAAGTTCTCCGGTTCCCTCTGATTGTCATGCTATGTGCGGGATACAGCCTGAATCTTACAACTTCCACCACCTTTTCTTGTTGAACAGCGTTACGTAACACTGACGCGCACTCACCGACTGGTGCATGTCGCACTCGTCGACGTCGCGGCAGATGCCGGCGGCGTCGGGGCGGTAGCCGGCGTCGCAGAGGCAGCGGTAGCCGGGCTCGAGGTTTTCGCACGTGCCGTGCGGGCACACGCCGGGCACCTGCGTGCACTCGTTGATGTCCGCGCCGCCATTGTCCTTGCCCGCGCCGGACGGGCACAGCGCCGCGTAATCGTCCGAGCCCGGCGGCGGGCACGCCTTGCATGATACTCCCCAGCCGAGGTTTAAGCCTGTTTAATGAAATATTATTGTTTATTTTCGGTTTTGTTTTAACTCCTACACACAAACGTGTATAAGTTATTATTAGTTCGAAATCTTCTACTCTAGAATGGGGTTGAGACAATTTTTAAATATGAATGTAATAGGAAATAAAATATAATACGCTACCTTTACTAGCACTACAGCAGCACTGAGATCGTGTAACAGGAGTGGCGCTGGGTCCCGAACACTGGCCTTCTTCGAATTTTTCGTAACATAGATCTTGCACCTCATCTGCAACGGACACATGAGACATAAGTAACTAGGCACAGTTGAACGTGACACGTGACATAGTCCCCAAGCGGCGTACCCAGGCAGGCGCGGCCGTCGTTGCCGAGCGTGAAGCCGGGCAGGCACTCGCAGCGGAAGGAGCCGGGCGCGTTGTGGCAGCGGCCGTTGCGGCACACGCGCAGCTCGGCGCACTCGTCCACGTCGGCGCAGGCGGCGCGCGCGGCGTCGGCGCGGTAGCCGGCCTCGCACACGCACTGGTAGGAGCCCTCGCTGTTGGCGCAGCGGCCGCCGGCGCAGCGTGCCGGCTCGGCGCACTCGTCCACGTCGGCGCAGTAGCCGGCGGCGGAGCGCGCGAAGCCGGGCTCGCAGGCGCAGTGGTAGCCGCCCGGCGTGTTGCGGCAGCGCCCGCGCCGGCACACGCGCGGGTTGTCGGCGCACTCGTCCACGTCGCGGCACGCGTGGCCGGCCGCGCTGGCCGCGTAGCCGGGGTTGCATTCGCACGAGAACCTGCAACGTCACGGATATCATTATATTCATGCAATAATTGAGCCGCCGTGGCGTAGAACAACAGTGACTGCCATCTGTAATAGCCATAGTTTATGAATACGATTTCTAAGTAACATATTTAGACAGACCAAAACACGACGTTGAGTTTCACCATTCATTGATGGTCGACTGTAGTCTAGTGAGAAATGAAATTTCTTAACACAAGGTTTCATCGGCTTACTCTGCTATTGGCGAAATACAGGTGGACCTAAAAAAACACTAAAAACTTTTCATATCATATTTACCCGTCACCGACGATGACACAGACACCATTAGTACACATGCCGCCATTTGTCATTTCGCATTCGTTTTTGTCGCTACATCGTAATCCATTCTCAACCGGATCGAAACCAGGTGGGCATCTAAAAATAAAAATAATAATAAGAAAACCAATACAAAAGAAAAATTTATACATAAGCAACGTAATAACTGCGTATAATATAATAATATTATGATATTTTAAAAAATATTTATATTTATAAAAACGAGAATCAAATAAAATCACTCACAGTACATATTTATAATATACATAAGTAGTACAAACCGGCACTCGAAGCCGCCGGGCTTGTTGACGCAGACGCCGCCCTTGCAGTACTGCAGCGCGCACTCGTCGATGTCGATGCAAGTGGGGTTGCCGTCTTGCTCTGCTGACTCCGCGCCGTCCCAACATTCGCACTGGTATCTGAAATATTGTATAGTCGTATATACATTTGTAGATAAAAAATGAAATAAAAAAACATTGTACTATTAATCAAGATACCTCAACAGTTTAGACGTAGGATTTTTTTAATTCTCCATTTTTATTCACATTTGTATTTCGAGTGACACAGTTACGCATAGATACCAATAACGTAAACCACATACTCCTACAAAAATACTACTAAAGGTTAATGAACTTTGAACTTTGCCGCCAATACCTACAACTCGATTTCGGAATGATGCGTATGCGGCGGTTTCCCTTTGAAAGGTTTATGTGCGCGTGCGTCGTTCTTGACAAATTTTATATTACAACAATAATTTTATTATTTATTTTGTTAGTAAAAATCATTTTTTAATTTCTGGGATTTTTTTAAAATTGTATTAGGCTTTTATAGAGTATTTAAAACTGTGGTTTCATGTAAAGGGGTGCTGACACTTACACCCTGTAATTTAAAAGCTACATTAGCACTGTCTTTCAAGTCAATAGAAACTTTCGAAAATAATTTACAATATTAACTTCACATTAATTGATTATTTAATAGGTTTATTAAGTTAAAAAATAACACCAAACAACCAACTCTTACCCAATATCCTTGTCAATACAATTGCCCAGTCCACAAATGCCACTGCGCAGCATACACTCGTTTATCTTAGCTATGGGCTGAGCGTCCAGCCCGGCACCCCCTCCCCCTCCCGCTCCCCCTCCACCGCCGCCTATACCGTGCGAGTCGTTGCGTCGCCAGTCGGGGGGAACGAGACCACCACCGCAGAGATGACTCCATTCGGCTGAAATTAGTAATTAATAAAATGTAAACGGTTATTTTTCATTAATTGTTCATGGGTGACATATATTAATGAAAAATGTTTTCCCATTTTAAACAAATACAGAAAATATGTTACCAAACAGATGGATATTTAATTTGATGTAAAGTTAAAGCCATAACTTATCTCAAGTTACTACGTACATTTACACTACAGTAATATAAAACAGTTGTTAAGTAGTTACCGGCGCCGCGCGGCGGGCAGGGCGCGCACAGCTCGCCCCAGGCGCGGCCCATGTTGTAGCCGCAGCAGCAGTCGCGGTTGGACAGCGGCATGGGCAGGCGGTCCGCGCACTCGCCGCTCTCGCCGAGGTACGTGAAGCAGCTGCTCACGCGGCCGTCTGCGACACGAGAGAAGAAACGGAACGTTTTAATCATTGTATGTCAGTGGCAAAGTCTTGGCAAAACGACATATTTACTCCGATGGTAAGTGATGCCCACGACCCCGTGTAACACCAGAGGAGCTACAGATGCGTTGCCGGACAACAAGGTGGAGATAGAAGCGCTTTTTGAAGGTACCCAAGTCATATCGACCTGAAAACACTGCCGCAGCTAGGCCATTCCACAGTTCCGTGGCGCGTGGAAGGAAGTTCCTACGAAACCGCACAGTAGTGGATTGCCACGTATCCAGGTGGTGTGGATGATATTTTACCTCGTGACGTACGGTGCCGTTAGAAAATTCGGCGGCAGGTAACAATTCAAACAGTTCTTCAGAACACGTCCCATGATAAATGCGGTAGAGCACTTCAAAATACGATTTTCAAATTCGTTATTGTTCAAAATAAAAACGTCCATTCATCCAGGTACAGGATCCAGGCATCCATCATGTATCCATGTATACAAAACTCACAAGTATTGTTTTGTTCAGATTGCCAAATAGCAGCAAATTCTACATTAGTAGCAAAAGGTACAGATCATATATCCGTAAATAACGGATTAAATAATAAAATCAGCTTCACGCTGTATCCCGAAAAAAGCAGGCTAGATAGAGGCCTAGTGCTACACTGACACTCCATTTTCCGCATTCCGCCGAATTCTGGAAGCATTACGTGTTGAGTGGCGAAAATTAACGCGCTTTGTCTCGACACCAGAGTGGGGATTCCACAACCAGTCGCGTTTACAGTCACACTTTGTGCCCCTGCTCCACGACTGGCCGATAATTCTAATTGGATTAAATAATCAATATTTGTTTTCTTCTTCTTCCTGGCATTTATGCCGGCTTTTGCCAGGGTCTGCCTTTCTGCTCAAAGTACTCCACTTTGCACGATCTTTAGCGTTGTCGATGGTTAGACCATTGGCTCTCATGTCCTGCATCACGACATCCAACCAGCGCTTCCTTGGGCGAACCGGTCGGAATATGCTCTGGTATATCAGACCCTTGAGTTTGGGCGGTATCCTGCGATCACAGACCACACCAGTGACCTCCCGCCATTTGACCCAAGCAGCGCTTATCCGGCTATAGACATCGTGATTGATATACTACAGACTCGTGCATAACGAATCCAAAGGTACCTGAACTTTTCCGATTTAAGGGCTGGTTCAGGACCTATAAGGATAGTGCTCGAGTCGGGGCTCCCGCAAGCCATGTACTCGTTCTTCAACACATTTAGTTAAGACCGCCGTTCTCAAGCATACCCTTCCACAGGTTCACTTTACGCTCCAGCATCAGATGGTTCTCGTCAATGAGTGCTACATCATCGGCATACATCATCAACCATGGAGGCCGGTCTTGGATGTGAGCCGAGACAGTATCGAATACCACATTGAATAAGAACGGACTAAGAGCCGAGCCCTGGTGAACCCCTATTGTAATCTGGAAGGGTTTAGTGTCGCCAACAGCAGTCCTAACCATAGAAGCAGAATCGTCGTAGTGTGTTCAAAAAGTGAATTTTGTGTATTTTCAAAAATTATGTATTTATTCGTGAATATCTATTTTGTCCCCTTCAAATCCCCCTCGGATATTATACACTTGGGCCCAAGTTTTTTCCAATCTTCGAAGCACTTCAAAAAATAATTTTTTTGTATCTTGTTCAGCTCCTCCTTCGATGGCGTCTTTATCTAGTCAATCGTGGCGTAGCGTCGTCCTTTCCTGACGATGGAAACCATTCCATGGGCCTCTTCAGTTTCGGGAACAAGAAAAATTCTCAGGGGGCCAGATCTGGGAAATACGGTGGCTGCAGTATCATTAGTGTTACTTGTTTTTGGCCAAGAAGTCGCGTACAAGCAGCGATGTGCGAATGATTTTGGTACGAATTTTGCGGCGACCCGTCTCATGCCCAAATTATCGATTAAAATCGAATGGCACGAGCCAATCGATATGCCTAGATCCTCAGCAATTTCTCTAACGGACGATTGGCCAATACCATTTTCTCCACTTCATCAATTTTTTCGTCTGTTGTTGAAGTGTTCGGGCGTCCGGCACGCTTTTCGTCATTCACATCTTCTCGGCCTTCTGAAAACATTTTGTACCACCGATAAACGTTGCTTTTGTCCAAAGTAGCTTCTCCGTATGCCACAGTCAACATTCGGAATGCATCCGCGCACTTAATTTCGTTTTTAACACAAAATTTGATACAGGATCTTTGTTCCATTTTTTGAATAGCTAAAAATCGAAGACGAACCAAAACACGTGCAAGCAAAGCAGCTGTCAACAATTAACTGAACATTCAAAATGGCCGAACTTGTCAGCATTAGTGAGAGACATATGTACCAACATAACGTCACAAAAAAATCACACCTCGTACATGTCTCTGATAATCTCAATATAGACCTCATGGATCCCTTTGGATCGCAATGCCCACCAGATGTACTGACGAGACACAGTCAAAGGCCTTCTGCAGATCTAAAAGAGCATTCAGAGCTCTCCTTGTTTCATTGTATGCCTCCATCAATGTTCTGAGGGCGAAAACGGCGTCCATAGTGCCCGATCCTGGCTACAATCCATATTGAAACTCAGAGATAATATACTCGCGGCGGAGCCTGAGGTCGATAATGCGCTCGAAGAGCTTAATGGAATGACTCATAAGTTTAATGCCTTTTAATTTATGTCGCATATCTACAGCTGTAAAAGTATGAATACGTTTATTTTATTATTCCAAAATATATTGCAAAGTCTGATTTTAAAGTTTCATATCGAACTTACCTATACAGAACTTCTTGTCTGGGCTAGGTATAAAATGGGGGTTACATAAACAATAGTAGTCTCCTTCCGTGTTCACACATTTTCCATTCTGCAAACAAAAAAAATAATATTATTAATGAATGAAAATAAACAACGAAAACATCTAGTAACAGCATAATAAATAACATTAAAAAATCTTCTATTATTGTCATTTAATGAGACTTTATACAATTAAGGTGGCTTGTAATAATCGGATCTTGAGATATAACGGTTGTTTCATCAAGTCTCTACTTTGTGACAAAAGGACGTCACGTCACACGTGGCATATTTTATAGTGTGTATATCTGTCGATATGAATATACTAACGGGGCATATATCAGGGTCTTCGCACTCGTCGATGTCCTCGCAGTTGTTGGTGAGGCGGTGCCGGCGCTGTCCGGGCGCGCACTCGCACGAGAACGAGCCCACCGAGTTCACGCACTTGCCGCCCTCGCAGAGACCTGGCACCGCTAGGCACTCGTCGATGTCCTGAAATAACATAAATATGATAACAATTGAGATCCTTATTAGTACTGTTGTACCAATTGTTTATTTAACAAAAACTTCGAAGATGTGAAAACAATAAAATATAAAATGAGTCACTCCATGTGAATAGTACCTGGCACTCCTTGGTCTGCAGGTTGCGCAGGTGGCCCGGAGGGCAGTCCAGGTCGGCGCAGCGCTCGCAGGGGTGCCCCCACGCCACGCCCACGGTGGCGCAGCACAGCTGCTTGGTGCACACCACGCCCTCCAGCGCGCCCGTGCACAGCGCGCCGCGCGTGTCCGTGTAGCACGGACCTGCCCACACTCCACATTACTCTGTGCTTCATCGTGTATATAATCCTATCCCACTAATATTACTATGTGAAAGTTTAAATTTGTTTCTAATAAACGCTTTCAGATGGAACTTTACAACGATATAGCTTACACAATATCAAAATAACACAGAGCCAAATATATTTTATATTTTTACATAAATATACAATAAAACAATATATTATTATATATATAAACAGGCGAAGCCATTTGGGTCGTTTGTCGGATAAAGTTTGGAATATGAAGCAAAACTAATTTATTTTCTTAATACCCACAATATAATTATTAAACATCAATGTCAATTTAGGTACAAATTTTTACTTACATAATTAACATATAATATATCTTTCCCCCAACCAATAAATGTTGAAATAATCATTACCACACAATCAAACAGTTACCAAAATAATTAACTATTACAAAATATTAATCTAATCAGTGCTTGGGATTTCAACTATATCTGGCCACAATTCTGGTGGCGGTATCTCAATAGGCATATCTGGTGTAACTGTTCCAGATCTTGAATTACAAGAAGTGCGGTCATCAGCAATCGGGTCCTGATCTATCACTTGTGGTGTTGCAGTACGTGCTAAGGTCTGGTCAGTATGTCTAAGGTGTAACTCACCATCTTCCGTTTGCACCATATAAGAGCTAGGACCCTCAGTCATCTCAACAGTAGCTCTTTGCCACTTCTCACCTGGACCATACATCCGTATTAGCACTGGTAGACCCTCAGCAAATGTGCAAGCGGGTGTTCTGTGTGCCGCTGCCTCCAGTTGTATCTCTATGTTAGAGGGTACTGAGTCCGGAGAGATGATGAAGCGCTCGTCTCGTATACCCAATACTAATCGGTCTCTCAGTTGGCGCTTTAAGTCTGTTAAATTGCATTTAACGCCCAATAAACTGATCGCAGCCACAAAATCCTGTACGGTCTCATCAGGTGACTGCCGGCGTTTATGAAATTTATCACTTTCTAGTATTTCGTTAACCTTTGGTTCGAAAAATTTAACCAGTACACTAAGAATTTCATTAAATTCTACGCTAGTAGGTCTCGCGGGTGCTAACAATGATGCAATCAACGAGTAAGTATCTTTTTCGCACTGTGATAGAAACAGAGAGCGTGCTTTATTATGAAATTCACTTTCGGAAACACCCGCTGCGTAGAAAGCGCATTGCAAACTTTGTAATCGCACCACTTCTCTGTCTTGGGGTAAAAATGTCCTTGAAATACTATATTAGCGATATTAGTCGCCATTTCCATAAAAAGCTATTTAATTTTCCTCGTTGCCTATAAAATGATGCTACAAGTTTGAAGTATGAAGCAAAACTAATTTATTTTCTTAATACCCACAATATAACTATTAAACATTGTCAATTTAGGCATACAATTTTACTTACATAATTAATATATAATAGTATACATAGACCGTAGCGTTTGGCGCTCCGTTCTCTCTGACTACCCCGCAAGGGATAAAGCGTGAAGCTAAGTTAAGTTAAGTTAAGTTAAGTATACATAACCACAAAACAATAACTGATAACGATTTCTCAACTTACTTTCTATAAGATTTTCTTAAACATTTACATTGCATATGTACTTACAAATGTTTCTTTTAAATATGGCTTATTTCGAAATATAAGCCTGGATATCAAACTCAAAGTACTTAGTTAAAAAATAGGAAGTAACATATTCTATTAAATGTATTTGAAAATCAAATATCGTCAAATAAATCCACCGGTTCACTAAAGTTAACCACTCAAAACTGAGCTGAGAAAAGCCGGCGCAAGAAGCTCAGCGAGATTTTTTTTATATCAGTAATTATACCTTAGATATACTTGACCAAGCATTTCCCAAGGCGTGTCATCATTTACATAAACGTTAATTTGGTAACTTTTATTTTTAGGACACAAACTTTTCTACTTTATAAAGAATTGGAAACTTATTTAAAGTTAGTAGAATTACGACTACGTATATTGATAACAAAAATATAAAACTATTGTTAATAAATAGTGGTTGCAAAAACAACTTTTAATAACATCACTTTTCCAAGAGAAAACTTTGAAGACATAATTTATATACTATGTTTGCGGTTTTAAAGAGAATCTTTGCATAATGCATTTAAAATTAGAAAAATGATGTAACTATGACTATTATTTAAACACAATAGACACTTTGTTATATAAGCGACTTTTTATCCTGAAGCTGTGTACTTACTAAAAATATTTAGTCACCGGTATAAATACAAGTTTTTTACAAATTGAAACGACAAAAAAATCAAAATAAAGATAGTTAACATGTACATACATATATTATATTGTTGGAATTAGATAAAATTTAAGTTTATTGATCTATACAGCTTTCAAGCACCTGTATAAAACTTTCTAAGCTTATATATTGTTTGTCCACAAATTTCTCGGAAACTAAAAGTAATAAATACCATTTCACAATCATTTTTGGTTTAAATCATATATATTCCCCAAGATAAGGTATAGTCAAAGTAAAAATCATTTCAATAATATTTAAAAGGTTATATGGTTGTTATTTTCTAGACAATTTTTTATATAAAAAAAAACAGCCTCACGCTGTACCCTGCACACAGCAGGGTAGGCAGAGGGACCATAGTGTTAAGACACTATGTTTCCCACTTTCTACCAAATTCTGGAGGCATTGCGTGTTGAGTGGCAGAACTCAACGCTGCGCTTTGCCTCGACACTAGAGCCACCAAGAAATAGAAATATAAATTTAAGTAAATATTTCATCTCCTCGAGTGGGGATCGAACCCACAAGCAGTCGGTTTTACAGTCACACTTTGTGCCGCTGCGCCACGACTGACCTCACAATTATGTATATATTTTTTACATTTTTAAAGTGTTATTCCACACTTATGAAAAAAAAATACTTATTTAGAAAACCGACCTGGTCGGTTTCCAGGAGGCGCGGTTTTAGTCCCGCTATGTTCAAATTTTTATACGTTTTCTAAATAAGTAATTATTTATATATAAAGTTGAGGGCATGCGGCACTGACCGGTGCGGCGGTCGATCTCGCAGCGCGTGCCGGACAGGCCGTGGAAGCACACGCAGCGGTCGGGCGCGATGCAGCGGCCGCCGTGCAGGCACGGCTCGCGGCAGATCGCTGTGGAACATTACATGCACTTTTAATATATATTATTTGTGTTACGGCACTATTTGCCATTTTCGCGTGTTGAGTGGCGGAATTTAACACCGAGTTTGTTTTGTTACCAGAGCGAAAAAAAAACTTGATTGTCGTTAGGTCGGTTTACGAGTGATAAATACATGTGATAACTTCATAAGGAAATATTGGTGATAAATGTTTTCTTATGACGTTAAATTCCATATTTTTATGAATCTTATTACGCTATATCCCGTGCACAGGGTTGACAGAGGGAACCTAGTGTTAAGACAGTCTGCTCCGCATTTTTCGCCGAATCCTGAAGGCAATGCGTCTTGAGTGGCGCAACTAAACGCCGCTGCTTTGCCTCGACATCAGAACGAAGAAAATGCGAATATTAAATATTTCATTTCTTCGAGTGGGAATCAAACCCACAACCTGTCACGTTCACAGTCACACGCTTGTGCCCCCGCGCCCCGAATGACCTGGAAGTGTATTATTATCACTGTAATATCATTATTTTGTATAATGCAAAGCGTCAAGAGTACAAGTAGTCAGCTTGCACGATCAGTTCAGGCGGAACGTGACAATGATTCATGCTGTTTCGTGCAACCGGCGTCCATCGACTTACAAGACGTTATTACGTCAATAATTTATTTCCTCAAATGTTATATAACCCACAAGTGTCGCGTTTTCAGTCAGAGACTGGGCCGCTGCACCACGAGAACCTGTATTTTTTTGAATCGAAAAGACAGCAAATTAGAAGAAGCTATTAAGGGTTTCTACAACATCAGTAATCAGTACCGAAATTGGTGATTTTAAAATATAGAATTGTAACATTTATTAATGAAACAAAATAAAAGAAATAACTGAATTGATATACTAACGTTCAGTACAGAACTCCCCGCTCCAGCCGGGCGCGCACGCGCAGGTACTGTTGGTGCAAGTGCCGCCGTTCATACAGATGCGACGACATCCACCACGCGTTCGTGCTACAAAGTTATATTATGACATTGTTAGATTGAAAATAATATTAACTAAAGTAGATTTTTTATCAACCTCAATAAATATCATCGATCGCACAATGTCATGAATATCCATATCAGTACAGACCAGGATGAGGATAGAACCCGCCAGCCCCCCCACAGGACGGCGCCTCCACGCCGCCGGGACAGCGGCACATGTTGGGCGCCACGCAGGAGCCGGTGCCGCTGCCGCAGTCGGGACGACAGATTGCTACAAATATGTTTTATTAATATAATAATAGATAAATAAAACCTAATAGTAGTCATATAGATTGAACTTAATTAAAGAGTATAATTGTTAGACACTAAGTAATATCGACAATGGATTCGATTCTCACATAAATAAATATGTGAGAAACATAAGCAACTATGTAACTAGCTATTTTTTTTTTAGCTCAGGGATATAACCCTGTCTAGGGAATATCGTGTTAACCATTTCCTACCTTTCACCCATGTTTTCGTAATATTGCGTGTTGATTGTCGAAGCTCAATAACCCGCTTTGTCTTGTAACCAGAGCGGAGAAAATGAAACTAAATAATTTTATAATTTTTCAATGTAAATCAAACCCATAGCAGGGAACCCTTGCTAATCCTCGTGTTTACAGTCGCACGCTTGTTCCACTGTACAAGACGGCCTCGACATTTTTATCTATTTTGAAAATGACAAAAGGAGGTATGTACTTACGAACTAGACATAGTAAGGAATTCGGTCTAGAAGTCCATCCAGGACAGCAATGCGTGCTGTTGCGACTCCGACACACATGAGGACTGAAAAAAAATACAATTTTGTTATTTTTTTTTATATGACATATAAAATTAATTGGTTTTTTGTTTATAAAAAAACGGACAAGCACGATTCAAGCTCACCCACACGCAGGGTTCCATACAAAAATTAGAGCCTCTAGCTTTTTCTGAAATTCAGGCTTAGCTTAACCAGAGCCTTTTCATCTGATACCTTGATACTTGAACTAGTGGCTTAATTACTAAATTTTGTTCCCCTTTTAAGGTTATTATTTTTTTAGAATTTAACTGCAAATGTATAGTTTTCAGATTTTTCCCTAAACTAATACGACCTGCAGATACTAGCTATGCTATGCTGCAGATGCCAAATTTCATAATTCTATGTTAACCAGAAGCATTCTATTATTTTTGATTTCCTTTTGAGTGTTGAAATACGCGTTTTTTTTATTTATACTCGCCCATATATTTCTGTAGTAAATGCAGTAATCATTTTTTTTAGAAAATCATGGGGCCGTAGATCTAGGTTTATGATTTGTAATTTCGATTTGATATCTTCAAGCATACCTGAAATAAATGCTCTTGACAGAGAGACGAACGGACAACAAAGTGATCTTATAAGAGTTCCTTTTTTCCTTAAAATGTATGGAACTCTAAAAATATGCAATTTATTGTAATGATAATACCTACAACTTCCGATAAATGTGATATCGTGATTATTAATAATTTATTCGTATGATGTTAATATGTAGTAACGGAGCTATGAAAAAAATATATTTTGTTTTTACATTTTTTTTTTTATTTTAGTCTAGTCCAGCCAATCTAATAAAGAAAAAAGTCTATACATTAAATAATTGTGGTGACTGATTTTTAATATATTATATTGCTTTGCAAAATCAAGAATATCGTGGACGAGGAAGGCTGTTGTCCTTAAATGTGTTTTACTATTTAACACTACCGACCCACTTGCGTGCTTTTTAGTAGAACAAAACACAATTAATACTGATATATATTTTTATTTAGAAACTGATTTAACTAAAAATACTAATATATAATACTACTATACTAAATAATAAGGCATGTTGGTAACTCTGTAAAAATACAATAGTGAAAATTGCATTTAAATTGGTTAAGCCGTTTCTCATCTAAGCGTGCGCAAGCGCACAGCAGCAAATATATATATTAGTTACAATTTAATTATATTTATAGATAGATATATTAAGACTAGGTATAGCGTGCGAAGCGAACCGTATTGTATTATTGAAAATAAAAAGTAATTAACGATTATATTAAAATATTTAAAATTGTTACGGCTTATTTTATTTAGACTAGATTTAGACACATTATCCCTAGTGGGGTAGTCAGAGAGAACGGAGCGCCAAACGCTACGGTCTCTACATACCTCTTTCGCCTCGTCCACTGTCATCAATCTCTACATACATGCTTATTTTATTTAAATCAAAAAAATGTTTTTTCTTATTTTTTTGCTATTTAAACAAATGCAGGTTGACGACGAAATAACAAAAAATAAAAAAAAGAATTTCAATAACTAAGTAGAAGTTCGAAAATTCAACAAAATTAATATAATATGCACCTATGTATATTGATTATCGTCAATTTAAAATCCAACTTTAATCACAATAAAGGCGGCCACCAGCATATGTTGTGACTAACCTTGTGTCATCAGCTGTCCAAATTAAAGCATTTTATTGAATTCGCTACGTTATTTAAAAACCATTCTGAATCTAGGTCAGATGGAATACCAACAGCGTCTAGAGCATCCGTTTTTACATACATACATTGTCTTATTCGATAAAAATATGTTTTCCGCCTAAATACATCAAGCAATTCCATCTTTTCACACAAAATTACTGAAATTTTATAAATACTTTTAAAATATCGTCATTATATTCAGCAGTCAATGTACTTAACATACAGTTGTATTGAAAAAAAGTCAAATATTTAACAAAAGTATATGTTTAGCTAAAATAACTTACATATTTAAATAGTAAAACACGAAACAATATAATTGTTTGAACAAAATAAGCGTATTTTGAACCCATTATCATTACAATCAAAGGTTAAAAACCGAATCCTATACGGTAAGATGACACCGCGCGGACCGACGTGGGCAGTCACGCCTGTAAATTTTCACGCTTAGAATTTCGGGAGCGAAACTAAACGCCGGAACAGGTTCAGTGGGACAAATTATGTAGCCAAGGTCGTATGACTACGAGGCACAAAGGGTTAATTTAAAATCTTGTCCTATCATTGTGTAGTACTCGTATAGTTTACATTTAAAAGGGATGCAAGTGAATATATGTTAAGGAATTCTCTGGAAATAAATATATTTTTTCAGCTTCACGCTGTATCCTGCACTTCGCAAAGGGAACCTGGGAATCTACTAGGTAACACACTGCGTTCCCAATAACACACTTTCGTTCGCCATTTTCCTCCGAATTCTGGAGGCATTGTGAGTTGAGTGGCAGAACTCTACACGCTTTGCCTCGTTATCGGACCAAGGAAATAAAACTATTAAATATTTCATTTCCACGAACCTACATATAAAATAAACCCACAGACTGTCGCGCTAACAGTCGCAGATTTGTGCCCGTGCACTCGACTGGCCTCAAATTTAACAAAATGTATATAAATAATTTATTTATTTTGAAACATATATCTTAACCTATTTGATATATGAAACCTACTTATTTCATTAGGTAATTCAATTTTATAAGCATTTACAGGCTTCTTTTTACTTTTTTAGATGTAAAAAAAAAACAAATTATCATATAATTAATAACGATTGAAAGATAACGTTAATAAATATGGACATGATTATATCTTAAATACTATTTCGCTAAAGAACTTGAATACGTAACTATAAACATAAAATTGTTTGCACATTACATATTCGAGAAACATAAAACTTGAAGGCATTTATTTTATTCATAAATCTAACATGCAAATTAGACATTGCTGATGTCAGATTAAGCAAACTTGGCAATTTCTTCGATGTGCACAACAATGTAGGGACGGGAAGGGTACCTATTACTGAAGAACATCTATTATTGTTTTATCTTTACTTAAAGCTAACGGCCCTGCTATTTTCATACAATACTGTTGTACAGTTAGAAATGATAATTATTAAATTATTTTTATTACATTATCACATAGGACGTTTTTAGTATTTATTTTTTTTGGAATCATGTACATTTTAATTAAAAAAAAACTGAACTAAATATATATTTCGATTAAACATCTACAACCCTAGGGCATGTAAATATTCACCGGGCGTCCACGTGCTGGTGCAAGATCGATGCACCCGCGATTAGCTGCGCCTGCGCCTGCGCCGCACCGCAGCATTCTCTCACTCATTGAACGTGACTCACGTTTCTTTGAATCAAGTGATCCTTTACCAGATATTTGCGACGATTCCCACAAATATACAAGAGATTTTACTTATAAGAATAAATATTATATCCAATGTTTATGCTTGTCGGCGTTGGTACTGTCTTTCTGGAGTCTTTTGTTATGAAGAAGTAATTTTATTATTAACATGCTCTCTATAGAAACCGGGATGCGGGTGATACGCGACTAACATCATTCGTAAAACAATACGAGCGACATACTCGTACAATTTACCCACATTAACCATACACACTGCAATCCACATTTTCATAGAAATAGTTTTTTTAGCTTCTCTCTTCTATCCCGCACATACCAGGGTAGGCAGAGGGAATCAAGGAACCTAGTCACTCCGTTCTCATTAAGATGTTGCGTTTACAATCGCACGCTTGTGCCCTTGCGTCAGAACTGGGCCAAGATAAAACTAGAGAAAACAAGTAACAAACAAGAACAAACAGACATACCCAACAAATTGCGTAGGTGCCCTATCGGCGAGGGTCCTCGCGCCCCGCGCCCAGTGGCGCGCGGCCCGCGGGCGCGCCGTGCTCTGCAGCCGCGGGTCCGCCGCCGCGCCGGCCAGCACTAGCGCCAGTGATAGTAGCAGAAGTCTCATCACGATACCGTCAACATCACTCTGTAACAAAAATAGAAATATTATAATAATAAAATAAATCAGCTTCACGCTGTATCCCGCACACAGCAGTGTAGGCAGAGGGAACCTAGTGTTAAGACACTCCGTTCCCCACTTTCTACCGAATTCTGGTGGCATTGCGTGTTGAGTGGCAGAAGACAACGCCGAGCTTTACCTCGACACCAGAGCGAAGAAATGGAAATATACATTTAAGTAAATATTTCATCTCCTCGAGTGGGGATCGAACCCACAACCAATCGGTTTTACAGTCACACTTCGCGCGGCTGCGCCAAGATTGACCTCTATTATAATAATTATTATCTAAAATATCTTAATAACTTCATTTCTGGTTCATAACAAGGTGCTGTCGAATGGAAAACAGAGACACTATATTCTTTGTCAACTGTAATGTTAAAATTAAAGCCAAATAACATTATTACAATAATTCATATTTTTTAACAAACAGCACCGACTTCTTCAATTTCAACCGGATCCCATCATCAGAACTTAACCAAACTTAAGTAGAAGAGTAAGTACCCTTTCCAATAAAAAAAGAATAATCGAAATCAGTTGGCGTGATATTGCGTCCATTTATCGCGCACATATCTAATGCAAATTTAAGACGTATGTGATTTTCTCATCGGTATCATTGTAAGAAATGGACCAAGTTAAAGTGGAAGAGGAAGCATTAGTTTTCAAATAGAAAGAACCGGACCAGCGCGACCCGGTTCTCCCACCGAGGGTTCCGTACACAAATTGCAAGTCTCGAGCTTTTTCTGAAATTCAAGCTTAGCTTAACCAGAGTCCTTTCATCTGATACCTCAATTGAACTAGCGGCTTTAATACTAAACAAATTTTGCAACCACCACCACCACCACTACAATTTAAGGATTTTATTTTTTACGATTAAACCACAAATGTATAGTTTATTTTTTTTCGTATAACTAATACTACCTGTAGATGCTAGCTGCTCTAGGCCCCTTTTTGTCTTAAATGGCCAATCACCCAGTCAAAAATTCTAAGGTAACAAACAACCTAAAAAGAATCACACAATCGAATTGATAATTTCCTCCTTTTAGTAAGTCGGTTAAAAAAAAGTCTGATAGCTCACTATAAACTTTAATTACGTTATCATCATAATATTAATATGTTTAAAATAAAATTGACAATTAATTATATAATGTGTATGTTATCTTTAAGTTTCGTTCAATATTTCAAATAATTTAAACATATAAATTGGCTATGCTCTACCTTCAGTATTATGGAGAATACTTCTATATTTATTGAAACAAATAAGTTCATATTTCATTTCAGCCCTACTGACGGCCGCAGACCTAGGTTCGAGTCTCTTTTACATTTGTACAGCATTATTAAAGTTAAGATTGAGTAATTGATAGATATAATTAGAACTGTGAATGCAGCATCTGTATCACAGTGGAGATAGCGCGGGGTGGAGGCGGTGCGGGGACCAAGGAATCCGTGCCGAAATGATAACGCGGTACGACGACCCGCACTATTGCACTATATTATTGTCATTTTTATAATTCACACATTTTTTTTATATTAATCAATTATTAATATATCTAATAATAACTGTAAGGAAAGCATAGACGTTGCGGCGCAGCGGCGCAGCGTACGACTGCAAACGCGACGGTTGTGGGTTCGATAACAATTCGGGGGAATGAAACGTTTTATTTTCTCAATAGCGCGGCGTTGAGTTTTGCCACTCCATACACAATGTTTCGAAAATTTATCAAAAAATGGGGAAACTAGTCGTAACTAGGTTCCATCTGTCCCCAGCTATAGGCGAGATGGATAAGAGAGCATGTTCTAAGCATTGAACGAGTCAAACTACAATTAATATGTACCACTATGGTTTATGTATGCCACAGTTAGGATATAAATAGAATATATATATAGTCCCTAACTTATTACCATCTATTCAATTTTATAATTTTCAATAAAATGTAAAACTAAGATAAAATAAAGAAATCAAAATTCTGTCAAAGTACAAAAGAAAAAGAATAAGATAAAATTAATGAAATAATCTCTTAAAAACAACATTTAGCCAAATATTAGGTGAAAAACACATAATTTTGATTCAAATAATAAAATAATCTACATATTTCTACTAAGCTGGACATCCAAATTGTGAAATACGTAAGCGTCTCCTCGGGTGACTCACTACCGCCCACCACCACCTTCCTTACTACTGGCGATCGTGCCACGAGGACCGGTAACTGACCTTGGCCATGCCGTATCCCGTAATATATAGGTTAACAAAAAAATTATCTTCTGATACCGACTACCGACTGCCGGGTCATATTTATAAAGCTATAAAACTTTAAAATACGATCGAAACGATAACCGGATGCGATGCGAAAACATTCTACAAAAATATATTAACAAACACTTATTATTTTTAGTTTAACGCTGTATTCCACGTACAAGAGGGGGGAGGGGGGGGATATGGTGGTAGAGTCAAAACATTCCGTTCGCCATTTTCCATCGTATAGTAAAGATATTGCGTCTGCGTATTTGTCTTTTCACCAAAAATATTTGATTTTCACGTGGAAATCGATGTCACAATCGCCCTAACAATTACACGCTGTGCCGTTACACCACGACACTCTCAAAATATATAACGAATAAACTTTTTATTATATTTTTTTCTTAATGAACCGCTCAATAAATAGATGTTCATCCCAACACATCGAAAACCGAACGTTATTTGAATAAATAAACACGTATCCTTTAAAAATTGAATAGTGTTAAATGAGCTTTCCTCCAACAACTTTAAAAACAACAATACAATATTGACGTTATACAAATAATAGTACTATAAAATAAAAAAACGTATTTTATATTTATAAAGGATAATGCTCTTAAATGTAGTAGAATTTTAATGCTATTATTGGTTGCAGTAAGGATATCTAAGAAGGACGGTGTATACCGCTAAGGTATAGTGCAGTGCTGGTGTGGGCAGAAACAGTGATTTAGAAAAATTCTTTACAAGTGAAGCAATCCTGTCGATGCTCCGTAAAGCTATTTGTACGGAATGAATGTAATGTGCTTATATAGGCCCTGTTTTACTCATATTCTTAATCTTTCTTTCTTTTATTTCCTTTCTTTTTATATTAAGATTAATTCCACTCGAGGGAATCATTTATTTCCATTTCCCTTCTCTGAATAGACATCTTGAATTCGAAAAGGAAAGCGGAGGTCAGAGTGTTTTTACACTATGTTTTGTCCACCGTGATATATGCGAGATGTGAGAAAACCATATATATTTACACATAATACATGATATTTGTGTTTGCATGGCATCAGTTTATTATACCTACATTTACATTTTCCTGTAAATTGAAGCTAAAGTTCAAGTCCACAGCAATACAATATTGTTGCTTTATTTAAAAAGTAGTATTATTTTAAATTACGTATTCCAGTGTCAATTTATTCTAAATCAAGTCATTAACTTAATTATTATTTTTTTTTTAGATTAGGTAGCCTAGTGTAAAGACACTCCATTTCCCACTTTCCGCCGAATTCTGGAGGAATTGCGAGTAAATATATGTTTTTTAAGCTTTAATTCATCTCTATTATTTTAAAAGAAAGATAACTTCGTTGGTCTCAATTATGTTTCTATACAACGTTAATTACTATAAATAACGTCAGATCGGATTGTAAATAAAATGCACACGTATTTGTGTTTATACATATATAAATATGTTTTTTCTGTTACAATTTTTATCGTACTTTGACTCAATTAAAAAAAAAAAGATGTATATGATTTTATATTCTTCTTTACCTAACAAATAAGATTTTATTAAAATAGTAGTTCGAAATAAACATACAAAATGGAAAATGCCGTCTTTTCCAATTTCCGTAATAATTTCAAGGATTCCTTTCCCAGTGCCCTACTCTCTCTTATTTACTGTAATGTTTTTTTTTATGGAAAGGACAAGGCAAACGAGCGTTCGGGTCACCTGATGGTAAGTGATTACCCCCGCCCACGACACCGTGCAACACCAGACGAGCTACAGGTGCATTGCCGTCCTCTAAGGTGGATTGGGCGCTGGAGCCCGGCATTACCTGATGCGAAACGCAGTGGCATGAAGCCGTATATTGTAACGTACTTCACGCCGGTTTTAAATGCCGCGGGTGGTAATGATCCGGTCGAGTCTGCCCATGCGTGTTGCCATTGCTGGCGACTCTACCACACGTACTTTAGTCGCCTCTTACGACACCACCAGTACCAAGATGATCCTATTCTAGGCCGGGATCATACGGCACCACCGCCACGCCATCACATGTCAAATCCAACTTCCAAAATCCAGTAATTTCGTCTGAGTTTTATTCGACAAATATATCTTGTATCTTTACACACAAGTATATATATATATATAGATTGTCACGTATATGGGTCATAAAAACATAGTGATAAATTGTGCATTATATTATCTCATAGGTCAGTGTTACGAGTATTGTTACTTGAGTGTTTTGCCCTCGTCTTCATTTTTATATACTTTTGCTTACTTTTATATACTTTACTTACTTCCAGATTTAAAATCCCTATTTTCCAATTTCCGTTGGAATCTTGAGAAATGCTCTCTTAATGCTTACCCCCTTGTCATACCTATGTGTCAAATAGGACCTTTCTAAATCCAGTACTTTAATAACTTTTTTTCAGCTTTACGCTGTATCCCGCACACAACAGGGTAGGCAGAGGGAATCTAGACACTCCATTCCCTACTGTCCGCCAAAATTTTCGAGGTATTGCGTGTTGAGTGGCGGAACTCCAAGCCGGGCCTTGCCTTGTTGTCAGAGCGAAGAAATGAAAATATTAACAAATAATAATTCATTGCCTCGAGTGGGGATCGAACCCACAACCTTCGCGTTACAGTCACACTTTTATACCACTGCGCCACGATGCCTCATCAGTTTAAAGACTTAAGGTTGTAAAAGTATAGTAAAGATTTAATTTAAGTCAGAATTAATAGTTCATTTAGCTTTTATGGCATCCAAAGCTTGTACTTATTAGAATTCCTGTCAGGACAACGCAATGTGTCAACGTTGATTACACAGCGCATACAAAACGCGTCGCCTACGAGCTTCGGCGTCTTTAGATTATTAATTTTAATCAAAGTCTCTAATATCCTTTAGAAACAGAAAATATATTAGAATTATAACGTTGAGTCCGTCGAGGCGCAGGTGACAGTAAACAACGTTGTGGGTTCGATTCCTAATCGGGAAAATGAAATATTTAAAATGTTCATTTCCTCATTGTGATAACGAAGCAAATAACGTCGTTGAGCTCCGCCGCTCAACACGTAATGTCTCGAGAATTCGGCGGAAAAGGATGAACGGAACTGGCATAACAGGCACAGATTTTTTCAATGTATTATCCAAATCGTGTACCGCATATCATATTTGATAAAATGAATATAATCAAATTCAAGCAATGCCTTAAAGACGCACTTAGTATGTATGTTCATACATATGCAGGTACCTACGAGAGGTTACTCTAACAGACCTGTATTTATACAAGTATGTAAAACTTTATAATTTACTATAAAACTGCTCTGTGAACGTTATTTAGCATAAGCATTCTAAATATTCATTATTCTAATAAAATTATAATATATTTTAGTAAGCGCTTTGATTGATCACATAAAAAAAAAATAAAGCTACCCAACAGCATTAGAAGACAATTCTACTAAGAGCCAGCACCAAAGTCAACAGTTGATCTTTTCTATATGAAAAATAAAATATAAAACACAACAAACACAACGCTCCCCAACAAAGAAACAGTTTAAAAACATAACAAAAGTTTAAATGGTCTTAATAAGTGAAGTATGTTGTGTTGTTAGAGATGATCGCGGCGCGTCAACAGTGCGCGCCGTAGTTACCAGGCGCGCAGGATGCGTCGGCGTCTTAGATCAATATCTAGTCGACATGCGCCGCACGACGCACAGCGATCCTAATATTTACTAGTATAGTCATTTATTTAAAATATTTTCATTATATTTCATACTTTAGAGATTTAGTTTGGTTACACGTGATTAAGAAATCGGATTAGAATAGGAACACTAGGTTCCCAGGTTCCCTCTGCCTACCCTGCCTATGCCTATGTGGAGGACACAGTGTGAATCTAAAAAAAAAAATATTACATATCATAATCATAACCAAACTTTAAATAAAAATTCAATTGATAAAAAAGTAAAAAAACAGTTAAAAATTATACATTTCTTAAAAGAGTAAGTTGAAAAGTAAAATTCCAAAAAATTACAAAAAAGTTTTATCCTTAACAAAGTAAAATATTTCTATATAACTAAATAAATAAAAAATATCATTCTACATAAAATAAAAATTAAGCATTTCATATTTCCTTAGATCATATACAACCCCGCTATCCACTGAGCGGTTCATCTGAGCAGTGTACCGACAGCCGATCGCCCCCAATTGGCCAGTTATTAACGCACGCTGCGCCCGCGCATCAATATAGTCGGACACACAAACAAACAACATCGTCGTGGCCATTATCCTACACTTCCTTACGAATGGATGTCGATCCTTTTTTTATTTTATATTTATCTATTATATTAATGTTTTTATTTTAAGACATCATTTGAATTTATGTGTGACACTTAAATGTGTTATGTGTATGATATGTAATTTAGGTTTACGATTTATTTTATTTTGAATAATAAATGTTTTCTTATTAATTTCGAGTGTTCATTTATAAAAAAATATTTCCTGCTAAACATAACGGAACTGAATATAATATATATCTTAAAATGAGAGAAGTAGAGCTTTATAAATTCTAACCTAAACTATCTATAGTAAGAACCTATATGTAAATAAGTCATCTACAGCATCTTTGATAATTACAATTAAATAATATATATCATTCTATCTTTTGTATTTACTTTTGCTTTAGAAACATCAGTGTAAAATGGCCAATACACACTTGGTCGTACCAAAACATTTTTATTAAAAATTAATAACTTTTATAACAACTATAAACATGACATTAAATAAAACTAAAAAAAAACTAAACTAGCTTCACGCTGCATCCCTAGCGGAGTAGTCAGAGAAAACGGAGCCTCAAACGCTATGGTCTTTCATGGTCTTTCATACTTCTTTCATGTCATAAATCTTTTTCCAAAGATTGGATCGTGAACGAATCACGCACGTAAAGCACGTTCTTCTTCATGCTGACCGTGATATCCTCACTAGTACCTACCATTCTGTGTATCTCCTTATTGCGGGTTTGATCAGCTGAACTGACTCCGCATATCCTACGAAGATACATCGCATCTCCACAGAATTCATCTTTCTTTCATTCTTTTTCTGTAATACCTACGCTTTGCTGCCGTAAAGAATACAAAAAATACCGAAGAATATAAAAAAATATAAAAAATGCCGTTAACACTACAATAAAAAATAAAAATAAAGTATACGACTTTCAGCATCCGTCTCGTATCTTCCATCTCTACTGAACATTCTTCCCAAATATACCACTTCATTCACTTGTTCTAATATCTTACAATTTACACTAATCTTGCATTCCGTCTTTTCTTCATTTCTTTCAAATACCAGAACCTTTGTCTTATGAAATTAACAACCACAATTTATTTAATATTCAACGTACATCACTATTAATGTATTAAATAGCTTTACCATTATTTTATACAGCTAATATTTACACCGTATGGTCGTTTAAAGTGAGATTTACATACACTGAGTGCCTTGTTAATTTGCATACTTTGTTTATACATAATATCTGGGGGCACGGCAGTGCCCCCGCCAAGTCGAGCAAAAAACAGCGGCACGGCCGTACCATCCTTTTCTCGAAGCAATTCAGGCCATTTTCGACCCCCTATAACTTCGTTGTGGATGAAACAAGAAACCTGAATTTTCAGTAACTAATCAGGCATAATATAAACACGGTATATTTAAAATTTCAGTCAATTTGAACCAGTAGTTTAAGAATAACAACTTGTTAAAGTTTCTAAATTTTGTCACTCACTGACTGACTCACCGATCATCAAAAGTCCAAGGCACTTCTAGCAGACATAGAAGCTTCAAATTTGGAATACAAATCGAGTTTAGTGTCTTAATCATGGGAAAACTTAAATATTTTGTAATTTCAGTCCAGTTTTCCAAATACACCAACTGCATGAATAACTTTGTAATCCCATATAAATGTATAGGATTACAAGGTTACATTTGCAGTTAATGAATCATTATTACTGTATAATGAAAATAATAAGTGTAGATAGGTACCAAAAAGTAGGACTCTACAAAAAGAAGTGAGATGCCATCAAAAACATCCTGTAAAAAACCCAAGTCTCGCAGCTCAGTCTTACTACCGTAAAAAGTTGTGAGATCCATGTAATACCAAGTCGGTTAATCTATTTAGTCTCTACTTAAAGGACCTTCTGTCTTAAGTTATTACAGTAGTTATTATCATGCCAATATTAAAAATATTTTACGTTTTAAACAAATAGATCGACTTGGACATCGCATGATTTGATTATTAGTATGTATCACACTACACAGCACGACGGGCCAGCAACCGAATTCCTCACCAGAGTCCTTCCGAATATGATGTCTATTATGTCTTTCGATAGTTTGTGTTTTCATGCGATGTCCAAGTCGATCTATTTGTTTAAAACGTAAAATATTTTTAATATTGGCATGATAATAACTACTGTAATAACTTAAGACAGAAGGTCCTTTAAGTAGAGACTAAATAGATTAACCGACTTGGTATTACATGGATCTCACAACTTTTTACGGTAGTAAGACTGAGCTGCGAGACTTGGGTTTTTTACAGGATGTTTTTGATGGCATATTATTTACGAAGGAAGACTCAGCTGCTGTTACCTATCTACTAAATATTTCATTACTTTTGACTAATTAAAATTTTATATTTCCATTTCTTCGCTGTGGTATGGAGGCAAAGCGCGTTAGGCGTTGAGTTCTGCCACTTAACACGCAATGCTTCCAGAATTTGGCAGAAAGTGGGGAAGTGTGTTACATTAGGTTCCCTCTGTCTACCCTGCTGTGTGCGGGATACAGCGTGAAGCTGACTAATTAAAAAGGAGGGAACGGAGTGTCTAACACTAGATCCCTTTGCATATATTCGCCTATATCAAAGTTAAATAAATACTTCTTTTGATAAATTATAAATTGTTTTTAAAATAGAATACCATATCCGAAGCTCATAATCCAGAAAACACTTTAAATTCACTATAAATTTTGTATAAAATAAATATTTAATTGAAAGGAATCATACCTACTAAGTAAAATTATCGACCATACGAAATATAACAGAACGAGCTTCCTCAAAGTGACAGCCGCAATAGTGCGTGAGTCATTACGATGCATTACAATAGCTTGTCGATTTTTTTTAGCTTCACGCTGTATCCCGCATAACAGAGTTAACAAATCGAACCTACATTCATATATAGTTCAACACTCGCTTTCCAACTCTCCGTCAAATTTTTCGAGACATTTCTGGTTGAGTAACTAAATTACAAATTAACACAAATTAAAAAAAAACTCACACACTGTACAAGTCTAATATTAAAAAAAAGGACCATTCCCCTTAACATCTAACACAAGCGAGAATCGTATCTGTACCCTCACGCACGATTAATTAACTAGCTCCACTATTATTAATTACCTTCTTTGTACACGCCGGTGTATCATTTATGTTAATATTCCATATTAAGCGTTCCCGACAATTTATTGACTTCACTTAACAAAGAAATTCCTTTTATTTAATAAGTTAATTTATGATGCTTTAACCGATTTTGTAAATTAATGATTAAGTGTTCATAATTAATAGATGTATTACTATCATTTTTATAAATATATTTCTAGAGGAAACTGGATTGTTTCTCTTTTATTTTTTAAGTCAATTTTATTACGTCGACTTCTACTATGTGATAATATACAAGAAACTTGGACTCACTTGTATTAATTGTTTTGAAAATTTTACACTTTTTAATTATAAGTAAAAAGGTTGAATTAACTGACACATAAGGTTTCATCGAGCTGCCTAATCATAGAACCATGCCCTGGAACTTTTGAAAGATCATCAGTAAACCACTCGAATTTAGGCTAACAAAATGTATAGCTTCTAAAACATCCTTGTAGTACTTGCAAAATGGCAAGACGAGGATGCGAATAAGCATGTTGTGCCAAAGCTAATTTTTACGCATTCCGTGTGAATAGAAACACAATTAATTTAAATCACTGCAATATAAATTATTTTTTTGTTGAAACAATCATTACAGCTTTTTGCGTGTACTAGTCACAGTCACTATGCGTTTTAATGAAGTAGCAAGCACTTCGTTAAAACGCATAATAATTGCCTGTTATTTACGTGAATATTGAGAAATAAATTATTGAGGATGGAGTATACAAAATCGTAGAGTGGAGGCCGTCGTGGCGCAGTGTATGATTGTAAGCGCGACGGTCCTAGATTGGATTAACATTCGGGAGAATTTAATTGCCTTCAAAATTGAGTGGCGCGTTGGGAACGAAGTATCGTAACACTTAGTATGTTATCGAAATATCAATAATTCTTAAACAGAATGTATGTGTTAACATGTAGTTTAAATTTTATTCAATTCAATCAAGAGAGTGTGGTCACAAAAATATCAATAAAAATTTTACTATTAAAAAATATTTTTTTAATAGTAAAATTTTCATTTCATCGTTCTGGTAAATAAGCAAATCTCCAAAATTCAGCAGAAACTAGGGAAATACAACAAAAAACAACTGGGAACAAAAGTGTCTTAATGGGAACCAAATTTTATAACACGAAATTTTCAGGTTCTCTCTGCCTACCCTACGGGATACGGAGTTAAGCTACTAAAAAAAATAAACTACACTAGCAACAATCAAGATTTCTGAGGAGTCATCGAACTGTGACGCAGACGGACAGGCGCCACTGGCGGACGTTTGATATATGATTGATGAATCAATAATCAGTGGACGATGATCTTTGTTGAAGTGAGTTTGTATAAGTTTTGAACGTGCACCTAACTGTACACTGGGACTAACAAGCTTAACTGAGCTTACCGGCCTTATCCACTTAACTTATATTTTCTCCAATTAATATTATACCCAATTATTTTATATTAATAGTGTTTCTAGAACTTTTAATTAAATGAGTATGGTATTTTCTTTGTTAATATAAGTTGTTACTTGCATTAAAAAGAGACCACACAGTGTTGCTATAGAACAAATAGTTTGTTAGGACTAACAGTCAACACCAATTAAAATTTCACACGATTTCTTTAAAATATTCAATCAAAAAATAAGAATGGGTCGCGACTGTTAATTGATTGTCTCTACTACGTCACATAGGAACAAATATACATAAATTAACTGTAAAACACATTAACAGCAGTTGGTTAAAAAGATAGACTAATTTAAAATATTTAAGCGAATTTATAACCAACAGAAAATCTTAAAATCAGAGATCTATCGATGAGGGACGACCTCATTGAGTAGTAAAATAAACATATAGTTAGGTATCATTATAATGATCAATCAAGATGATAGATTAACATATTTAACGTAGGAAAGTAAACAAACGTACGTACGACGACCCCGATTCTCGTCTTACTAGGTTACAAAACACTTGTTCATTTAAACTAGGCCTCGAGTCACTACTTACGTAAATTTTAAATGTAAAGAGAAAAATAATGTTTATTGATAGCAATATTAACAGTTTAAAGTTGTATTTAATATAATAATTTCCCTTTTTGTTAAAAAGCGCGGCGTTGAATTACACTATTCAACAAGAAATATCTTGAAAGCTTGGACGAAAAGCGGGAAACGGATTGTCTTATAACTAGAAACTATTTTAACCGGATTAATCGCGTATATTTAATATTTTACATTTTTGGAAACCCGGCGTTTCGAACACTTTGCAGTAGTCCGTAGTCACGGGTAGACTAGACACGTAAAATCATGTAAAATCTTAAATATATGCGATTAATCCGGTTAACATAGTTTCATTTAAAACTAGGCTCTCTCTGCCTACTCTGCTATGCGTGAAGCTGTGAGAAACCTTAAGTGCTGGAGCAATTAATGCATTTTTAATATAGGCTAACGGTTCATAAAGTATTTGTAAAATTTTATGATCAACTCAAAAAAAACTTTTTAATATAATAAACGTTAATTAAATAATCATAAAACTCAAACAAAGTATTGAATTACAAAATTGGTTAATCAGGCGTAAGTGAAATGTAGAGCATGAGGATTTAGGCAGTCGGAACAAAAGCTTCCGGACGTATTTATATATGTAATTAGAAAACTAAATATTAATGTCCGAAATTAAAGAAACCTTAGCAGTGATTCTGCATTCTATATTACCTCTTATATAGCAAATAATGTTTTATTGAACACGCTAATCTCAGGAATTACTAGTTCCAAGGAAGGCCCTTTTGAGCCTCTTTTTTACACACATATTCAACGATACATTGCGATATTTTCTTTATAAAGTGCCAATCTTTTCCAATTTCTTAATAATTTAAAACTATGAATATAACGTTTACATCAGCGAACCTAGATTGAGTAAAATAGGCTATCAATTTAACCTATAGCCAAATAAATTGAATTTGATCTAGATATTTTATCTGAGACTAGGTCCAGCGTTGAATGGTGTCATGGGCAGAACCTAATATCTATCCTATTATTGTCTAATTCCAGTAAGTATTCTATTATAAGTATTTTCTTAACAATAATAAACAAGGATATTTGTTACATTATACATTTTTATCACGCTGTATCTCGCATATAGCAGGCTATATCTACTGTTAAGCCATTCACATATTTTATGTTATAACACTTTAAGAAAATATTTTTATATTATTAAAATTAATATTTACATTAAAATTTGGAAGAAAACTCTTAAATATATTTTTTCTTTAATAAAACAAATTACAATATAAAACTTGGAAATTATTATAATATTTTAAATAATACCTTGTCACGTCACTAAACAAGACAATAGCAAGTCTAACGAACATTATGTTAAGATATCAGAGAAGTTTTATCATATATATTTTTTGTTGTTATTGCTACTTTACCCTCGATAAGATATTTTTAACTATAATAATAGCACGTTATGTATACATAGGTATCTACATAATTGAATTGAATATAATATATTATATAATTGAATTGAAATTAAATTGAGAAGACATTACTTCATTATATTTACAAGAACTCCCATTTCGAAATTGGGGAATGGTTACACTTAAATCGAAAATAATTTTACTAACTATTCAAAATCTGATTCCAGCTGGGGATCAAACGCCTGACTTCTCTAGTCGTTTATGCTATCATACTGCATGAAAATATTTTTTAAAATTATCAAGAATACAATAATTCGTAACACGACAACGCGAAATTTAAAAAAATGGGCGAAAACGGAGTGACTAGACACTAGGTTAAAATAAATTTACTTACAATTCTCAATATTGTTGGTAACAGCCAAAACACAAAACGTGTAGTATCACATTAAAAGGAATTTGAAATACAAAGCTACTAGAGCATTGCTCTGATTTTGTTGTAAGGTTTCGGCAATGACGACTGTCTAATATGACCGAATGTAACGTGAACATCTGCTTTAGACGTTTAGATCTTCATTTTACTAAAATAATAATAAATAATAAACATATTAACTTAATTTATTTTTTAGTTAAATAATAAGTAGATTTATTAATCTTATATGTTACTTAAAATATTATATTATAAAAGTCGTGTCGTGTATCATAAAGATGTTCATAATAGCACTCATCAATTTATTTTAAATTTGCCATTGCAGAAATTTAAAATAAATGTAAAACAATGTAAACGTAAAGTATTATTCTTTGACAGAGTGGGAATTCCACTTTAAAGGGGTAAAAGTATGGAATAAAGACCAATTGAATTTCATGCAGGCATCCAATATCACCAATATCATATCACCGAGACAAAGTGTTAAAATTTTAAATACTATACTTCTATACTATACTTTAAGAATACCAAATAAAAAAAAATATAAGAAAAGAAACAGACTCGACGACATATCGTATCGCACGTAGTGGAGGCGCACTAAGCTCGTCACGTCAAAAACTATCGATTGTACATAAAAAACGAGTGTAGCCGGATAGCACTAATTGATGACTTGTACTTACTGTACACGGTTACGCCATATTTGCATATTCGTGTATTATATTTCACAGTTGGACAAAATAGCGAATGTCCAGAGAGCGTGTGGTGGTCAAAGTTCATTTGAAACATTTTATATTAAAACATTTACTGAGACCGTCTGGTCTGTTTGTAAACATGACAGTTGTGAGTTCGATTCCCACTTGGAGGAAATATTTTCATTTCTCCACACTAGTATAAAGATTTAGCGTGGTAACGCCGCGTCATATCTTTTCGTTCTTTGTTCGTCAGTCAAAACGTTCGAAAATAGGAAGAAATTGAGATATAGAGTGCTACCTTCCCTGTCATATTGTTATCTATATATATAAAAGGACATGTACCTGACTGATTGAGGAAAGATGCACGCACAGCCGTAACTGCTGATGGTAGAAACGTGAAATTTGGACATATGTTTATTTTAATAATCTAGACATCCACTAAGAAGGAATTTTGAAAAATTTTAACCCTAAAGGGATGAAATAGGGGTTGAAAGTTTGTATGGATATTTTTTTTTAAATCGCCACCGATTTTTATAATAAATTAAATTCAGACTTTTAAAAATATTTTATTGAACACGTGTTTCGGAGTTTTTTAGAATTCACCTCTAAGGGTGCAAATAAGCGGGCGAAACTGCGCGAGCCCACTGTACTTATAATATGCTACTGTAAAATAAAATATTTTTTTTTAAAAGTGACAGACTCTCCAACCATTCTAAATCGACGTACATATATTTGCGAATGTACCACAGAATGGGCGTATTCATCTAATTGTATACATTCTTAAACGGAACGGACAAAAAGTTTTAACAACAGTATAAAATCTTTTACTTGGCTTAACCGTGTTCATAGATATATATACAAGGGACTCAGATCTGACTCTATTAAAAATTTAAACAAACTCGACACTTTAATATTATACAGCTAAGGAACTACAGTTTTGAATGCCAAATTAAAAAAAATATATGATGGATAGTCCATCCATAGAGGCTATAGGCTGTACTACGTATATTACGTTACATAAATCATTTCGATGTTACCAACTCGACCTGCAGTCAGAGTTACCTTGGAAACCTTGAATGTATCATGCACAAATCTTTGTTATTTCGAAGCTGTAAAAAATAGTTAACATTTTTTAGCATCACGCTACATCCCGCACATAGCATGATAGATAGAGGGAACCTAGGAACCTATTTAACAATATGACTCCGTTTTCGTTAGGACACTTCCGTTACCCATATTCCGCCGAATTCTGGAGGCACAGCGTGTTGAGTGGCGGAAATCTCTGCTGCATTACCAGAGCGAGAAAATGAAAATATAATATTTTATTTTATTTTTTTTCGAATGGAAGTGAGAATCTAGGCCGCAGCAACTTGTAATGGACTCAAGAGAAAGAAAAAGCAACATAAAATTACAAAAAAAAACTTCAAAACCATATTATAGAACATTCTATACTATTGAATCAAAAGCCTTCTATTACAAACTACCCTAATAATTCAATATGCGTGTAAAATCAAATCAAATACGAGGTATCGCATATCACAACGGAGACTGTCCGATACAGAGAGCTCTTGATGCTCGATCAGAACGCACGCGGAAACGTCGGTGCTGGTGTAATGTACCGAGACCAAACTATCTTATGAAGGAATGTTAATAAGAGTTATTAGGTACTTCCCAATAGATGTGAAATTGAAAGCATTAAAATAATAATTGACTAATATTACGATTCTACTCAACTTTATAAACACTAGATGAATACTTATTTAGAAAAAGTTTAAAAAAATATCACGTTGCAAGATTTGAACTTGCGCCTGTTGGAAACCATCCAACCGCTCTGATCAATATACCATAGGTTCCCACGCATGTATTGTTGATGAGATGATCAAAGAGGTATATGTTTTCTTAATAAATATTTTTCATTTGTTACTGTGGAATAAGACTTTAATAATGTTAAAAACACTTTATGATTATTTTTATTTCCTCATTCTGGTAGCAAGATAAAGTTTGACAGCGGCAGCGTTGAGTTCCGCCGTTTCGAAACTTGGACTTTGTTCGAGAAAAAAAGCGTTCTGAAGATCAGATTCCCTCTGCCTACGCTGCTATATTATGCAGCGTGAAGCTAAAAAACTAAAGTAAACAAAAAAAATACTATAAAGTTTATATAATATCAAAACAATTAATAATTAAAACAATATTTCAAGAGTGATCTGGTTATCCCAACACCACTTTAAAGATCTCCTAATGGATTTTAAACAGACCTAAATAGACTAATAATGATCACAACACAACCTTGGTACAAATCTAAATCTTATCACAAATCGGTAAATTGAGCCTAAATTACCACGTAAATAAAGCCCATATTACTAACAAACATAAATCAACAATATAAATTAAAACCTGCCAAATTATGTTAGCTAACAATAGACAATGTATGGAGAAGCAATAAATCATTTTATTCATACATATTCAAAGCGCTACATTCAAAGACATATAAAACCTAGAATTATGGGTCGTGTGTCAAAATTGGCAACGTTCATACGAGACCCTATTGTAGGACAGTCGCTAAAATGTTGAATACAATGACAAATTAGCTCATAGCATACAGGCCAATGACAACAGCTGTATTAATGTCGTAGGTAGAGAGCAGCGGGTTAAAGACGTTACAACTTATATTATTGTTGTTGTTAGATTGTATTTTTCGAAATATTATATTGTTGTTTTAGATTGTAAAATAAAAAATAAATAAATCAGCTTCACGCTGTATCCCGCACATAGCAGGGTAGGCAGAGGGAACCTAGTGTTAAGACACTTCGTTCCCCACTTTCTGCCCAATTTTTGAGGCATTGCGTGTTGAGTGGCAGAGCTCAACGCCGCGCTTAACCTCGACACCAGAGCGAAGAAATGGAAATATAAATTTAAGTAAATATTTCATCTCCTCGAGTGGGGATCGAACCCACAACCAGTCGGTTTTACAGTCACACCTCGTGCCACTGCGCCACAACTGGCCTCGATTTTTCGATCGATTTTTAGATTGTATTTTCCGAAATATTATAATATTAGTAAATATGAGTCTTACAAGCAAGGGGAGACCCTAGATCATCTTTTGAAAACATTTACTAATTATACTATGTTACGGAAAAATAATGATGACTTCGCGGGAGACATATAGGAAGAGGTTGATAACAGTGGAAGAGGCGATCGACATATACAGAGACCGAGAGGCCGAGGACACTCTGGCTAGGACCCCAAAAGGAATAAAAACGCAAAAAAAAATACAGCGAAATCTTTTTCTAAATTAACCATTCGGCAAACTTAATTGGCTGGAGCTTTGTGAGCTTTGACACGAAGCGAGCATGATTCACCGCGATAATGAGCCGACTAATACAGGAAACAGATATACAAGTACATAAATAATTATAAAAATTAGACTAGATAATGTTGGAAATATTATAAGTGGACAGATAGTTTCTGACGCGATTTAGTTATATGATTTTTATTTGGCTTCACTGGTGATGTATTTAAACATTTTTATAGTATTATTCCACACTTAGGAAAGAAAAATACTTATAAAGAAAACGTACCCCGCACCTCTTTGGAACCCGCGCCTCTTAAACGGTTTCCAAAGGGTTCAAATCCCGCTACGTTCTAATTTTTATACGTTTTCTTAATAAGTATTACACTTATGATGTGTTGAATGACGGAAATTAATTCAGCGGAATCGAACCTATGGCCCACGATAGCCTAGATAACATTATAAGTATAACTATATAGAAATCCTTAATTTAGTGACAATGCCGATTTAGGGATATTATTATTAACAAGTAAAATGTGGTGAACAGTATGTCTCAAGACAGTGTTCTCTCCGCCTACTTTACTTTATGTGATGCATGCGTTGTTATTATATATTCACAGTGATTAAAACTTAAGTCATTAAACAGATACATATGAACCAATAGATACACAATAAACAAAAATAAAGCTCCTTACAAGAAGATGTTGATAGAAGAAGATGGTTGTTCAAGTAGCAGTATCTAGTAATAAAAATTGCCTCCCGCACAAAGGGAAAGAGAACTTAGTGTTAAGACAATCCGTTCTCCATTTTCCACGGAATTCTGGAGTCTGGAGACAGTACACCGAAAAAATTAAAATATTAAATATTTCATTACCTGGAATTGAACCCACATGCCTACACTTTCCCCTTTATAGTGTACACAGTATCTAGTAACACATTATAATTATCTGAGTACAGTAAAGTCTATAAAAATAACTTAATAATAAAGATTTCAAAGATAGTAACCGGAGAAGACTATGCAAGTATAATATTAAAATGTAGGTACTTATAATATGTCACAGATGGTCATGGCGACTATAAAATCACACAAAACTAATCGTTAAGCAGTAATAACGTAACACATAAACGTTTTATCACCCTTTTATTTCTTATATACAATATTTATGCGAGTCCTCATAAGTTATGTCTCAGAAGGATATATCTTTTACTATTTATACAAGGTGGACTTTTTATTCTCAGCTTCACGCTGTGTCTGAAACATAGAAATAGCAGAGAGATCTTGGTGTTGAGACACTCCGTCCGTGTCGACAAAATCTCGAGGCATAACGTGTTGAGTGGCTCAACCGTCAAAAGATATAACCGGTAAACGCGACAGTTGTTGGTTAGATTCCCATTATTAATTCTTTTTATTTCGTCGCTCCGGTAACAAGATAAAACGTGGCGTTGAGTTGCGCCACTCGTGACATACGAATATCGGGATAGAACGTGAAGCAAAAAAGGGTGGAATATAAAGCAGTAGCAATACCACCACTATCAGTAGCACTCCAGTACCTAAAAGCACCCTCGGGAGGTAAATATTTTCTTCGTATTTTTGCTTACCAGAATAAGCATAAAAACGACAGTGGGTATTGTCACTCAAAATACTATGTCAACTAAAGTGAGATCTACTGAACAGCGCGATCCTTCACTGGGTTTCACTGTTTCCTTGCACCCAGCGTAAAATCAAGTTATGTACAGATAAAATACACAACACCATATGAATAACAATGTAAAACATATTAGCTACAACTACTATTTGCTAAACACCGTTTCTTACAGTTCTCTACTTCAAATAACATGACGTCTTAACTTGTTTAATTTATAAGATAAATTGGCTCACCAGTAGCCATTTTAGAGTTTCAGCTCTACATTTTTTTTTCGGTTTAAAAAACATGTTTTCACTATTAATTCCTCTTAAGAATTCAAAATTACATAAGCAGTTACAACACATTTTTTTATTTTTTTCGTATTTCTAGCATTTTGCAAGGTAAGGCGAGAAAACCTATCTAAGATCTCTCTTTATTCCAATTTATATATGTACATATTAGTCGTTGAAACTTCCATTCTTCATTCTCTATAAAGTATATATAATTTTCACATATGAAAAAAAAATAATCTTATTTTTCAGTCGGTAATAGAAGACTTTATATTCATAATCAATTGCGAGGCGAACTTAAGGACTCAAATATTTTTATTTACCTACAGTACTTAGTGTATCTTCTGGTCACGACAGTATGAACTAACTATATAAAAAACGGGGACTAGTGGGAAATTATTCATTAGTTTCTTATTTAGGCCATCAATTTATAAAAAAATATTTCAAAATTAACTATAAGGCTTTTTCACGAATTTTAACGAAAAATATTACAATCTAGGAGGACAGCAGTGCCCCAGCCAAAGCGAGCGCCAAGCAAAGCACTGTCATACCATCCACTTCTGGAACCATTTTGGCCTATTTTCATGCTTCTATTTGAAAACCTAGATAGATTCACAGCTTTTAATTATCGCATTCTAGTAACTTATAAGCACACACCAGAACCTTAAAATTTCAAACTTATAAAGCATATAATTCTGAAGTTATGCGAAAGGAAAGTTTCTGATTATCAAATAGAATTATTACTTCCCATAGACCTACAGACTTGGTTTATGGTATAGGAGTAGTGTTTAAAGCTCACATAAAAGAAAAACTACCAAAGTGAACATCGAAGATCTGGAGGAACTCAACCTGCTCAGAAACTGTAGGACCCCAGCCAAGCTATTATAGATACCGACATACTGCCTCTGCAAAATTTTTTCTTGACTCTTATTTTGATGAAAAATTATTGAAAGTCTAGAGAATCTGATGAAGAAGCCTGTAAGCTCTGTTAAACTATTCAAGTTAAAACCTTTCTTCTTCAAAAAGAAGAGAAGAAAGAAGTTAAATTCCACCGAAAACGTCATGTAAAAGCCTAGTCAATTGAGACCATAAATCAGTTTGTTTCTCTATAGAAAGTTGATCTTGACTTGGTCAACCAATGAACAACTAAGAAATCCCTTATCATCCCCCGCAAATTCTTACAATATTTTCATACAATTCAACGGGACTATCTGAAATATACATTTGTCTATACATATATATATGACACTAAAACAAAGGTCCAGTATTGTATGAGATTCCCACACAGTTGAATTTAGTAACGGACGCGATACGATTGCGCAAATCACTGTTCCTACACCGATAACAGCAACCCTGGCCCTATTACTGAGGATGTAGCTGCGAATTGTTAAATCATAGATAGCCAATTTAATTATTAAAACGAAAAATTATTAATTTTATTCCATTTATATGTAAAAAAATATATTTTTTGATGATTTTTTTTGAAATTTTTACTCTAACCAAAACTAAAAAAACTAGTATTTTATTAAAAACATATTTTTATCTAGGGTAGAAAAATAAATAAAATTAAGAAAAATATATGTCAATAAAAAGGAAACCAAGTTAAAACAAAGTAAATTTGAAAAAGTAATAAATAAGCGTTCAGCGTGGCATAAAGAGCACTGACAAAAGCGCGAAGAATAAAGGGGCGGGTGAGACTTTTACACGAGCTTTCGAATTAATTTATTTCTCCCGTATTTAGTTACGTGCCTCCTCGAGGGTCGAAGTACCATAAAAATAATGTATTTACACCTGGCTACACCTGGCTTTTGTACCTAAGTGAACCTCAATTAAATTAATATACATATTCGAATATAAAATTGTATTTCAGGCTTAAATAAAAAAATAAAACATAAATATAACATAATATATGTTATTATAATTTATTACATAAAATAAACTTTACGATATAAAGCAGAAGCGACTAGTCTAATCATAACAAACGCATCCTTAATTGCGATCCGCCGCGATCGTAGCTTCCAAACAAATCAATAAATGTCAAAAAATTATATTAGAAATGGTATAATAAAATGTATATAAATTATAAATATATAATTTTCAATTGAATATTACGTAACCTACCTATTCGTAGCTATAATGGGCGGTCGAGCGCCCGGGGTCCGCTAATTTATTATCCTTTAATATTTTATCACAATTACCATGCCACTGGTGAACACGATCGCGACACGTGCGTCTCCGACGGCGGCGCACTACCAACTGACTGAAATCGCGAGCTTTATCAATGGGCGCACGATGCGCACGCGCACGTATGCTCTACACAGAGTTGACCAAACTGAGGTCCGATGTCCCGATATATGTAGAAAAAAAATCTTATCATAAGATTTACAAAACATTTTTTTAAATATATACATTACGTAATAAATAATCTTAAACAAGTGAATTTGTGATAACTATGTGTACGAATTTATGTGTACATATAAACATATATCGTAACCAAAGAAATATATACAATAGACATTTACGATATAGCTAACACTTATGTATATTTCTGAAAACACCTCATCACCACCGTCCTTAAAGGATTTATTGGAGGCCCTCGATTGCCTTCTTGGTTTGGTGCTTGGTGATCCCTGCTCTACCACTTAGATGTTTGCTTCCGTTACGTTATTAGTGCTCTTTACCTAATGTTTGTTTATTACTCCGATCAAGTGGGCGCTTCTATTTGTATCAATATCTGCCTGAAACTATACAATTATTGAAATATTTCTATATGAAAATTTTGTCAAAATTTACAACAGTCAATTTTGTCAACCCATAAACAATGTTGTAAGTAGAGCTACTTACATTAAACATATTTTAAATTTTTCGTGGTAGGCACCTAGTAATAGGTCTCTACTTTCTTTATTTCTCACTTATTACAAAATTTGCGACCCGCCCCTAAACACGCAAATACTCCAGAATTCGCCGGAAAGTTAGGAAGGGAGGTGTTTTAATGGGAACAGAGTGGCTTAACACTAGGTCCTTAGGTTCCCCCGCCTACTTTGCTACGTGCCCGAACGTAGCAAAATAGGCGGAGTAGTAATATACGGCGTGAAGCAAAAAAAATATGTACTAGTTTGTACCAGTAGCCTCACTCGTGTACTCATTAGAAATAACTAAGAGTTGACACATTACAATTGCCTGAGATAACTCTGATCACAGGTACGGTGAAATTATTAACGCGATGTTATACCTATAAGCCTTCTTCGAGAAATAGACTATCCAACACACAAAAAAAAATTCAAATTAAACCTATAATTTCTGAGATAAGCTCTATCAACCGAACAAACTCTTCAGCTTTATAATATTGGTATAGAAATATAAATTAATCATAAAAATTGCGTTATTAAAATCACCTAGGATCTAAGAAAAATATTAATACAACAATTTTCTATTAAGCTCATACGGAGGACACAAAAAAAAATGCGCCGACGCAAGCTGGTTGTCTCATTACGCGTAATAAGCGAACTTTTTATTGTTACACAGTCTTATATTGAAGATCGCCCCTTGATGAGCGTCCCTTTGCTGGATGAAGGTATTAGCAAAAAGAGGAAAGTTTTTGTAATATTAGGTTGAGAATCTTCATAAAATTTGCTATTTGCTTGATACCTACTAATATTAAGACTATTAACAAAATGCCTATTTTACTATTAGTAACTTTGTTAATAATTTACTATAATTTCTAAACTTCTAATATCGCAAATTGATATAACTAATTAAAATCATATCCAATGGACATGATACTAAAATAAATAAAAAATAAAAAACTATTTTACAAAAAAAAAATTGGTCTAAACATTTTGCCCATTTTCAGGAATCTAAAATATTTTATTATGTAAAAGAAATATTTAGCTAGGTTAGTTGAGCGAACATTGAGATTTGAGTCAAATCGCGGAACCACGTTTTTCTAATACTTATTTAGAATACGTATAAAAATTTTAACGTAGCGTGTGGTAAAATAATTAAGTAAAGTGATAATTAAGTGAAGTTAAAAATTGACGGTGATAACATTTGCAAAGATCGACACATACCCTTCGTTTTCACTACCACCGCTCTACAGCAAAACTAATAGCACATTTTTGCAATTTCTGATAGTTGCAAATTGGCTCTGTGGCGTATTACTGAGATTTAATTTGTCGATCCTTAGTTCAAATCTCAGTTAAATACATTTTCTAATAAAAAAACTCCAAGCTTTTTTAAAATTTTATTTCTAAAACATTACAATTATACCAACAAATATGGAACAAGAAATGTCGTGGGGATGTTGCAATACGCCTAAGAAAAATGATCGATACACGCAATGTTTGCAATGCAAAAAAGTTTACCACTTTGGTTGTTTGGGAATCGACTCACATTCAAGTGTGTTTACTAATTGGAAGTGTCCTAAGTGTAATAGGCAAAAAACCAGCGATGAGACGCCAGTACGATCTGCAATTAACCGTACAAATTCGAAAGCTACCGATCTTAATGTAACTAAACGATCATACAAAAGGCAAGCTCTTAGTTCACCGACGTCACCCATAACAAATGAACAAATTACCCATGAAAACATACGAAATATTGTAAACGACGCTATTGAGAAACAAATGTCAAATTTTATGATAAGCATTAATAAAACAATAACCAATTCTATTAATACCAACTTTAAAAAACTTGAAAACAAAATTGAAGAATTGCAAACGTCAGTTGCCTTCATAAGTAATCAATATGAAGATATGAAGCAGCAACTGGACATGCACTGTGAAGTAACAAGTCAATTAAAGCATGACAATGAAGCACTACAAAGTACTGTAAATATTCTACAAAATAAAATTAATATAATGGAACAACAAGCTCGAGCAAATAACATTGAAATTCAATGTGTACCGGAATCTAAAACTGAAAATGTGATTACTATAGTTAAACAGCTTTCAAAATCCGTTAATCTCAATATAAAAGATAATGAAATTGCTCACTGTACTCGCATTGCCAAAATAAATCCAAAATCGACGAGACCAAGATCAATTGTAGTCCAACTCAGTGCTCCTTTAGTCCGCGACCAATTTCTAGCAGCTGTGATCAAGTTCAACAAGAGTAACCCATCCAACAAACTTAATTCATCTCATCTTGGTATTGGGGGAAACAAAGTTCCCATATACGTTTGCGAACATCTATCCACAGCTAATAAATCACTTCACGCTGCCGCTCGTAAAAAAGGAAAAGAATTACACTACAAACATATTTGGGTTCGAAATGGGCGTATATTTATGAGAAAAACTGACGACAGCGACTACAAACTGATCAACAACATGGATTCCCTGAACAAACTAACTTAAAACATATAACATACTGCATGCAATTATTTATATAATCTAAAAAATGTGTACATTAAATTTGTATTATCAGAACGTAAAAGGTCTTCGCACGAAAACACATGATTTCTACAGAAATGTAAGCTGTAATAGTTATGATATTATTGTTCTAACTGAAACTTGGTTAAATAGTGGTGTTTTAAGTTCTGAATTGTTTAGTGATAATTATACAGTTTATAGGCGAGATAGAGATCTATTATGTTCAATTAAAAAAGACGGTGGAGGAATATTAGTGGCTGTTAATAATAAGTTTAGTTCCCGCCGCATGGTAGCCTGGGAGAGTTCTTGTGAAGATTTGTGGCTAACAATAAATATTAATAAAAGTCGTACGATAGCTCTTTGTGCAACTTATATTCCTCCACCGGTCAGTAAGACTGTCTTGGACAAATTTATGAATAATTATAATCGTGTTTCGGAAATATTAAAACATACTACACTAGTTATAGGTGACTTTAACTTAAGCTGTATAGACTGGGAATTAGTAGGAAATATTAATAACAATCAAATATCTTCTTTGGCGCAATCTATATATATAAAAGGACTTGTGCTGACTGACTGAGGTAAGACGCACGCAGAGCCGTAACCGCTGATGGTAGAAACGTGAAAATTGGGCAGATGTTTATTTTCATATTCTGGACATCCACTAAGAAGGGAATTTGAAAAATTTTAACCCTAAAGGGATGAAATAGGGGTTGAAAGTTTGTATGGAAAAAAAATTTAATCTGTACCGATTTTTATAAAATTTTAAATTCAGACTCTTAAAAATGTTTTATTGAACACGTGTTTCATGGTTTTTAAGAATTCACCCCCTAAGGGTTCAAATAAGGGGTTGAAAGTTTATATGGAAAAATCTTTAAATTGCCACCGATTTTTATAAAAATTTAAATTCAGACTGTTAAAAATATTTTATTAAACACGTGTTTCGTGGTTTTTTTAGAATTCACTCCTAATAAGCGGGCGAAGCCGCGCGCGCCCTCTAGTCTCTTATAGATTTTTCCGTGGTCAATAGTTTTTATCAATTCAATCGCATAAAAAATCATCAAAATAAAATTTTAGACCTCGTCTTCTGCAATAATACAACTTTTGACGTAAAAGTTGATGCATCAACTAACATAATGAGTCGTATAGACCTATTGCATCCACCTTTAGATATCAACGTCAGCTTTATTAACAATAGTACAAAATTCTTAGATTTGAACCCTAATTTTGTAAGATATAATTATTCTAAAGCTAATTTTGAAGATATAAATAAATTTCTAGAAAATATAAATTGGTCCGAAATACTGCCAAAACTTATAGATGTTAATGAAATGGTAGAAATACTGTATTCTGTCATAAATTCTTCAATAGAGCTTAATGTACCTAAAATTATTAAGAAATGTTGGTCCAAATACCCCTCCTGGGTGAATAAAATCCTACTAAAAAGAATAAAAGAAAAAGAAAAACTCAGATTACGATACAAAAAATATAAAAATCCAATGGACGAAATATCGTTGAAAATTTTAGAAAACACATGCAATGAATTATCTTTAAAAAGTTACAATGAATATATAGAGCGATCAGAGAGCAGTATTAAGCATAATACGAAATATTTTTGGACTTTTATGAAAACAAAAAAACAACAAAAAACACATACTTTCCCTAAAATAATGATAAGTAATAATATCGAACATTTTGGTGGTGAACAAATTTGCAACTCTTTTGGTTCCCACTTTTCTTCGGTATTCAATTACAATACAACAGTGCAACCAACCAATGACGTACTCACAAATTTGCAGCATGTAGTGAATAATAATGATATCTTACAAAGGATTCAACTAGATGAATTGGATATTTTAAATAGATTAAAGCGTTTAGATCTACATAAGGGAGCAGGACCAGACGGTATACCTCCAGCCTATTTTATTAACTGTGCGTCAACACTTGCAGTACCACTTAAAATAATTTTTAATGCATCGCTAAAAACAGGATCTTTTCCAACTAAGTGGAAGGTGGCAAAAGTTGTTCCAATTTTTAAACGAGGGGAAAGAGAACACGTAGAAAACTATCGTCCTATATCTATTCTCTCGGTATTCGGTAAAATATTTGAATCATTGATTTATCCATTAATATACGCCCAGTTTAAAAGCTCTATTAGTGATCATCAACACGGTTTTATAAAGGGTAGATCAACAATGACAAATTTAGTTGCTTACACTGAAACATTAATCGACAATATAGACAAAAGAAAAAGAATTGACGTCATTTATTCAGATTTCAGTAAAGCATTTGATCTAGTACCTACTTCAATCCTTCTTTTAAAATTATCGGCATATGGTCTAGCGGGTTCGGTACTGCGATGGCTAGAATCATATTTGAGCGATAGATACTTCTATGTTGTTGCAAATGGACATGAATCTCGTAAATTTAAAATATCATCTGGAGTACCTCAGGGCTCGCATTTAGGGCCCTTGTTGTTTAATATTTTTATTAATGACCTGCCAAAATGCTTTGAGCATTCTACACCATTCATGTTCGCGGATGACCTTAAGCTCTTAAAAACTATCAACGATTTCAACGATACAAGACATTTACAAAATGATCTAACAAGGTTGTTTAATTGGTGCAAAACAAATGGTATGGTACTTAACGCAGAAAAATGTTATTCCATTACATTCAATCGTAATCATGTAGAAACTAATACCCAGTACTTTATCGCAGATTCACCATTAAAACGTGTTAGCAACATCAAAGATCTAGGTGTCATATTCGACGAAAAGTTGACCTTTACTCCACATATAGATAATATGATCACAAAAGCCTCAAAAATGCTAGGTTTTGTTCTCAGGAACAGCAAAATATTTCGAAATTATAATACTAAAATAGTATTATATAATAGCTTAGTAAGAAGCATTTTAGAGTATGGTAGCGTGGTGTGGAGGCCGCATTATGCAACACACTGCTTGCGAATAGAGAGGGTGCAAAAGCGTTTCCTGTATCATCTGGCATTCGCTCACGGTAGGGCTAAAGAAATAAATTCATATAGCAAAAAACTGGCATATTTCAAGATGCATACTCTAAACAACAGAAGAGATTTATTAGATTTAATGTACTTATATAAATGTCTTAAGGGCACAAACGATAATCCAGATGTACTATCCAAATTAAGATTTAATGTCCCGTACCGGTATCCACGCAAGCCAATTACGCTTCTAGTAAGACCTCTCCGTAGAACAGTCCTGGGTAGGAACTCACCGATTTCACGACTATCTCAAATATTCAACGACCACAAAGAAGTCTTAGACCCATTTAGAGACACATTCTCTAAATATAAATTTAAAATAGTTCGCCATATTTTAACAAGATAAATAATTTCGTTTAAATTTATCTTTCTATTTATTATCAAATTGAATTGGTCATTGAGATTTTTTTTATTGTTTTTTTTTTTTTTTTTTGTAATAATATATTTTAACGTGTTTTGCATTAATAACTGTAATTCTACTTTGTTTATTGAAATTGTAAACAAACTGAAATAATAAAAACCGTACAATTTATTATTTTTGTATAATATTGCATGCTGTATCCACTTTAAAAGATGGTGCATTTAGATTTAAGTTTTATTTTGTATTTCGTTTCTTTGTCACTGTATAATGTTATCATCACTAGTGGATCTAATAAATAAATAAATAGTGGATCTAATAAATAAATAAATAAATAAATAAATAAATAACACTTTAAAAATGTTAAAAAAACACGTTTTTCTAGCTTGACATCCTTTATCCTTAGCTGGATAGCCAGAGAGAACGGAGCGCTACGTATTCTTTGTAATATATTTTATACCTTAACAAGCACTTACTTTCTCTTATCTGTGAGCAACTCTGCATGGACAAAATATTTGTATCTTTACTCCTCAGTGTTAAGAAAATAAAATAAATCAGCTTCACGCTGTATCCCGCACACAGCAGGATAGGCAGAGGAAACCTTGTGTTAAGACATTCCGTTCCCCACTTTCTGCCGAATTCTGAAGGCATTGCGTGTTGAGTGGCAGAACTCAACGCCGTGCTCAACCTCGACACCAGAACGAAGAAATGGAAATATAAATTTAAGTAAATATTTCATCTCCTCGAGTGGGGATCGAACCCACAACCAGTCGGTTTTACAGTCACACCTCGTGCCGCTGCGACACGACTGGCCTCATCAGTGTTAAGATTAAGATATTAAACGAAAATTAAGTAAATGAACTAAAGTCTAAATTTATTAGTTTTTTAAAATTCATGCTATATCCCGCACTTAGCAGGGCAAGCAGAGGGAACCTGGGAACCTAATGTTAAGACGCCTCGTTCTCATTAAGATTCTTTGGTTCCCCACTTTATTTTTTACTACAATTTTTTTATCATTTTATAAAAAGATAAAAAACTAGATAATATGTGTGAGCTTTCTAACAGTTTTCCAATAGGAGCGTGGCTAACTGTCCTGCGGCGTGGGCAACCACTAATTACGGAACCTCCGTACCTACATCTTTATTTAGAATGACCACACAGTACACACTCATTTATGACATGTACTTAATTATAAGAAGAATATAACTATAAATTTTACATGAATTTTTTTAGCTATTCCACACATATCAGGATAGGCAGAGGACCTGGGAACCTAGTGTTACCACCTCTATTCCCATCAAGATTAAGACAATTTTTTCGCCAAATTCCTGAAGTATTACGTGTTTATTCCAAATCAACGCCGCGCTTTGCCTCGTTTCCAGAGCATGGAAATGAAAATATTAAATGAATATTAATAAAATTAATTCACTCTCTCTCTCTCTCTCTGACTGAATCCAATCCAATTTATAATTTTACATTTTTAAACATGTAATAGCTAGCCCAGCTTTGTACGCATGTTAGTTTAAACTATGCCAAAGATTTTAATGAGTTCTTCATGATATGTTCATGAAAATACATGCATATCGTATTAGAGTCACCAAAGCGGGCAAAGCCGCGTGTGCGACACTAGTTACATACCTATATTACAATCCCATAAACATTGGGAAAGTTGTGAAATTTGAATCCGTGTCCTCTAGTAACGTACTAGCTTACATTTTAATTATTTTTACAACTTTACTAACTTTACATGCGGTATAAGTTAAAAACATAACACATGCAGATTAATTTAAATAAGCCAAATTTTGAAAATAAATTTAGGCAAATTTATACTCAAGGAAATGAAATATTTAATATTTTGATTGCCTCCGATACGCTGACCCCAGAATTTCACGGAAAATGGGAAAAGAAAGTGTCCTAATGGTAACTGAATGTCTGACACTAGGTTTCCAGGTAAAAAACATATTTTTTTTTATTTTTATTATTATACAAATATTACACTAAATATAGAGTACAAAACTATATTTAAATATTATGTCACAATATTAACGAGACATCTTTTGATTATAGATCGTAGCGTGGTACAATAAAAAAAATCGATATAAACCTGAAATGACCTTCGATGAATTCTTCAGGCGTGTGTAATCGAGGCGCATGCGTCACTTAAACATTGTTTTGCTACAAAGTCTGTTTTTGGCATTCTCTACCAAAGAATAGGCTTTAAAATTACTATCTATTTGTATGGTGACCCAGAAGTAGCCAGAGTTATGGATGACCCAGAATTAGAAGTTTTACCTTGAGGTCGACTAACAAGATATTAGGTTCTGTATTTGCAACTCTAAGACTCTACTGCTTTCAACTCTAAGATCGATCTGGAGATGTCGTTTTCATTCAACGATTGTAATATATGAATAAAAACGGCATCTCAATAACTGCAAAAAACATAACTACGAAGCTACCGTGACTCTGCTGGTACGCATCTTAATTGAAAGAGTGGTGATCCTGAGTTCAAATTTCACGTAAGAAAAACATTATATTTACTGTAAAGTCCAATATCCTAATACACAAAACGAAAAAATGAGAGAAAGCAAAAAAAATCAGGAACAAATTTGGTCAGCAAATTGAACTCCTTGATTTAGTTAAAACCCATCAATCAGAGTTTCTAATAGGCGGGTTGTACCCTGCAACATTCATCTCAATATAAGGATGCACTTCCATAACAATTCAATAATTCACATTTATACGAGGAGGTCACGGCCTAGACACTAATAAAACTGATATTTGGTAGAACAACGAAATCAAATGTAATATTCTGTTGTTATCTATTAAGGTTTTGTATAAACGTTTTGCGTCTATTTACAATAAAGAAGAGATAATCAAATTTAATTTTTTCTCAACTTCACGCAGTATCCCACACATACTAGGGTAAGTAGAGGGAACCTGGGCACCTAGTGCTAAGACGAAAAGAGTTCGGCGCCTGGTTTCGATAATATTTAAAAATTTGCGTAATTGTGCGTACATTTTAGTTGTCGAGCGTCTGTCTCACGGACACTCTCGCAGGTGTTATTACATTTATTGATATGTTTTCTTACAATGCGATAGGTATGTGATTTAGTTGCTACGAAATAGCATTAAATGTGTGTAAATACATATAAAATATTACTAAAATGTTATTTTTAGATTTTTAGTGTTACAATACAGAGTCCCAGAGTGATCAGTCACTTCTCGAATCTTAACTTAAACTGAGACTATTCACGAATATAACGCCGTAATATGTCTAATACATAAATTCATAAAAAAAATCATAAAAAAAAGCCTGTAAATCGACTGGTTCCATCCCACTCGAGGATATGAAATAATTATTGACATTAATATTTTCATGTCTCTGCTCTGGTGTCACGCATGCAATTCCTCCAGAAATTAGCGAAAAAAGGAGATCGGAGTGTCTTAACTCTAGGTTCCCTCTGCCTACCCTGCTGTGTGCGGGATACAGCGTGAAGCTGAAAAAAAAACGTACATTTGTAGTGATTAAAAACCTACATACATTTATAATAATTATCTTGTCAATTCATGCTTTATTTATAAAACATTGCCTTGGCAGAAATGCAAATTTTTACAAGCGCAAAACATCAAATTATAGTGTGTAAATATTTAACATAAAAATTCTTCTAAAATCTACGCTAGTGTTTACTCGTTATCGTACAGTGACTCTCTAAAAGAAATCTTTGATTTAGACTGTGAAAATTTAGTACCTATTTAGGTAGAATAGTAGTACTTAATAAATCCAATCCATACAACTAGTCGAATCCCCTGTTAGGTCCGGAATCCATCAAAGCGGAGATGTGCGGAGAAGTCTAAAGTGGAGAATTACAAGACAAGCTTAACGATCTCCACTGGAGATGAATTACGAAATTCTATTAATAGTTAAAAAAATATTCCTCTTCGCTACTCTTGTAGCGCCTTAACGAACGGGCCCATTAAAGACTACGTAGATTTCGCAAGAACGAATTGCAACCTTATATATCCATCAAAAAATAGTTGAGCGGAAAACGGTGTAAAGTAAAAAAATCCTAATAATTTCAAGAATAAACGAATATTTTAGTCATTGAATCAAAGAAGCCATAAAGATATAGGTAATTTAGCTCTTATTGCGTCGAATAAGGAAATTTTCTGTACGCCAAGAGATTAATTCAAGAATTTGTGATATCAGATAGCTTGTTACTATGCCTGAGTTCGCACCTAATGAGAGAGAACGACGAACTTTGATACCTACGACTACGAGTACTTTATATAATTAATATATACATATATATATATATATATATATATATATATATATATATATATATATATATATATATATATATATATATATATATACATATATATATATTTCAGGTTCACGCTGTATCCCGCACATAGGGTAAGCAGAGGTAACCTGGTAGCCTAATGTAAAAACTCTGTTCCCGTCAAGACATTTCCATCACTCACTTTGCCACGCCGCTTTCTGGAGGCATTATGTGTTGAGCGGCAGAACTCAACACCAGAGCGATAATGAAAATGATAATAATCGTACGTAATGTTATGTAACTGATAGTTTTTCAATTTATTTTTACGTTTCATATTTTGATGATTTCAATAGAAAATTGTTGCGTACCTGTACGAGTACGTACTCCTTATGGTTTTTACTATTTTGAGATATGTTCCACTAATTTGATTTTTTTTGTAACTTGGAGCATAAATAGATAACTAATTTATAAATAATATATATAATTTTGGTAGATGTCAAGTCACACGGTGTCATATAAAAGCGCACTCACAAAATAAACTTTTAGTTTGTTTAATTTTCAATTTTCAATAGATACCGAGAAAATAAAATTTAACGTTAAGGGTTGTTAACCACATAACTCCCTTGCTGTAAGGGTTAGAGAGAGAAAAAATAGTGTGTTGCTATTTCAGACTAAAAACAATACAATCATATTAAAAATAATTTATTAAAAGCCAGTGCAGCTCTACCAAGCTTTATCAGGCTAGACTCTTTTATATTTTTATAGCATAAAAATCTGCCTTTTTTATGAGTGATATAAATCAGCTTCACACTGTATCCCGCACACAGCAGGGTAGGCGGAGGGAACCTAGTGTTAAGACACTCCGTTAACCACGTTCCGCGCAGTTCTGAGACTAATTAAATCAAAATTTAATTTAATTTTGATTTAATGAGTGACATAATACTTGGATATGTGAGTGGATAGAATTATTAATTACATAGAGTTTATTTTATTTACATATTTCAATATTGTAATTTATTTGTTTATCACTTGTATACAAACATACATTTAATTGCATTTATATATTTTATAGTAAGTATTCGTATTCAGTTTATTTATATGAAAGCGCTCGCTGCCGCCGAGTGAACCGCTAGGGTGTCCTAACATTTACGACTCACCCCTTGTCGACACCATATTTTATTACAACAGTCGATGCTTGCCACTCGATGCGCTTTCCATACGTTCCATTGTTTTCTTTACTATTTTCTTCCAAATCAGTAAAAATTAAAAATTAAATTAGCAGAGGCAGAGGTAGAGGGAACCTAGTGTTAAGACACTCCGTTCCCCACCAACCGTTCCAAATCAGTATTTGTCGTGATTTACTATTTGTATTCAAACTATATGTACTTTAAAGTGGTGTTGAATATATTCAGTGTAAACCGTGAATAGACTTTTTATTCATCCCCATCAACACTACATGAGCATATTCAAAGACGTAAAGATGCGATATATAAACTTTATAATGCAAGATAAACCCAGTTAACTCTTTTTTAAATATTGTTCCTATAGACCTCAATACTTGATATTAATTTCAGCTTAATACCTCCACGTGATCTAAAGATAAATAATCTTGATAGAAGACAAACAGGCGAACTATTGAGAATAGAAAAATATTTAAAAAAATCGTAGAAAAATATTCTTATAAAGTTAACCTCTTGTTTAGTATCTAAAATAAAAATTAAAGAAATAAAAAAAAACATCTTCACGCTGTATCCCGCACACTGCAGGGTAGGCAGAGGGAACCTAGTGTTAAAACACTCCGTTCCCCACTTTCTGCCGAATTCTGGAGGCATTGCGTGTTGAGTGGCAGAACTCAACGCCGCACTTTTTGCCTCGACACCAGAGCGAAGAAGTGGAAATATAAATTTGAGCAAATATAAAGAAACAACAAGGAATCAAAATTCTTCCGCAATTAAATATAAAACAAAAAATTTAGTTTCGAAATAACGTAATTATTTTCAGTTATCGCGGTCCGCACCAACATTATCGCGAGATGTTTGCGCGCTATCTTATCTGTGTTTGCAGCCTCCTTAGCTGCAACGTGACCCAATTGTGATATAATTAATTTTGATTAAAGTTAAAGTTCGATGCCTGTCGTGGCGCAGGGGCACAAAGTGAGACCGAATGGTTGCGGGTTCGATCCCCACTCTAGGGGGTCGAACAATTTATATTTCCATTTCTTCGCTCTGGTAACGACGCAAAGCGCGGCGTTGCGTTGTTCTGCCACTCAACATTCGGCAGAAAGTGGGGAACGGAGTGTCTTAACACTAGGTTCCCTCTGCCTACCCTGCAGTGTGCAGAATACAGCGCGAAGCTAATTTATTTTATTTTAAACACATTGAAATCTTTTTAATGGGTGATAACGGTTAACACCATAGCAAAATATCTACGTCTCTATAAACTATGGTGACAAATGGTAAAATTCATTAAAATTATATATTTAATTAATGAAACCTAATTATTAAATTGCAAAAGAATATTCTGAACGACAATCAAATACTTCACACATACTCAGCCTTTATTTTCTACAAAAAAAATATATATTCTTTTGAATAATATGTTTTTCAACATTAAAATATAGTTTCTCGAAATCTGTCATTTTAACTATTACGTGCAATAAATTAAAAAAAATTAAACCACCTTACAGAGAAAAAATAAAAAATGTTAAATAAAATAATAAAATACGTCAACATCAGCAACAACAATGACTGTGCTTTATATAATTAAAAAAAAAAACAATTGCCTGCTACGCCCGATGCACCGTAGCAGATTAGCTTCGATATGGAATCATGTGGACTGAGCATGTGACAGCCATTTTTTTTTATTAAAACGATTTTTTTAGCTTAACCCTATATGTAATAATGGAAGGGAACCTAGTGTTAAGACATTACATTTCCCATTTTTTCCAAATTTGGAGTCATTGTGTGTTGAGTGGCTCGAAGGAATGATTATTTCATTAAAATAATGAATTCTTCCGATTTTCCCTCCCGGAAATTACTTATAATAATTTATTCTCCCGAGTTGGAATCAAAGCCACAACCGCCGAGTTTACAATCATAGGTTGTGCTGCTGCACCAGGAAAGCCTGACTTAGAACTCAAAAATATCTAAATATATTTTACACTCAATCATGATTATGTTTAATAAAATTATAGTACATATACACGAATTTTCCATATAAAAACCTAACTTAAAAATACTCATTTATTTCCAAATAAATTAAAAACTTGTGGTCTCAAGAACATATAATATAAACAACAAATAGGAAATACATTATCTGAAGAGTATTTTGAAAATAGCGGTTACGTCAGAGCTATCCAGATACGTAATCAGTTCATAGATTCTCGTTAATTGATGAAATAAATTGTTGTTATCTCGGCCCCACCATTGTACTGTTTGTTGCGTTTAAATTTATTGGTTTATCAATCACTTGCTATCCCATTATTAATCTATAAAACCGTAAACAGAGTAATTACTCGGCATTTTCTTAAATATATAGTATGTAGGTCACGTTTCACGGTATATAACGCATAAAGCAGGATAGAGAGAGGAAACGTACTGTTAAAATACTCTGTTTTGCATATTCCGCCCAATTTTCGAACTATGACTTTTGATTGACGAAACTTAATGCAGCGTTTTTTCACATTACCAGATATATCAAATAAAGAGTACTGATTCCCACGCTGGGAACCCCACCCACAACCCTTGTGTTTACGATCAGATGCTGTGCCGCTGTGCCACGATGGGCACGTACATATACCTAGGTCCATTTTTCATAGAATATTTTAAAAAGTCACTCCAACTGCACTACAAAAAGCAAAAAAAGTGTAGAACAATTAAAACAGTACCGAATTTTATTCACCTCAAAACTTAAGTAGAGTAGATCACGTGTGTTGAATAAGGTTAATCGAGAAGCGTTTTATTTATAACACTAACATCTATGTTTGTTTGCTTGTTTGTTCCGGCCTTACTACATACATTTTAAAATTTAGGCTAAAAGAAGCCTAATTTAAAAAATCTATGCATATAAAATAATTATACATAATCGTGACATACTTGGGTGTATACTATAGACTATAGAGTAATTTGATAGTTGATAAATAGATATAGAGTAACAAGAGAAACCGCGGTTTAATTTCGCAACTCGTAAACTCGTCGGAGTATCTTAATTCTTAAGCATAGGTTCTTTCTACCCACCCCGCTGATGCAGAAAACAGCACGAAGTAAAAAAATATTATTTGTATAAATAAACTGATTAGAGATAATAAATAGAGCATAGCGTTTCATCATAATTCACACCAAAGGTGCGTTAGTAGGCAAAATTTCACCCTTTCCTTTGCTACTATCCCCAAAATGCTCAAACAAATGGAACAACATTTTGTTAAGCTCACTAACTATATTTACTAGAAAAGTATACTACTACTAGAAAAGTTAAAAAAGTATAAAAATTTTAACGTAGCGCGATTTGAACCCGCGTCTCTTTGAAAATCATCAAAGCTTTCTGACCAATCCATACGTTGTCCCCGCTACGTAATTTTTTTATAAGAACGTATGGTTTAGTTGGTTAAAACGCTTGGACGGTTTCCAAAGAGGGGCGGGTTCAAATTTTTATGTTTTTTTGATAAATATTTTTCTTTCCTAAGTGTGGAATAACACTTTAAAAATTTTAAAAAAGGATATACTACGTGAGGTGACCCTACGTTATATTTGTGATGTATCATTTTTTTGTTTTAATGTTATTTCTTGTGAATTACACTGCATAAAAAGTGGAGACTTTTAATGTTAACAGTCCGCCAATCGTTATTCATCAATTTAAGTTAAGATCTAAGGCTGTCGTGACATAGGAGCTAAACATAAAAATGAAAATTATTTTAATTTCTTCGTTGTAATAACCAGGCAACGGGCAGCGTTGAGTTCCGCCGCACAACAAGTAAAACCTCCAGAATTTGGCGAAAAACGAGGAAAGGAAGTGTCTTATTAGGAACGGAGTGTCTTAACACTTGGTTCCCAGGTAGTTCCCTCTGCTTACCCTGCTACGTGTGGGATACAGCGTGAAAGTGTGCAATTTCACAATTTTTAAATTACGCAACGTATTATAATGCGGTTTTCACTAATAGATAGAGTGATTCAAGAAAAAAAATCACATATTAAATGCATGTATGTTAAAGCAGAGAAAATTGTAATCTACGGAGAAACTCCGAGGAACACTCGCATTCTATACAAAAAAAATCAAAAATACCTATATCAAAAAATATTCAAATCTCAAAATCATCTCAATATGTATGGGACATATTAAAAAAAACGAGCATATGTTACCATTGCAAACAGTATTTGAGACTATAAAAATCATTAATCGCGACGGCGACGGTGCTGGCGTTCAAATACGCGGCGATGAGGTAATATTGACACAATAAACATGTGCTGGTGATATCATACCGTCGGTTATTTAACATGGTCACTTATTATTATTATATGTATCTTCATATTATATAAAATGGTAACTACGAGTTTATATGTATACTAGAGGGCGCGCGCGGCTTCGCCCGCTGATTAGGAGTGAATTCTAAAAAAACCACGAAACACGTGTTCAATAAAATATTTTTAACAGTCTGAATTTAAATTTTTATAAAAATCGGTGGCAATTTAAAGATTTTTCCATATAAACTTTTAACCCCTTATTTGAACCCTTAGGGGGTGAATTCTTAAAAACAATGAAACACGTGTTCAATGAAATATTTTTAAGTCTGATTTTCAAATTTTATAAAAATCGGTACAGTTTAAAAAATTTTTCCATACAAACTTTCAACCCCTATTTCATTCCTTTAGGGTTCAAATTTTTCAAAGTCGGTTATTTAACATGGTCACTTATTATTATTATATGTATCTTCATATTATATAAAATGGTAACTACGAGTATATATGTATACTAGAGGGCGCGCGCGGCTTCGCCCGATGATTAGGAGTAAATTCTAAAAAAACCACGAAACACGTGTTCAATAAAATATTTTTAACAATCTGAATTTAAATTTTTATAAAAATCGGTGGCAATTTAAAGATTTTTCCATATAAACTTTTAACCCCTTATTTGAACCCTTAGGGGGTGAATTCTTAAAAACAATGAAACACGTGTTCAATGAAATATTTTTAAGTCTGATTTTCAAATTTTATAAAAATCGGTACAGTTTAAAAAATTTTTCCATACAAACTTTCAACCCCTATTTCATTCCTTTAGGGTTAAAATTTTTCAAATTCCCTTCTTAGTGGATGTCCAGAATATGAAAATAAACATCTGCCCAAATTTCACGTTTCTACCATCAGCGGTTACGGCTCTGCGTGCGTCTTACCTCAGTCAGTCAGCACAAGTCCTTTTATATATATAGATAAGTCTGTTAGGCGTCTTGCATTTATTCTTTTGTATAAGGTGATGGTATTCTGTAACACATCTAAAATCAGCTTCACTATGTATCTCGCACACAGCATGGTAGACAGAGGGAACCTAGTGTTAAGACACTCCGATCTCCACATATAATTACGTACTACATATAATTGAGACTTATCTCTCTGCATTTGGCTAGCTGGCTAGCTTAAAACTTTTTTTTTATTAAAATAAAAACAACTGCGTACCAGAGGGTAGTATCACGGTACTCCTTAATCCGATTTCCTTTTCAATTGCAAACACAGATTTTTGATTCACAGAGCTCAACGCCACTCAAATAACAATTCTCAGGATAATCTTTAGGTACCATAAATTTATAAGATATCCCAAGTGATAACAACAAAAATAATCTGTAACAAGCATGTAACGGTTTCAACGTAGCTCATTTAAAAGCATGTGATTTCGATTCGATTCGATTCAATTTCAATGTAGCTTAATCGGGTTCGAGTCCTGTTACTAGGATTTTTTTTTGTTTCTACGTATTTTCCTGTCCTTGGTATGTAAGTTAAAATAGCAAGGTAGGCATAGGAAACCTGGTAAACTAGTGTTGATACTCCGTTTCTGGCGGTAGTTCGTGTTGAATGGCGAAACTTAACCGCGCTTTGCCTCGTTAGCAGAGCGAGGAAATTTAAATATTAAATATTTCTGGCCCCCTAATCCTTTAAACCCATTTTTTGCGAAATCAAGTATAATGAATTAATGAATGTAACGGCTACATATGATACACGAATATTCAACATATTTTATATAAAACCTAGATCCTATACCTAATAGGTATAGACTAAAATTTCTAGTGTTATCAGAAAAGGCTTTCTGTCAGAATGCCTGTAGAGATAATATTTGATAACAAAGAATCATATCATCGGAACGCGACCCAAATAGATTGTTCTCGTGAAAATCATCACATAATTATACGACATTAAAACGATTACCATAATAATATTTTACCATTTTAAATTACAAAAACAATGGATATTTTTGAAATATTTTTTTACTTATTATTCCAAAAACATCAATTAGATTAAACTTAAGGAGGCAATAGTAATATTACGAAATGAACTAATTGAACCGCGATCAACATAATCAACGGCCACAAACTCGGATTTGACAAAAGGAACTGCAGACCATTCAAGATAGCAAGATATTACGTCCACTTCACATTTAAAAAGAAAATACAACGGTTTAAATAATCTATTGAGTACAAAAAAGGCACGGACAACAAAAGTCTGTGGCTCATAACAACTCTTAACTAAATTATAAGAAAAAAGAAACCAAAAAAAAATGTCGTTTATAACAATATTTGATAAGTCACAAAGAATTAATTTATAAAAGATTTGTTTCTAAATATAAAATATCCTACAGAAATTGGAAAACTTTGGAATTGGATTGGAAAGTTCAGAAGATAAATTAACTCTTCTTGTATACCTACGCTCCCAATGGACTGTAAATGCAAAACTTCATTTTTAACTACAGTAACTTTCGTATATGTTTGTCAGCATTAGTAACAGAAAACTACATATACAGAGTGTAAATCTAAACAAAATAACAAACCAATTTTCCTCATCAAGTCACGCGCCGCACAGGAAACCCACCCCCGCGGAAGACCACCTGGATGCGCTATCTTAATTCAGAAAATGCGATTGCCGCTCAATTGCATATTGCAATTCCTATGCGCCGCCCACTGCCCACAGCTTCATTATAGTTTTATACGCGACAAGAGAGATCGACGATGAAGATCAAGGTTTATGGTACCACGGGATTAAATAGACGCTCTGAATACTATATATAGAAGTGTGTGAGTGGTCGCTGAGAGTGTTGCCGGAAAAATTATGGAATGATAACAAACAGTTAACTATAGAAAACTATAGGTACAATTAGTTAGATTAGACCTATAAAACATATATCTTACTAATCAAGACTGATCAGAACCATATATTGCTCCATGCAAGAATATAAAATAATAAGCTAGACCGCTATTGACGCGAAATATTTTCAAGCGATTAAATTGAGCTTATTCATTTTAAATCGCTTAACATATTTTGCGTACATACTGTAACGAGGCAAACAGTGTGTGGAGTGGCTAATAAGGTAACATTTTTGGAAACAGCCAAATAAATGTTTTAACATTTTCAAAGTGTTATTCCATACTCTGGAAAGCAAAAATACAGGTTTAGAAACGTATATGAATCGTAACGTAGCGGAATTAGAATCCGCACTTACAAACCGTCAAAGTTTCGTACTCAACACGCGCCAAGTGTTACAACTTTGGAAGGGAACAGGAGATTAGAGTGTCTTGGCACTGAGATCTCTTTGCCTACACTGCAATATGTGGGATTAGGATAAAGCATGAATCTAAAACTTATAAGCCATCCGTCGAGTAGTCTATAAGCTCACATATATTCGTAAATATATAAATTTATAGGCCAGTCCTGGCGCAGTGGCACAAAGTGTGACTGTAAAACCGACTGGTTGTGGGTTCGATCCCCACTTGAGGAGATGAAATATTTACTTAAAATTATATTTCCATTTCTACGCTCTGATGTCGAGGCTAAGCGCGGCGTTGAGTTCTGCCACTCAACACGCAATGTCTCCATAATTCGGCAGAAAGTGGGAACGGAGTGTCTCAAAACTAGGTTCCATCTGCCTATTTTACTATGTGCGGGATAAAGCGTGAAGGTAAAAAAAATAAAATTACTGCCTAGCGAAGTTTTAGTCTACCTTTAAGTTATCAAATTTAGACACATATTTACAGTATTTCTATGCATATTTGCGTGTGGCCCAATAAACCAGTATCAGTGCATACAACAGTGACTCAAATCTGCATTGTCCTAGATACGTACGAGTAAGTTGCAAATTTTAACGAAGATGGAACGACCTGCCACACTACAATAGATAAGTAAAGAACGATTTAGCAAAACGCTTTACTCACCTTGACCGTCTTTTGTTCTAGAAAATAGGTGTTTTCGTAGGAAATTGCTAGTCAATGCACTAAAAATGAAAATTAAAAATAAGGATCTAAATGTTTTGAAACCATAAAGCGGCACTCAAACCAAAGTACCAAACGTTAAGCTAATATTTTTTTCAATATATTAAAAATATAAACAAATGAGAATATAATAAATGTGAAATGGAAGTTTGTAAGAATGGATATTAGTTCTATTTTCACACACAAAACTACTAAATAAATTTAGATGATACTTTACAATAATATAGCTTATCTATACATCAAAATAACACATAATATGGAATAAAATGGAATAAAATATAATAATTTACCTCAATCGGGAATCAAACTACCGATCAGGCACTAGCTCAGCATAAGCAAGGTTAACCGGCCATAATTCTTGCACTGCGCCACATGCCTCACAGCAACACCATCTAACAACAAAAGATAACACAATATCCTTACAAATCTTAATAGAATTGAAACAATTACTGGAACATCTATTTTTAAATAAAACGCGTCGGCGTGAGAACATTTAGATTATACCCTTAGCAGCTGATGCGAGATAAATAATCAACTTCCACATGATGCTGCTCCTGGTCGTGACATCATCTAGTCTGTGTACCGCGTGGTCACTAAGGCCCCGGCCTTAGTGACCACAGATTCTGTCATAGATTATGTAAAAATATAGCTTCACGCTGTATCCCGCATGTTGCAGAGTTGGCAGATGAAACTTAATGTTAAGACACTCCGTTCCCAATGCACTCTGTTTCTCATTTTTTTTAAGTTTTACGCTGTATCCTTATCCAGGTCCCCTCTGCCGATGCACAGGAAGTTAATGTTCAGGTAAAGTAAGGTTCCGTTTCCTATTAAGATACATCCGTTCCCTACTTTCTGCAGATTTCTTGAGGCATTGCGTGTTGAGTCGCGAAACTCATCGCCGCGCTTTGCCAGAGCGAAGAAATAATAATATCAAATATGTCATTTCCCCGAACCCACCATTTTCGCATTTACAGGCACACGCATGTGTTGTATACATCTTCACCGAATATTTTTCAGATTCCCGAACCCGAAAATGTTATTTTTTTATAATTATCAGATATTTATTAAACACAAGCCGACCGACCTCCGACCTCGTCTGGGTGGAGTGCGTGATGAATTCGGTAAAATTATAATTTATCCCGTTCCTAGAGCCACCATCTAGAGCGTAACAGATCACTAGTTACTATACGATTAATTTTATTTTAGCTTTGAACGGATCTTTTTGTGTCATCAGCATTTTTTATACGTTTCTAAAAAAAGTATTTTTTTCCTAAGTATTAAATAACACTTTAAAAATGTTAAGAATATTCTAGGGTTTACACGGAGATTACCTTTCATTAACAAAATCGTTGTCCCAATAGAGATAAGCTTTGAAATGGTTTTTTCTTCTCCCTCATTACTTAATTCTTTGTATAAATACATTGTAAGAGGAAATAAATAAAACTACACATAGAATAACTAAATTTATTATAAAATTAAGAGTTAAAATTAAACTTAATATTAATACTATCCAATCGGCTTATGTTAAAGTATATTACTTCTATACGAATACGCTTTTAAATGACATTATCTTCCCATCTTTATATAAATAAAACTTAGACCATGCATCACAAAAAGAAATGGATTCGAGAACACCCTGTACAATCCATTGAGTAAGTATCCATTTAATTACAACTTCGATACATTAGAAAATACAAATAAGCTGTTGCTTTTTAATGGAAATTTAGTTATCTCTATATGCTTTAACATAAGAGAAATCTCGAAATAAGCAGATAAAACAACATATAAGACAAAAAAAAATATTATTAACATTTCCCATTTCATTCACAGGGTTAAAATAAACTTTTTTTTGTAACTTCCCGCTGTATCCCGCGCATCTCGCATACAGCAGAGTAAGGAGATGGAACTTAGTGTTAAGACACTCTATTCCCTAAAATTAAAATTAAACATCGCAAGCTTTATCCAGGCGGTTTAAGTACATTGAGCTCATTACCCCTATACGAGTACGCTTTAAACTCACATATTTTCTTTCCATCTTTATACAAATACAATTTAAGACACGTATCACAGAAGAAGGCCGGATCGAAGGGGACTCTGGAGCACCCTGTAACTATCCATTTGGCACCGAACTCAGCGCACGTTGTACAATAGATAGTTTGGTTCTGCGAGATGGCGGTGTGTAGCGGGTACAGCGCCGCGTGCAGCGCGTCGCGCGCCGTCAGCACGCGCGCCTCCGAGAAGGTGAACAGGTGCTCGCAGTTACCCTGGTGGACGTACACCTGGAAGTATTCCATTTAAGGAACATTATTAGTTTAGTTCAGGTATGAATAGCTGATAATTTTGAAAACGTTGAACAAAGGTAAGGACGGACCTAACGAAATATTACATTTAGAAAGATTTAAACAAACATGAAAGGTTTGTACCTAGCATAGGGCTTAGATAACGTTTAAATATTTGCTAAACTGAAACTTGTTTAGAATAACTTTAAATATATAAATGACAGTTCAGCTATCAGCCATCCGTCGTGGCGCACAACGTCTCACTGTAAACAGGACGGATGTGGGTTCGACTTCCACTATGGGACATAAAAAATTATTTCTAATTTCACGTCGACGTTAGATTTCACCACTTAATACACCATCTCGATAATTAAGCAATGCTAGGGAACAGACCACTCTAACATAAGGTTTTTTTCTTCATTTGGAGTACAGCGTAAATTCTAACAATATGCGGGATAGAGCGTGAAGCTAAAACAACCAAATAGAAATATAAAATAAATTAATACTGCATATGCTATAGAAGAAATGAACCATATTATTTGATATAAATGGATACTCATCTGAAGACCAAACACAACATGTGCTATGATTATTGTTATTCTTGTAACATTTATAAAGATCACATCCCACAATCTGCTTTTATTTGTATTAAATTGAAGAAGCCGTTGTATGGAACGTGACAAGCTCCAAGGCGCGCTACGTAATATTTTTATTTAACAGAGACTTATTATCAATAATTCAAGTTATTGTCTAATCACATCAGTATTTCAAAATATGTCTACTTGAAATATGAATTTAACATTTAAAATGTCAAAGTAAAAAAATCCTAAAAATGCAAGTTATTATGGACATGTATAGTAAGTTTAATTTCCTCAGTCAGATATGCCACAACGCGACGTTAGTTATCTTCATATATTTTGGAAGTCTTTAAAATGTATGAAAGTTAAATAATAGAATCAATATCAAGTTCTCTCTACGTATTCCGCAACATACTGGTTATATATTTACACATTATGGCCTCACACTCGCTGGAAAACTATATTTTTCGAAGCTCCACGCCACTCAGCCCACATATAACAGGGTATGCAAAGGGAACCCTTTAAGACACTACTTGTTGAGTGGCGGTTGGCATGTTGAGCCTTTTTACCAAAACCAGAAATTGAAAATAATTAATTTCCAAAAGTGGGAATGGAACCTACAACTAACGAGTTTGAGTTAAACAAAATAAATAATAATAAAATTTACCTCAGGATGTCCAAGTTTAACAAGCATGTCTTCCAAAGTGATATCCATATCTCTATGTATGAACTCCCCCAAATTTCTGCCTTGTGCCCATTCACGTATCGATTTCGAATTGTCCTTGCAACCGGGCCTCGTGTCCACGTAAAACACATTGTTAATGAACAAGAATCCTGATGGGAACATTTCCTGGAAATAAGAAAAAGTGACATAAATATCTTATACATTCTATTTATTTGTTTTATTTTCAAAATGAAACATACAGTATATAAATCATTAAATTATAAAACATTAGTTGCAGCATGAGGCTAGTCGTGGCGCAGGGGCACAAAGTGTGATTGTAAATCGATTGGTTGTGGCTTCAATCCCCACTCGAGGAGATAAAATATTTACTTAAATGTATATTTACATTTCTTCGCTCTGGTGTCGAGGCAAAGCGCGACGTTGAATTCTGCCACCCAACACGCAATGCTTCCATAATTCGGCACAAAGTGGGGAAAGAAGTGTCTTAACACTAGATTCTCTCTGCCTACTGCTGTGTGTGGGATACAGCATGAAGCTTATTTATTTTGATTTTTTAAAACACCAATCAGGAGATCTAAACTATAAATTTATTTATGCTGACGACAAAAAAAATTAAAGGCAGAATGGTACAAACTATAAATTAGGGAAAAAATCCCACCTTAGCAGACGTGGGTGGTTGTTCCTCCGGATTCTCCGACACGTCTATCCTCATGCCCACGTCGTTGGCGCACACTATACGATCCCTTAGAACTGTTAATTTCTGCTTCCCCAACATTACTATGTCGTGACTCAGTATGGAGTGCCGAGTGTTCTAAAAAATATAAAACATACTGATTGAGTAACGTTTAATAATTATCATAATTTCATACAAATCAATAAACCTAATTTTATAATAAATCAAAATAGTAATTATAAGCAATGCAGTACTTTATCTCTATATATAATAAGACAGTAAAAATATTTTGTCTGTACATTTAGTAATTTTGGCTGAAATGGATAGAGGGACACTTAAAAAGACTAATAGAAAGCAAAAAGATTTTTTTTGAATTTCTTGTCTGTCTGTCTGTCTGTCTGTCGACATATTGTTGTCCGCATTTTTCTCTGAAACTACTGAACCGATTTACTTGAAAATTTCACCAATTGCTTTGTTTTAACTCAATTTAGGTTCTAAAGTTTGGTTCATCAAAATCGGTTCATTAAAAAAAAGTTATCGTCATTTGAATGAACTCAAGGCATTAGCTTGCCAGCGAATGTTATATAGAAATCACGCTGGTATGACCCTGGCTAAAGAATGACGTTCGAAACGTCTGGGTTATATGATTGTTGATAAAAATATATATTTTTGAAGCACTATTATATAATATTTTATACAATAAAGTAAACAAAATTGAATTGTTAGTGGAGATTACCTTCATTAATCATAACAGTTAAGTTTAAGTCGTAATTAATTCAACACAGAGATAAAGAACGATCTTGAAAGAAATATCAAGTAAATACAAAGATATTTTGGTTGGTTCGTTCATATAATATATGTAACTAATTTAAAAACTGTACAGGAGTTAATATGCAATTAATACAGTTATTTTACAAAGAATATTATGAATCCTACAACCTAAATTAAACTATTCACTGACATCAGCACATTTAACAGAGTTTTAGAATTATGATGAGACGTATATTATATAGGTAAAAAGAACATAAAGTTACAAAAATATATATGTGTAATACATAATTAGCTTTATGTATATTTTATAAATATCAAATATCAACAATGGTCGTATTTTTTTATTTAAAACAATCAAAAATTCTTTGACGATAATGTCGTAAAAAAATCATATTAGAAGTCATTATAGTTGTCAATCAATTCTGCTTATTAAATCAATAATCATGTATTTTAAGCGGGCGAAGCCGTGGGCGAGCCGCTAGTAACAACTAACACAATCAATGTACATCTATTTATAATGATAAGGAAAGCTGAGATCAGTCATGGCACAGGAGCACAAGTGTTTCATTGTACAAGGGTTGAGTGGATCTCCACTTGAGCAAATTAAATATTTATTTTAATTTATATTTTCATTTCTTCGCTCTGGTGTCAAGGCAAAGCGCGGTGTTGAGTTCCACCACTCAACATGCAATGTCTTCAAAATTTGGCCTGTGTGTGTGTTATACAGTGTGAAACTAATTTACTTTATAAAGAACCCTTCATATTTGTAAAAAAAAAAGAAATGAAATTGATCTGAAAATTCTAACATTTATAATAATAAAATTATTATTTACCACAGAAAGCTGTTGTGGTGAAGTGTCACAACATCAAACTTTAAACATGACGGTTCTGAGTTCGATTATCACTAAAGGAAATTAATTAATTATTTTATATTTTTCTTGTCTGGTAACAAAACAAAGCGCGGCGTTGAATTTCGCCAGTGAATACAAAATCACTCAAATTAGGATACTTCATCACACATATAAGTACATGCCTGCTGCATGATATAGAATAAAGCAAAACATAAATCTATCTTATTATAAGATAGATTAAAAAAAAAAAGGCTTACATTTCTCTCTTTACCACTGCAGTAAAAGGGCCTATACACGCGAACGCGAAATATTAAATCCTTGCCTGGCTCCAATGAAGGAGGACCCATTTTGTCATTTTCATCCTAAATTAAAGAAAAAACTATATTTACATACAATTCTTATTTGCTTAATATTTCAATGATATTGAAAGTATAGTTTGATTCCTTTTTTTTGTATAGTAGACAACATTATGGTAAATTTAAATAGCACCTTGTTAAACAGGTGGTCAACCCCCATACAAGAGCAAAATAAAGACAATTTCATGCCTTACCCACTTACAGCAGGGTAGGCAATTAAACATTATATCGTGACAAGATTGTCACGTTCTTGGTTTTCTGCCCAAATATGAGATTAATTGTAATTAGACACTGAAATTAAGTTGCACCACCCAAGATACAATGTCTGTAAATGGGCATAGAGTGGAAACTGCAGTGCCTTGACATATGCAGGAGTACTTGACATATGCATGGAGAATATTGACACCAAAAAATGATACTAAGTGTAATTAAAATATAAAATTGGACAGTGACAGTGTTGGGAGAAAGATTATATTTAATTTATTCAATATGGATTTGAGGCTGTTGTGGGACGAGGTACGGGCACGTGACTCCAAAGATTGGAATATCTTAATACTACTCTGCCTGCACTGCTATGTGCAGGATAAAGCACAAAGCTAAAGAAAATTCATTATTCTGCCTTGATAACTCAACCAACAAGCAATATCTCCAAAATAGTAGTGTCTATACACTACACTCTCTGTCTACCCTACTCTATGCATAAGGATGAACCTAATGAAATTTAATGCAATTAATTTAAAATAAGGAATCATACTTCATTTATAGGAGGAAAACATCTAACACCCCTATATTTAAACTGTCTTGTATAATGGTTGGCGGCATCTTTCTCCATTCTTAATTTTAATTTTTTCACTATACACAGGTTTTGAGCAATGCCAGACATTTGTAAACCATTCATGGTTTCATCTAAAAGAGGTCCTTGAGTAGGGTATGCGGTAGGTAAAGTTAATTCTGTACCCATCTTGAGATGATTGGGGCTGTAAATTAAATTAATTAAAAAAATATATATAATACATAGCTTTTATACAAATTTAAATTTTAAATATTCTTTACTGAGAAGTCTTTTGCAAACATATTTTAAATCATAAAATGCACATATTGCTACCACTGGCTTACATAAATACATTATAATTTTATATATCATAATAATGTACCTCCATCTTAGGTAGGTAGTGATGTTTGACTTATATTTTAGCTTATATTCTAGTAAAACAAACTGCAGTATTGAGATTCAAGTTTACATGGAAAATATGGAGAGTGCCTTAACCCTAAATTTTCTCTGTTAAAATTGAAAGCAATTTCAATTTTTAGTGAATCATTTTTATACAAATACATATTTCATTACTTGTGACAATGATAACTTTGAAACAGACTGGAGCGAGCAATTCATTCCCAAGGTGTGTTATCATTTATAAAATCATTAATTTGGTAATAATCTTTAACACACAAAAAGACCTTTTGTTTGTTTGTTTTTAAATCATGATATAGAAAATACTCTAACATTTTCTGGGATCCTATAGTAAAAGCATACACAATGTCCCATTAAAGAATTATGGATTCATTGCAATAGTGTTACGGGTGCACTAAGTTTAAGCCTATTTGTGGTATTAATATTATGAGCATCACCAATTTTGGTAAAATCATTAATGTTTTTCTTAATATAAATAACATTTTCTGAAATATATTGAGATATAACAGTCAATATATTAATTTCTTTAAACTTTAGTCTTAAGGAGTCTTTAGGATTTAAGTTATAGATTGCAAAGGATTGAAGAATACAATACCTGCACAATGATGATAATTCATTAAATTCTTCATCATTTAAATCGCAACCAACAAACTCTCTTATTTTCGCCTGTTGGAAATCTTCTAATTCCTTCTTTGAATTTGGTTTCCCATGAATAGGCATAAACCTATAAGCTTGAGGAAGATTTTTTGTAATTAACAGAGGTGTAACAATATTACCCCTCACAGGGTATAATTTTGGCCCTTTATCTTCTGCAAATAGAACAACTTTATTGTTTTTGTATGAACTTGGATCCATATTTACGAAAGCTTCAGAGTTAACTGCCAATGCATGATCTTTAAAAGAAAATTCGATTTGATTTGATGTTGAAGGTTCGTTCTTATCGATATTATTTTTACTGGCCATCAATAAATGTTTTTCTGTATTTATATCATTGTCTACTGCATCTTTCGAAGCGACATCCATTTTAACAAAAACTTGCAGAATTAGTTAAAAAAAAAATCATAACAGCAGTATTCTAAAAATAATTTAGACACAAATCTTTAATATCTTTATATAAATATTTAAAAACTAATAATATAAAGCAACCACGTCAATAACACATATATTACTGTACTTATTAACACGAAAAATGATTTAAAATTAAATGCAAAAATACACTTAATTCAAAATATTTTGACAGAGGACAAACGTTTAGAAATTAACAGATATTTCAGGTAATAAAGTAATATAGATAAGATAAAATCTGATTGCGTAAAAAACTCTTTAAATAAAAAAAATAAAAATAAAAACAAATTTAATTCACGGTAGCTTCACACTTTTTTTCAATTGCATGGAAGGCAGAATACTGTAGACATGGTACACTTCGTTCACCACTTGTGCGCCCAAATTCCGCGCCATTGCGTTTCGAATGGCGGAAGTCAACGCCACGCTATTTTGTTACGTGTATGCTTGTGAGATCATATATATAAATGTGCGATCACATTTTTCGATGTGCAATTATATGTGTGTTAGGTTTTATAAATAAGAGGGTAGTTAATAAATCAATATTATAGTCAATATTAAGGAGGAATTCCGGATACAGCGCCGAGGCTAGACGTATAATACTACTGGTGAAGGAATAAAATAGAAGAGTGCACAAGTGAGTGTTATTGTTTTATTATATTTCAGAGGTGGATATGTAACTCTGCAAAAATATTTTTATATATCTTCTATTCTTTTTTTGAGCTTTACTTGTATTTTATATTTACTGCAAATGTAATTGTGATTTGTGAAACATTTGGTCAGGGCCACTCTCTGACAATGTGGCACGTAGAATGATTATATATTGAAATAATTTTAATAAACGAATAACAATTTGCTAAGCAATTTCAAAGTAACTCAGCCTGTGAGACACGTGGTTAGGGCTACTCTCTCACCGTGTAACGCAGGTTAAGCAGAGATTGTTTTGTAAATATCGTGTAGTTTTTGTATGCATTATTTTGTTGGAATACCCGCTGATATATTATTAATCTAAAATATTAGATTTACTAAATGATTTGAATAAATTTATTTTCATGTACCCTCGATTAAAAATTATATCGATTTGCAAATTTGATAACTGAATTTATCATGGCGGTATTTATTTTTTGTGTAGTCTACCCTACATTAAAGCATTTGAAAACTATACAAACAGTATTTCACTGATACGTGTGTTATTTTGTATTTATGATCAAAACGCGACGAGATGTCAATTCAGCAGAGCATCGATGTCTGATTAAAACAGAGAAGCGGTGATGGAGTACGACGACCGAGGGTGGCACCGCGGCTGGTACTATACTGTATAGCAGCTGGGGTTGCGTAATGTATGTGCGTCTAAGAAGACATGCAGTCGACACGCCCATTGCGAGGTAAGACCAATTGTCACAAAAATATCAAGATTTCAGAAAGTCACTCGCTCAAATTTTTAAAATTGTGAAAATAAATTAAGTCAGTATGCCAAACACAAAGGCAATGCATAATTATGTTAAGCAGTCAAATCATATTCAAAATAACGAAATCAACCGCAAGGTGTGAATTAAAGCAATTTCACAAATTATTTGATGACTTCATTGAAAAAAGTGATATATATTTTTATATTTATATACAATTTTTGTAGAACTTTATTTATATGACAGTTTTATTTACCGTAGATAAAGCGTAAAACTAAGTCAAGTTAAGTATTATATATATGACTAAATTGTATTTTATATTCATATTCACGATGCCACGAGATCGATGTCTGATGTGACCGGAGCGCCGGGTGCTGTCGCGGCCGGGTGCTGTTGTGAATATTGGAGGCCCAGTGCTAGGCATCATCGTCGACAGCGCGCGTCATCTACGCAGAAACCAACGTGCTTTGCAAAGTCTTGCGCGGGCCTCCACCGAACCAGCAAATATCGTAAAAGTGATCGTGGGGATCCATCGCCGTGAAAAGATAAAAGGTCAGAAAGTACAACATTTACTTCTAAAAATATTTTACAAATTTAAAATTTTATTAAGACTCCGCCAGTAAGCTTAGCAACAACACATTTTAGTAACCAAAAATATTGTATCAAAACAACGATAAGAAACAGTTAATAAATGTCAATTTTTTGAGAACATTTCCATCTGAATAAAGTTATAAAATTATGACAAGTTATACAAGATATTCTTAAATGAAATTTAAGTATAATGAGTCCCTAGAAGTATATTATTATGAGAAAAGCAAATATGATATAAATAGAAAAAAAGCGATTGACTTTTGGATATATGCGCCCAATATTAATAACCTATCTCCTACGTCAATCTTAGATGGTTTCATATTTCTATCCAATCTAGAGATTGGATCTAGAGATTGTTTCATATATCTATCCAATCTCTAGATTGGATAGATATATGAAACAATCTAAGATTGACGTTGGAGATAGGTTATTAATATTGGGCGATGATCTTAATGACAAAACTACAAGATCTACTGCAAACGCGTTGAATTATTCTGAGTCTGACCCATTATTACAATTTCTTATGACTTGTAAAGTCGAAACAAATAATTATTCTTTTAAACGAACAATTCATAATTCTATTTTGAACATACATAGTTTCTATAGCTTACGATTAAATTCCAAAAAAAGCGTTGATAATTCTAGCTTACTACAATACATTCTGTTTAAACTATAAACCGAAGAGGTATTTGTTTCTCAAATATCAGAAATCGCTTATTTAGTGCAAAATTTGTAATATAATAGGTTGTAACTGAAAATAAACCTTCCAACACAAATAAATACCTACATCAAAAACAATTTCATATCGAACTCTAGCATTCAATCTAAATTCATAGAAGATGAATTAATAAATAACTCGCTAGTAACAGTTTTTGTTGACTTCGGTACTGTACACATTTTAATTTTGGGATTTTCAATTCAATTCAAACCTGATTAATTATTGACGGCATCGGCGAGAAATGTGTGATTACGTTATAGACGAATATTTAGATTCGAAGCCAGTAGTGGCGCAGTGGCACAAAGTGTAACTGTAAAACCGACTGGTTGTAGGTTCGATACCCACTCGAGGAGATGAAATATTTACTTAAATTTATATTTCCATTTCTTCGTTCTGGTGTCGAGGTTAAGCGCGGCGTTGAGTTCTGCCACTCAACACGCAATGCCTCCAAAATTCGGTAGAAAGTGGGGAACGGAGTGTCTTAACACTAGGTTCCCTCTGTCTGCCCTGTTGTGTGCGGGACACATCGTGAAGCTTAAAAAAATTTTTTTGATTTGCCAGTGGTTGCTTGTTAAATTTTGCCGAATTAGCAGCAAAATTGCAGCAACCACATGTCGAAGTATTGTGCTAAGTAACTTATTATTTACTAGTTAGTAGTGGTAGTAGTTTACTAAGTTTTATGACACTACTAATAAGCTTCTCTCTTAAAGGAAATCTGGACATCAAATAAGTGTAGAAGGGGGTGTATACTATATTCAAAATAAAATTGTCATGACATAAGTGTTCTATGAGAGAATATATTAATAGATCGGGGTGTTAAAGTTCATTAAGTAAAATTAGTTTACAACGGCAACGTAGAGAACTGCTCGTCTATAAATTTTAGCAATTTGACACTAAATAAGACGATAAAAAATGCAAAAATGGGGGTTATTTAATGTGATTCTAAGTACGAGTTTAGTCGTTATTTTACTTCGACTATAAAATAATTATGGTGTACAAACGTAACAAAAATTTAAATAGATTATATTCAGAAAGGGAACAGAATCATTCTCACCGTGACATCCTCGATAGCACCTACCATATACCACTTCATTCACTTGTTCTAATAATTACTTAACTAACTTAACTTCACGCTTTATCCCTAGCGGGGTGGTCAGAGAGCGTTCTCTCGCCAAACGCTACGGTCTAACGGTCTAAATGTTCTAATCTCTATATATAATAAAACAGTAGAAATATTTTGTCTGTACATTTAATAATTTTTACTGAAATGGATAGAGGGAGGGAGAGGCAAAAAGATTTTTTTTGAATTTCTTGTCTGTCTGTCAATATGTATGTCCACATTTTTCTCTGAAAGTACTGAACCGATTTATTTAAAAGTTTCATCAATTGCTTTGTTTTAACTCAATTTAACTACTAAAGTTTGTTTCATCAAAATCGGTTCATTAAAAAAAAGCTATCGTCATTTGAATGAATTCAATGCATTAGTTTGCCTGCGAATGTTATATAGAAATCGCGCTGGTAAGATTCCTGGGTAAAGAATGACATTCGAAACGTCTTGGTTATATGACTGTTGATAAAATTATATATCTTTAAAGCACTATTATACAATATTTTATACAGTAAAGTAAACAAAATTGAATTGTTAGTGGAGATTACCTTCATAAATCCTAACAGTTAAGTTTAAATCGTAATTAATTCAACACAGAGATAAAGAACGTTTTGATCTTCAAAGACATATCAAGCAAATACATAGATTTTTTGGTTCGTTCGTTCGTTTGAAATAAATCTCTATAAAAATACCTAAAAACAGCCTTTCTACGTGTACACTGTAATAACTATATATTTACCAATTGTACATTTAGCTAATAATATGTGTAACTAATTTTAAACTGTACAGGAGTTAATATGCAAACATTACAGTTATTTTACAAAGAATATTATGAATCCTTACCCAAATCAGTAATTTAACGTTTAAGGCTGTTTCTGAAGCAGTACATTAAATTATTAAGTGACATCAGCACATTTAACAGAGCTTTAAAAAACATAACATAGGTAAAACGAACGTAATGTTACAAAAATATATACATATAATAAATAATTAGCTTTATGTATATTTTATGAATATCAAATATCAACATTTGGCCTAAGATCCCATCGCTTAAAACTGTAGGGATCAGATTTTCTAATGAAACTTATATTGAAGAATGATACATGATAGTAGAATAGATTACACTAGGGTTGCCTAAAAGAATCACCTGCCTGCCACAATCACCTTTAATTAATGTTTTTCGTAACTCGTTTTTGGAGAAAATTGCACTAGTATGTTTTTTATGTGAATCGCACATCATTTGAAAGAAAATCGCATAAGGAATTGGAAAAACAATGGTTGCCAGCTCTTAGTCTGCCGCAAGCCCAGGGTTGCCTGGTTTAAAGAGGTCACTTAAAGTTAATATTTGCACTCATGTGTTTTTTTAATGAATTATATATCAAATTCAAGCTTATTTTTTTCTCATCACAAAAACACATGGTTGCCTGGAAAATAACTGCCGAAAGCAAAGGTTGCCATCATTTGAAATATTTTATTCCTATTCCGTTTGACTGAGAATAGACGATGAAATGCGCGGTTTGCCTTATGTTTTAAAGTAAAATATTATATAATAGGAGGTCAATTTTAAAATTAATGTTTATTCTAGCTATTCACCTGTTAAATGATGATTTTAATCATATTAAGTACATACAAAAACCTATTTAAACATGAAATCATCCTTATTTTTCAAGTGAAATAACAAATGCATGATATTAAGTCTTTGCTAAATCTTTACTTGTTTGTTTTCTAAATACTGTTACTCATTTAAATTGTCATTTTAAAACGACTAAATTATCTTATTAAATTTTTTATCTAATTAAAACAAAACTAATTTAGTAAAAATAAATTTGAAGAATTTACAACAGTAATGCCGATAAATAAATGCAATTTACGGTTTATGACCAGGAGTCAGCACATATCAATTAGTTATTATAGATAAACATTTTGCGGCGCGATACAAAGCAAACCAAATGCAATAAAATTATTTTCGAATATGTATTGTTTCTAAATGCAGTAAAAGTGCAGATGGCCAACTGGGATGTTTATGAGCATATTGCTTGCGTTTTGAGTTAACTATAATTTTAAAAACTGACTTGAAAATGAAGATGTGCTTTTTATGCGACAGGAGAAAAAGAATAATTGAATTTAATAATGAACAGATTCATCGGTGACTTCTTTATCTTCAAAGTTGTTGCCGTTTGACCCCGATAAGACTTTTCAACTATCATTGGCGTCGGGTTACCAATAAACCATGTTGGTTTCAATGCACCTTCAATTAATCCAACCGCAATTTTCAGAGTTTAAGTTAACACAACATGGATCTGTTGCTTTGGTCCACATCGAGTTACCAAAAATGGTTCTGAGCATCTTCTCTTTTAATGACTTCCAACAAGGTGGAATCAGTTTTGAGTCAAAAGTCGTAATATTTTTTAAAAAAAATCCGTAGTATCATTATTTTCATATCATTTATTTCAACAAAAATATGTGGCAACCAAATGCCGCATATTTTTGTTGAAATAAATGATATGTTGCATAATTCACATTAGTAATTCTGTTAACGCCATACATGAGAGCAGTAAATTCTTGAATAATATTATTTTTTTCCTTATCTAATACATCCATTATATTAGTCAGTGATGCAAAACATTTTTGGATTTTTTTTTGTTTTTTGAAAATAATTTAAAAGGCCTGATTTTTCCTTTATTATAAAATGAAGCTATAATCACATCCTGTAAAAGCATGGAATGCTGGTAGAGCTAGACATAATTCTGAACCCAGTTTCAAAGCTAATTGTGTACAATTTATAACTCATAACTCAGATTTGTTCTTTTTTTTAAACGTTGTTCCAGCCATCCAAATTTCCATGTCAGGAACTTTGTGAATATTGCCCAACAAAATAATCAATACATCCGTATCGGTAGCTTTTACTAGAATTTCACTCTTAGGTTGTGCTTTGCTTATGTGAAACATTATTCTCAGTGTCAGCTTCCTCATGTTCACATTTTAAATGGATTTCTTCAGTTTTTGTTACTCTATTGATATCTGAACGATACGAGAAGCATTGTTCTTCAACAGTTATGAAAACGATTTTATTTCGTAATATTGAGGCAAAAACATCGTTCTCCCAGTAATAAGCCTAAAATATAATTAAAGCTTCTTTGAAACTACCATTTTTGAGACCTTCAAGAAAATTGGTAGGTCGGGCTTGAAGAGGCCCGTGAATAGTGTAGGGGATATTAATCTCTGATCGATTTTCCCGTTCATAATCTTTTATAGAATGTACCAGATATCTATCGAATATTAAATGGATTTCATGAGCACTTGTTAAGCAAAATTTTATTAAAATAGACTCAGCTATTTTTCCGAATGTCTGAGGTAACGAAGATCCGATGAGATGTAAAAAGTAAAAACTGTAAATCACTTCCATATCAATTTGTGGAGGATTAGTTAGCGCAATCAGAGATGTTAACTGACAAGCTAATTTAGACTTGGCTGTTTTGAACATTTCATCAGAACATTGAAAAAGAGCTGGAGGTGCAGGTGCAAGAGGAAACTTTAAGCAGTATTCATTGAATACTGCTTAAAGTTTCCTCTTCAAGATCAATTTCTACTATTCAAGATCAATTCAAACTATTCAAGATCAATTTTTTTTTCAGACCACTTGCCAAAAATCGTCCAAATATATCTCTTTCCATTTTCAGAAGAATCCGACTCCATCTCTACTTTTTTGAGTTTTTTTCACGCATTCAGATGCAAAATTTAAAATTTTATTTTTACGAATTGCTTTCACAAATCTCTCAGGTTCCTCGACACATCCCGATATAAAATCATTTTTTTGTTTATTTCCGACTGATGTAATATTAAGGAGGAAATCTGCTACTGAATGAGATGCTGCTTTGCCAGTGGAAATATTGAACAATAAATTTTTATCTACATTTCGATCGAAGGGATTTATTGAGTCCTTTATTACTTCTATTATTCTGCTTAAATTTAGTTTATCTTTTCTAATTTGATGTTTTTGCAAACAATGAGACGAGTCATCTTCGTGTAATAAGCCTGTTTCTTTTTTGACTGCTGTTAAAATTTTAGTTCTCATACTGTGAGTAAGAGCCCATTTTTGTCTCTCACTTATGGAATTTGTGAAGTGAGTAATGCCAGTCAACGTATTGGTAATACGTCAGCGTTTATAGTCTGCTCCAGGGATAAATCTACGGGTGATCTTGAAAATTTTACCGTCGTGCGTCTGACACCAAACGCTCCTCGACGAAATTCGTAAAGCAGAGGTGATTTTTCGATTTTTAATTATATTATATTACTTACATATAGTACTGAATATCTGGCTGGCTGTTTTTCCGTGACCACCAGATAAGGTGACTGTACAAAACTGTTTATAATGTTTTAAAATTTCCTAAGGAATCAGGTAAAACCATTGCTTTGTTGTCATCAGGTGAAATTTGATCACATGAATTGTTCATAAACGCGAATAAATTATCGTTCAACATATTTGGATCAAATTTTACGTAGAGAAAAATATGTAATATTAAACATTAAAGCATACTTACGTTTTGCATTAGAATATAATAAAAAAAATCTTTTTTATATTTTTGTTTTAGAACAACGAACTTTTTGTAACACTGTAAATGATAACCGTGTATTGTGTCACTATTTAAGAAAATGTCACTATATTTAAAGTTCATTTTCCGGCGAAACAACAACATAATTTTAACTTTTATGTTATGTTCTTTAAAGCTCTGTTACATGTGCTGATGTCACTCAATAATTTAATGTACTGCTTCAGAAACAGCCTTAAACGTTAAATTATTGATTTGGGTAAGGATTCATAATATTCTTTGTAAAATAACTGTAATGTTTGCATATTAACTCCTGTACAGTTTAAAATTAGTTACACATATTATTAGCTAAATGTACAATTGGTAAATATGTAGTTATTACAGTGTACACGTAGAAAGGCTGTTTTTAGGCATTTTTATAAAGATTTATTTCAAACGAACGAACGAACGAACCAAAAAATCTATGTATTTGCTTGATATCTCTTTGAAGATCAAAACGTTCTTTATCTCTGTGTTGAATTATTTACGATTTAAACTTAACTGTTAGGATTTATGAAGGTAATCTCCACTAACAATTCAATTTTGTTTACTTTACTGTATAAAATATTGTATAATAGTGCTTTAAAGATATATAATTTTATCAACAGTCATATAACCAAGACGTTTCGAATGTCATTCTTTACCCAGGAATCTTACCAGCGCGATTTCTATATAACATTCGCAGGCAAACTAATGCATTGAATTCATTCAAATGACGATAGCTTTTTTTTAATGAACCGATTTTGATGAAATAAACTTTAGTAGTTAAATTGAGTTAAAACAAAGCAATTGATGAAAATTTTTAATAAATCGGTTCAGTACTTTCAGAGAAAAATGTGGACATACATATCGACAGACAGACAAGAAATTCAAAAAAAATCTTTTTGCTTTCTATTATTCTTTTTAAGTGTCCCTCTATCCATTTCAGTCAAAATTACTAAATGTACAGACAAAATATTTTTACTGTTTTATTATATATAGAGATTATTAGAACATTTAGACCGTTAGACCGTAGCGTTTGGCGCTCCGTTCTCTCTGACTACCCCGCTAAGGATAAAGCGTGAAGTTAAGTTAGTTAAGTTAAGTAATTATTAGAACAAGCGAACGAAGTGGTATATTTGGGAAGTATGTTCAGTAGAGATGGAAGATACGAGATGGATGTGGAAAGGCGTATTGCTGCCGGTAACAGGCTTATCGGAGTCTTAGCTGCATTGATGAGACAGCGAAACGTCAGCACATCTGCGCGTTTGGCCGTACACAATGCAGTGTTGGTATCGACGCTGTTATACGGCAGCGAAACGTGGATATTACAGAAGAAGAATGAAAGAATGATCAACACCGTGGATATGCGATCTCTTCGTAGGATATGCGGAGTCAGCTTAGCTGATCGAATTCGCAATGAAGAGATACACAGAAGGTAGCACAACACAGAAGGCAGGTGCTATCGAGGATGTCACGGTGAGAATGAAGAAGAATGGAAATGTGTGTCGAATGAATGAGTGATGAAAGAATGGCAAAAAAGATTTGTGATGGAAAAGTGAGTGGTAAGAGAGATAGGGTCTCCCCCTATCGGTTGACCTTCGAAAACACAGTATCAAAGATAATGGCGGAAGGTCACGTAAAAAGCATTAGTAACCCCCGGAGGGAATGTATGAAGAGGTTAATGACAGTGGACGAGGCGAAAGAGGTATGTAGAGACCGTAGCGTTTGGCACTCCGTTCTCTCTGACTACCCCGCTAGGGATAAAGCGTAAAGCTAAGTTAAGTAGCTAATATAAGTTATTTTGCAAAGAATATAGTGAATACTTATCCAAATAAATAAATTAATAATTAAGCCTGTTTGTAATATCTCTATTTCTTAAAGGAATAATCATCTAATTCAAGTGGGCAAAGCCTCGGGCAGGCTGCTAGTTTTTAATAAATTTCTTAGTACAGGTACTTTTCCGTTTCGCTGGAAGAAATCCTTGACTATTCCGGTATACAAAAATGGTTTAAAAGAATCAGTTATAAATTATAGACCTATGTCTATTCTACTCGTGTTTGCCTCAAAAAAAACTCTTCGAAAAATTGATATTTCCGTACATTTCTTGGCAAATTAAGCCAACTAACGTGTTTTAGTAGGAAAAAAAGTGCTGCCTTCTCATTATTATCTAAATGGGATAATTCTAAAAGAGACAGCCACAGTTCGTGATCTGGATGTTACTTTAGATCATTGGTTATAGTTCAATGTGCATATTGACAATATAGTAAGCAAGGAATTGAAGACCTTGGGTTTTGTCCTAAGAAATTGCAGAGAATTTAGGAGGTCCGAAACCAAAATTACTCTTTTTAATGCTTTAGTCCGTAGTGGTCCCGAATACTGCACTGTAGTATGGAATCCGCATTACGATATTAACATAAAAGAATCGAGCGCGTACAGAAGAGGTTTCTCTGGCACCTTTCTTATCAATGTAATCTAAGCAAATCACTTACAACCTATGCTGATAGACTGATTTTTTTCAACATGGATTCTTTGCATAACACAAGATTGGTTCTTGACTGCCTATTTTTATTAAAATTAGTTAATGGGCTTATTGACTGTCCTCAACTTTTAACAACGCTGCGTTTTCCAGCTCCAGCCAAACTACCTAGGCGTTATAGGTACGACCTATTTACCTCAACTACAAGTTCTACAAACTTAGGCAAATTTTCTGCAATAAACCGTATCATTACACATTTTAATAGTATATCCAAAAAGGTAGACATTACAGTAGACATTTAGTATTTAGACATTTATTAGACATTTTCTTTGATAAACGGCCCTTATTTCGTGATAAAATATTGAAGTCTACTTAGACCATGTCTGCTCAGTATTTATTCGTTAGTATTATTGTTTTTTTTTATTATTGTTTTTTTTTACTTTTGACCTTGTGTATTTGCAATTAATTAGCTTTTATTTTTTTAATATATAATTTTACATATATATTTTTAATATAATATTTATATTGTAGGTGTAAAATTGGCATGCCGTCAACATCTGTAATTGTGGCTGCACTTGGTATTTTGTATTAGGTTTTGTACTCTGTTTTTTTTAATCTTGTTAGTGTAAGCTGTGTTGGTGTTCTATAAATAAATTAATTAATTAATTAAAAAAGTCATTAAATTTAATAGAAAAATTAAAATCAAAATTTAGAAATAATTATTATCATAGTATTGATGATGATACTATTGTCATAGTATTTTATCTTATGAAATGCAGATTGCAATGTTTATTCTCCAAAAAAGAGCCGTGAGATCTGTTTATAACCCAAGAGCTCGAGATTCTCAGCGAGATGTTTTTAAAGATGCAGATATTATTACAATTGCTTCACAAATTTTATACTATAATTTTCTGTTTTCCGACGACATATACATAGTAAATGCCAAGTTTTCGCCTCTAAAAAGTTAATAAATCTTTTGTGGGTCTGAGTATACGTGTATGTATTAAAATTCCGCAATGTTTGTTTTTTATGGAAAAGAACAAGGCAAACGAGCGTTCGGGTCACCTGATGGTAAGTGATACCGCCCACGACCCCGTGCTCCACCAGAGGAGCTACCCAGGTGGTGTGGATGATTCTTTAGCTTCTGACGTACTGTAGGGTTAGAAAATTCGGCGGCAGGTAACAGGTCAAACAGTTCTTCAGAACACTCCCCATGATAAATGCAATAGAGAACGCACAGCGAGGAGACGTCTCTACGCAAAGCCAAAGTGTCAAGCCTTTCACAGATCATTGGGTCCCCAATGATTCGAATGGCTCTACATTGTATGCGATCAAATGTTTCAAGCTGATACTGGGGTGCACCAGCCCAGAGATGAGAACTCTGCTCCATATGAGGCCGAATCTGGGCCCTATATAGGGTCAAACGATGTTTTGGTGTGAAGTACCGTCTCGCTTTGTTGATGACCCCCCAGTTTCTTCGAGGCCAACTTGGCCTTGCTTTCCAGATGATCGCGATACTGGCAGTCACTTGAAACATTAAGGCCCAATATACTGATACTGGGCGCAGCTGTAAGGGGAGTGTTTTGAAAGACTGACGATACGATAAATGGGATTTTTTTAGTGGTTAACGTGCAAACTTGTGTCTTCAGGGAATTAAATTGAACTAAGTTCCTTTCAGCCCATTTTTTTTTAATAACGCTTTAAAGCTTTAGACTCGTCCCTCTGACATTATCAGAGACTTTTCGTATCTTTCGTTTTAATTTTAAGTTTTAAGGATTTCTTTAAAAGATATAGGTTTTAACAGATATAATAAAATTATTTTAACGGTATTCTATGAGAAAAGTAGACTTAATTTTGACAGGTTTCGCGAAACGACAATAATAGACACTAAATTTTGCAAAGAACAACACGACAAAGTTAAAACTATTTTGATTGAATTATTACTAAAAGGATGACAACTGACAAGCACTTCTGCAATGATGTTAATAAACTTAGGAAAACTCGGCTCTAAACATCGGGCCACTAATGTCGTCCCTCCATGTCCATGACATATTATAGCAGGTTTCTTCACAAAGTCTTTTACAATATGTTTGTCCGGCCCTGGAGGGAGTCTTCGACGCATCACTGTTGAGACGTAGATTAATTTCTGGGCTTTTAACTAAGCTGTCCATATTCACGAGGACCTTATGACCTTATGCGACGCAAATGGAGGGTACAAAAGTTTACTTTGCATGCCGACCTTTTGTTTCTTTGCGGTATCTTGGGTGAGTTTAATGTTTTATTTATTATTTTTATATATTCACAAATTTTTACTTTGATTTTAAACATGTCAAATTCTAGGTCGACCCGAGTCGTGGTGCATCCATCACTGGTGGAGTCAACTGAGGCGCCCTCAGCAGTAGGCTATGCTGGCTCTAGCTAGCGCATCCCACTTGCATCTGACCGGGCAATCCGTACTGAACGTGTTGTGTTCAGTGCGTTCCATCCTCGCGTCAGTGCAGTTACAGCACGATGGTGGTGCGCTGCTGAGCCAGCCCTCACACTCAGTCCTCATGTGGGGTCCCCCATAATGGCTGCACCTGGGGGCTGTTTCTTTGCGTTTCGGCGGAACCTGACTTCAGACCGAAAGTCCTCCGGAGTCCCTTCGGGGACAAATTTGACTATTGACTTTGCCATTGAACAAAACCCCGATTCTGCTTCCTTAGGGCTCCCAAGATATCATCGTCAGAGTTATACTACGTTAGAGTTATAGTTACGTCCCTAAGGATCAGAAGCGGGTCTTTGTTCTTGACCTCCTCGAAGGTCAGCCTGTCGTTCGCCAGTCTCAGCCTCTCTTTCACTTTTTCTCGCTTAGCTGCCGTACTGCATCCTATAATTACTTTCTGGTCCTTCGCCTTCCTGACCCTCTACACCTTCACCAATCCCTCCTTTGCATCCACGACCTCCTTTATTTTCCCAAGAACATTCTCTCCTGTATCAATCTCGTTTCTCGAGGAGACTACAACTGAGTGTAGTGCGGTTAGCTGTGGGCTAACCCTTCTGATTTCGGTAGCCGCCACACTCGCGTATGTAGTCTTCTCGAGCGATTCCCTCTGTTTTTCTATAACCTGTCTCAACTCCTCCATTCTGTCCTTGTTCCTTCGAATTAACCCTGCATGTTCTTCCAGTTTCCTCATTAACTCTTCTTCCATTCCAGTTCTCTATTCGGTTTTCTCCGTTTCTCCCATTTCTTTCCGGCTGCTGTTTCCTAACTCGCTCTTTACCTCTTCTGCGTCCTTCACGAGTTGATACAGTCGCTCTATCGCGTTCGTAACCTGTTTTTATGCAACTTTTTAGGTAACGCGATATACCCAAGTGGTACTTGGCTTTATCAGACAGGCCTTGGCTTCGGCTGTCCTGTTTCCCATAAGTCGACGGGCTAGCCGACGCCTCAGCCGTCCTGACCGACCTGCCCTCTTGGGTAAAATTTATTTTTTTGGGGGCGGGATAGAGCGGTCGGGGAAATCGGGGGTCGCTGCTGGTCTTCTGGCGTTCGGATCGGCGAATCCGCCAGGAAACCCACCTCTTCTAAGGTTCCTGAGAGGTCTAGGGTCCGAGCGCTGCCCTTCGCCGGTGTGCGAAACATTTCTCTGGTCAGAGGGACTCGTCAGTATTCTGAGTGGTGTATAGAGCCATCCAGAAGTCAATGTAAAATTTTAATAATTTGAAAATTTGCCAGGAGTAAGTAAAGAAAGAAGAAAATAAACAGTTGGTTAAGGGAACTAAAAGATTTTTCAATAAAAATCTGATCTTGCTCTCTCGGCCTACCGTGTCAAAAGTTAAAATATGTAAGATATATAGAAAGAAATATATATATATATAAGTCGTGTGTCGCATGCGCTCGCGTGCGAACGGTTGAGAATGATGAGTCATAAGGCAAAAGATAATGTTGAACAAATAACTACAACGTTAAAATGCAATTCGTGCAACATAGTTATTAACGAAGTGCTTGCATTCGTTTGCAATAAAATAGACGTTATGGATGAGGACAGTATTTGTCGAATTTGTGAAACAGCGTTTACTGAGAACGAAATAACCATGGCGAAGAATTTACTTTTTGATTCAATCACAAATAGCAAGAAGAAGACGAGAAAACGGAAAGGAAAAGTGTTGAGAGACATAGAGGACATTATTTGTTGCCTTAAAGAAAGTGATCCAGAGGTGGTTCCCGTTTTTGTGGCCCGGGAATTGCACAAACTACCCCCAGTATTATTCGATCACCTGGATGCTACTCGAATCCTTAAGGATCTTGTCAAGTTGAGACAAGATGTAGACAGGATTTCAGAAGATTACGCAACCAAAGAAGAAATTTCAGAACTGAAATTAAAATCTAGCAGTGTAAACCCGGTCGATATCAACTGTTACACTAAAAATATGATAAATAGTACTCGTGGGGCATGTCTGCTTAATAGCTTTGAATACAACAGTGGACCTACAGGAATATTTCCTATTTCAACCGAAAGCGATGTCTTTTGCACAAACGAGGGTAAGGACACAAATTGTGCACCGCTAGAAAACAAAGAAACAGTCGACAGTGTAAAAAACGTTAAACTTGCTATGAATCCACCCACCCATTGATACATCGTTGCCGACGGTGAAACATATTGTTATCAACGATGCTTTAGAGCTTGCTGGCGTTTCTAATACACAAATAAATACCACAGTGTCTAAAAAATCGTTTGCAACTGTAGCCAAAGATTATGGGAAGGGGAAACTCGAAAGGAAAACGGACAAGTGGGAGCTGGTTCAGAGGAAAAGAAATAAAAATCGATTTACGGGGAACAAAGGAAAAGCGGTTGTCCAGCCAGAAAACAATTTTAGAGCGGCGGATATTAGTATTCCTATATATATTTACAATGTTTCAAAACAGACAACAGAAGAAGATATTTTAAAATATATTAAAACCAAGATTAATCTCGATGTAAAATTAATTAAGTGTAATATGAGGCACGATAAAGCATATTGTGCTTTTAAAATTTTTGTACCCCAGTATAAGCTTGAAATGTTTTTGTGTGATGATTTTTGGCCAGAAGGAGTGTCATTTCGTCGTTTTATTAATTTTCGACGTAGCGGAGAAATATCTGAAGGCAAGCGAGGAATAAGTAAAGATTCATAATGGACAGCAGTACTCCTATAAGATTAATGAGTTTTAATTGTAAGAGCGTGGTGAGATCCACGGACTGTATAAGAAAGCTCTGCCTTAGGGCGGATATCATTGCGTTACAGGAGACCTGGTTACTGCCACACGAATTGTCTTATCTCGGTACTATCGACGACGGATTTGCATTTACCGGTACCTCTGCTGTGGATACGACTGCGGGAGTCCTGAGGGGCAGGCCGTACGGCGGGGTGGCTCTGCTATGGAGAAAGTCAGTGTTCCCGTGCGTAACAGTAATACCTAGTGGTAGTGTTCGAGTGGCTGCCGTAAAAATAGTGCATGGTGATCGAGTGAGTATGGTTATATCGGTATATATGCCCACCGCGAAGCCGGAAAATCTTATTGAATACACGGAGTGCCTTAGTGAAATCAATGCTTTAATATAAAATAACGATGTGGAAGCCGTGTATGTGCTTGGGGACTTTAATGCGCACCCAGGTGAGTTATTTGCAAATGAATTATTAAACTTCTGTGTCGAGCAAAATTGGTCGTGTGTGGACATGGAAATGCTTCCTTCGGACAGCTATTCATTTGTGAGTGACGCGCACGGCTGTCGGCGCTGGCTCGATCACTGTGTGACGACCGACGCAGCCAGACGCGCGGTTCGTGGTGTTACAGTTTTATACGATGTTTACTGGTCTGACCACTTACCTTTAATTGTCGAGTGTAATTTTCAACTTATAACACCAAAGTTGACATGTACGAACTCATTGCTTAATAAAGTCATATGGGGTGAGAGAAGCCCAGAGCAGATCAGTAAATACTCGGGTCTATGTCAGCATGAATTTAGTAAAATAGTATTTCCCACGCATTTTCACGAATGTGCTGATGTTTTTTGTAATAAAGTGAACCATAAACAAGTTTTAAACCAAATATATAATAGTATTGTAAAAACGCTTCGAGAGGCGGCTGTGAACTCCTATGTAGGGCCTACTTTTCGAAAACACAGACCTGTGCCGGGATGGAATAAATACGTCAGTGACGCTCACAAGACGGCGCGGTTGTGTTATCAAAATTGGTTACAAATTGGCAAGCCGATGGGGGGATCGTTTTATAATGAAATGAAGGAAAGTAGACGAATTTTCAAATCTAAGTTAAAATTATGTCAGGAAAATCAAAACCAAATAAAGCTAGATATAATAGCGCATCATCATGCTAGTAAAAATTTTAGTAAATTCTGGAAAACAACAAATAAATTAAATCCAAAATCGAATGGCCGTCCTGCGAGCGTTGCTGGTTTTCACGAACCCCGCGATATAGCAAACCTCTTTAGAAAACATTTTAAGGTTGAGCCACCGAGTAGCACTGGTGTTCAGATGCTCAACACGGAGCAGCAGAAGTTAGTGGGCGTTAGATTCTCCGCTGGCGATATAAACAGAGTAGTAAGTCGAATGATACGAGGTAAGTCACCCGGTCACGATGGGCTGAGTGTTGAGCATATGAAGTACGCAGGAGCTGACTTGGCGAGAGTTCTCGCTATGTTTTTTAACATGTGTTTGAGTCATAGCTACCTGCCGGAGGATCTAATGTACACTGTAGTAGTACCAATATTGAAAAATAAAACAGGAGATGTATCCGAAGTTGCGAACTATAGACCGATCTCACTAGCAACTGTAATAGCTAAAGTATTGGACAGTCTGCTTGATAGGCAGCTGGAGGGGCATATTACACTTCACGATTCTCAATTTGGTTTTAGACCCGGTCTTTCTACAGAGAGTGCCATCTTTTGCCTCAAGCAGACTGTACAGTACTATACAGCTAGAAATACTCCAGTATACGCCTGTTTTCTGGATTTATCTAGGGCTTTTGATACTATATCCTATGATGTATTATGGAAGAAACTAAGGGAAGAGACGGATATACCGTGCGAGGTTACATCTGTCTTGCAATATTGGTACCACAATCAACGTAACGTGGTAAAATGGGAAGGCAAGCACTCTGAAATGTATGGGTTGGAGTGCGGGGTGAGACAAGGGGGCCTGACTTCGCCCCGTCTATTTAACCTATACATGAACGGGCTGCTGGGTAAGCTTGGAAGTAGCAATATCGGTTGTCATGTGGGAGGCGTCTGCGTAAATAATATTAGTTACGCCGACGATATGGTATTGCTCAGCCCATCTATTGGTGCGCTGCGTAGGTTGTTGCGTGTATGTGAGAGGTATGCTGGGGCCCAGGGACTGAGATATAACGCAAAAAAGAGCGAATTCCTGGTGTTTAAGTCAGGTAAGAAAGTTTGTACCCATGTGCCACCGGTGTATCTTGGGGGCACTGCTTTAAAAAGAGTAGAGCGATTTAAGTATCTGGGTCACTGGGTGTCAGACTGCCTCAGCGATGACGTGGATTTAGAGAGAGAGCGCAGGGCATTGGCCGTGCGCTGTAACATGCTGGCCCGAAGGTTTGCACGGTGTACTGATTCTGTAAAGGTAACATTGTTCAAGGCTTATTGTCAATCCTTCTACACCTGCAGCCTTTGGGTTAGGTATACGCAGCGTGCGTACGGCGCCCTGAGAGTCCAGTATAACAATGCATTCAGAGTGCTGTTCGGGTTACCGCGCTACTGTAGTGCCTCCGGAATGTTTGCTGAGAGGCGTGTTGACGACTTCCACGCTATTATTCGTAAAAGGAGTGCATCTACGCTCCAGAGGTTACGAACTAGCTCGAACGGCATTCTGTCTGCACTGGCTGACCGCTGGGACTCGAAAATTCTGCGCCACTGGGTACGGCTACATGTTGGCTAAGGACTGTTTTTGTTTTTCTTTTCCCTTTGTCGACTTTTTATTATTTACTAACATTAGGTTTTTAAGGTTGTCTTGTAATACTAACAAAATATGGACATGTGTCTGAAATAAAATAATAATAATAATAATAATAAGTTTATACTCCCGCAAATTTTAGGATATGTCTTGTAACACACTGTATTTATTTATATACCTGTAAATAATATTTAAAATTTTGTAAATAGTATTTTCTATGCTAAAATACTTTGTCTTATCCTACAAAATAGTCAGTGGTGTAAAAAGCCACTGACTGTCTAAATCAAATCAATCAAATCAAATTATATATTTTTTCAGGTTTTCCTGCACCAGCACAAAAACAGTAAGCGTATTGTAAATTTTTTATTGAACAATTTTTTCTCCAAAATCACTCTTTACCTGCCTAGTGAGTAAAGGGTGGGGGAGGTCATCTTTTTCAGTTTCTACTGAGCGGATTTCAGCGAAACTGGTGTCCAACGATCGGGGGGTTAGGTTATGTTCCCTGTCACCCCATTAGAAGACATTGTCGAGGGATGCCTCTACAGAAGACACAAATTTATTTTGGCAGTGTTCAGCGTTTTCCCGAGAAAGACTGCATAACAATGAATGATAGAATCCCCTAACATGTCATTGATATGCAGAAGAAACAGCGTAGGGGACTGCACGCAGCCTTTGGGAACGCCAGCGTTCACGGGCATATGTTTGGAGCAAAAACCGTCGACAGCGATCTTGATGCTGCGCCCAGTGAGAAAGCTGTCGATCCACTTACATAAATTCTCGGGAAGCCCATAGTTTAGCAAGTAGCGCCCCATGCCACACTCGATCAAAGGCTTTGCTTTCAATAGCCGCAGCCCCGTGGTGTATCCCACTACAACAATTAAAAGTATCTGTACAAAAAATAATAACAAGTAAAGCATATTACACTGTTTAAGATAAACATATATGGAATTAATGTCTATTGAATGTCATGCAGGATAGCTGCCAGTTTATGCAATAATTAAATTATACCATTGACATTGAAAAGAGCAACTATTGAGTTTCTTGCCGGCTCTTCTCGGCAGAACTGCCTTCCGAGCCGGAGGTAGCTTTTTTTATATGTTCATTCGACGATTCAAAAGTGATTATAATAGTCTACTTAAATAAAGAATAATTTGAATTTAAAATTAAAATGACGTGTGTCCAAAGTTCCCCGTGTAATGTTAAATAACAACAAATATAAATAAAAAAAATATTAAATATCTTAAACTTACTACTTACATATTTTTAGTATAACAAATTATTTTTGGACGTGTATCCATTTAAGTACATCTTTTGATTGTACACTTGTCACACTAATGTCAAAAATCAAAACAAACGGAACTGACTTTACTGTTGGATTTAGTCAGTTTTGAAACTTTATTTCATAGAAAACAAACAAAATGTTGACTTTGTGGAATTTATTCGAAGCTACCCTACTCTGTTTAAATGCCGTCTGTGTATTACATGAAGAAAGATTTATGCAAAAAAGTAATATATATCTAACCTTAATCACTTCTATCTATTTTAACTTCTATAACATATTTTTTGTTCATATTTAAAGTGTTGCATGTTTGCAGTGGGTTGGGGAGCTAACAGACAAAATCAAGGATTTGAAGATCAATCTTCTATGAAGTTTCAAATTTTAAATTTAGTCAGATCAATAAGAACAGTAACGAGAAGTGAGTACTATCTTTTACTTTATTATTTATAACAGTGAATAATTTTATAAACCATATACAAAATAATTTCATATACTTTTTACAAATATTAATCGTACACCTCTAAAAAGAATTCTGTCTATCATATGAAAATTCTGAATTTGTATATATCAAATCATTGTCACCATGTTGTAACTGACTAATAAATTATATAAATATTTTTAGGGATTAATTCCAGAACAGAGTATTAAGGTCACATAAAATACTTGTGACTATGGGAATATATAATATTTAATATATTCAGGCCATTTGTGGTGCAGAGGCACAGTGTGACTGTAAAATCGGCTTGTTGTGGTTTCAATCCCCACTCGAGGAAGTGAAATATTTATTTACATTTATATTTTCATTTCTTTGCTCTGGTGACAAGGCAAAGCGTGGTGCTGAGTTCTGCCACTCAACACACATTGTCTCCAGAACTCGGCGGAAAGTGGAGAATGGAGTATCTTAATATTAGGTTCCTTCTGCCTACCCTGCTGTGTTCTGGATACAGTGTAAAGCTGATTTAATTATTTTTTTTAATTTATTTAATATATTCATCACTAAATTCTGTGTTTTTTATGCAAAAGAAGTATGGCAGGACAGTAGTATTTGTTGTTTCCATGTTTACCTACTGACTAGAGATGAGAGATTAAGTGTGAACATAAGATCTTGCCTTGCTATTTCTATAATTAATAGTATTACAGATTCTGTTTTGTATTACATATACAAATGTATTTTTTTGTTTCAGTTCCACTTATCATACTAAATATATTAACAATAGTATTTAAGTTATTATTGGGGTAGAGAAGTATGCCACTCCAGAAACTAAATGTAACATTGTGTAATATATGAAGTGTTTTTTTTATAATAAACCCTATGTAAAAGATAATTTATACTTGCTTATAATAAATAATAAATTGACTTTTATTTCGCCCTCTTATGAAGATTGGTGATATTTTAAACAAATATAGGAGTAGGAGGCCATTATGCAATGAAAATTATAATGCTAATGTTAGGGGTTTAATTCCCACTAAGGGGGAATGAATTATCATTATTTATTAATAATTCTTTGCTCTTAATATTTCTTACCAAGATGTAAATATGATGTTGAGTTTGAATTATGCATTTTTTTGTTTTCTTCAACAAACTAATTTTCGTTGTTTTTTGAGACATCTATTTTTTTGCTTCATTTTATACTAGTGGCCGCCCGCAATTTCGTTTGCGACGGCTTTGTAGTTTTTCATAACATGCAGTTACAGTCAAACATGTCCCACAGTGACATTCTAAATGTTTTATGTTTTTTTATTTATCAATTAAAATTGCCATCATACTAAACAACATTAGCTGAATTATTATTATAAATGTTCATCAGATATTTTAGATCTTCCTATTTTATGTCCATCCGAAATGCCAGTCGCTCTGAATATCTTTCTATCACTATAGTTCTACATCAAATGTCTTTAAAATCTAATATAATCTAGATTCTGTCCAGGCCTAATAGCAAAACAAAACATTTCATTAAAATGGCGCAGGTGGCGCACTGGTGTGCAACCGACTGGTTGTAGGTTCGATCCCCACTCGAGGAGATTAAATATTTACCTAAATTTATATTTCCATTCCTTCGCTCTGGTGTCGAGGTTAAGCGCGGCGTTGGGTTCTGCCACTCAACACGCAATGTCTCCAGAATTCGGCAGAAAGTGGGGAACGGAGTGTCTTAACACTAGGTTCCCTCTGCCTACCCTGCTGTGCGCGGGATACAGTATGAAGCTGATTTAATTTTTTTTAGTCTTTAATAAATTTATCATTCTTTATAATGGTACTCAATTTGAACGCTCAATACTTAATAAAAAAAAAACTTAGACCGGAACAGATGGTCAGTATGGTGGTACAGTACAGTCAGTATCATGGCCTTGTAACTTTCACTTGGAAAAAAAATTATCAAAGTAAAAAAAACCAACTTTAAAGCGGCCACGACTCGTTAACTTTACCATACAATGAACAATAAGTAATAAAGATTTATGAAATAAAAGAAGTATTCAGTTAATTTGTTTATTGACATTAATATTCAAAGTTTTGTCTGGTAAATATAAAAACCAAGTTCCGGAGCCGGAAAACAAGGAAGAAAATTACAATATCTTTACACTAAGTAGAAAGTCCTCAAGTTGAGGACCCTTAAATAAATTACATCACACCAATAGTTAATTTTGAATTAACAAACAAAAAATATCAAGGTATATATATCGTGTTTACCTTACAGTATTTATTTATACTTTACAACTTAATACAGTCAAAATGTTATTAAAATTAAATATACGTCGCATAAAGGAACTAAATATATATAATCTATAGTCAAATACTGTGACCCTAAATGTACGAAATAAAATAAAAAAAATCCTCTTACACAATACATCCAAGTTTGCACTGACTGCCCCCCGCGCCGCCCTCTTCCCTGTCAAACCTTACAATTACACTAATTACAATATAGATTGTACCTATCACTAACTAGTCAAAATACTACTACTAGCGTCAGGGTTGCCTCACTTGTGTAATATACTTCTATACTATGAGTAACCTTCCAATAGATATAGTCTACGTTAATACAGGACCTTTGCAGAAAAAATATATTTATTATATATAATAGACAACAAAAACTTCCTAAAAAATAATGTTTAAGAATGTACTAATATTGTATGTACTGTTTATGTTACTGTACCCAACGTACTTACAAGCTAATTTATTATTTAAACATTAGATGCTGGGTACTTCAAGTAATAATTTTGACGAAAAAATATAAAGATTTCACCAAATATTAGTCACGAAATCCTTTACTGACACCGATTTTATGGGTATGTATATAATAAAGATAAAATGAGAAACATGATCATATTGATAGTGTAGTGAATTAGTTTTAAGGATTTTTAAACGAAAAACAGAATATAAATATACTGTAATACAACACTATGACAACACTAGCGACGCAACCCTGCACTCTCTGACTACAATTAGCTTTAGTTCTGGACAGATCGATCGACGTCACAAAATAAACTTTGTTAACACGTGACAAAATATAGATGGCGCTAAACAGTAAAACCGATACAAATATACTGTATACCATAATAAAATAAACTTTTTGGAAAGTCGATAGTCTTTGTTTTAATTTTTTTTTTTAAGATTAGGTATCGCTTCGCCTCGCCTTACATTACACAAGAGGTAACATTGAATCGCCTACTTCTTGGCGGGCGTCGCGCTCGTTTCGGACGCATCCGTCTTCTCTTCCGTCTTTACCACTTTACCTTCACCTGAAATGGAGAAGATGTATTTAAGATTAAGTTATATATATATTTCGAAAATGACTATAGTTTACTAAGCTAAAGAGGAGCTTCTATACTTTTTTTCAGGCTTGCGCTTATTATCGCATAATGGGTAAGAAGAGAGAACTTAATATTGAGATTATCCGTTTTTCTCGTTCTTTTGCCCAAATTGCAGATATTGCGTGTGGCTGCGGGCGCAACGTAAGCTGCTCATTTATTTACTAAAGCCGAAACACAACTGTTTATTTTTAATATATTCAGTGAACTATTACAACTGTTTATATTTAAAGTATACACATACATATTTTAAGCTAAGATGCCACTTTATATTGAGCCATTGCCGCTGGTTTAGCGCTGCCAAAAAATATAAAAAATTACATGCTCTTTTTAAATACCTTATTATAGAATAATGAATTAAATTTCAATACAAAATAAATATTATGTAGGGGTAAATTTCTATAAAAGTAAAAATATTTAAAAGCCACATTTAAAATATTAATATGTTCAACAGCCCAGCTTGACGCTTTAAATCAAACTACAGTTTTAAATATTCTATAAAAACCTAATACAATTAGAGAAAACAAAAGAGATGTTTCCAAAAATTAAAAAGTATTTCTTTTCAAACAAAATAATTAATAGCATTGTCGTCGTAAAATGAAACGCCATTTATCAAGAATGACGCACACAGACAGAAACCCATCAAAGCGATAACACCGCACACGCTTCATTCACGAAATCGAGTCGTAGGTAATGGCGGCGATGTTGAATTGCTTAAAATAGAACGACGACCTTGTCTCGTTCTTGTATGTTTTTTTAAAATGAAAGGTGTTTTTTAAAAGGACGGCAACGCTTAGTAGTATTCTTGTAATAGTAGGTGTTTACGTTATTGGTATCTATTCGTAACTGCGTCACATGAAATACAAGTATGGATAAACATCGTGAAATGAAAAACAAATCCTACGTCTAAACTGTTGAGGCATCTTAATTAATTTCTTTAGGTATGGGTTTGAAATATTTTACCCAATACGCTGCTCCCGTAAAATTAGCGCAGACGCTTTCACCTTGTATAACAAGTCAAGAAACTTTTTTCCCCAGTTCGTGGTTGACGGAACTCAACAAATATAACTTTTATTTAATATTTCATGTCTCGAAAGTGTGTACCGTTGGGCGTGTCAGGGTCGTGGTCGGTGTTGGAGCGCCTGCGCTTGCGCGGGAACTTCCAGTTGCCGGCTGTGTGCTTCAACTTCGGTAGAGGCTCCATGTCCAATACCTATACAACATAAATGTAGTTTTAAAATATTGTACACTCGCAACCTAATCTCTATAATTAATTGTTTTAAATTTTGTTTCAAAATTTCTTGTAGCTTTACGCAAAACAGGTAACCTAAGATATTTCTTACTTTCCGCCAAATTCTTAAGAATTGCGTGCCGAATAGCGGAATTCATTGCCGCGCTTTGGGTCGTCGTCACCATAGCGAAAAAATGAAAATATTAAATATAAAAAAAAATGTAATTTCAATGTATCTAACATTTGACTACTAGACCAGCTTCGATGGACCTCAACAAACGTAAATGCTAAATATGGATTCAAACTCACAGAAATATTTACGAAAATATTCGGTGTATATTTTTGTGACAGTGTGTAAGATTGGTTAAAATTTAAAAAACTTACTTTATGTATTTGCCTAAACGCAATTTGTCTTAGGAACTGCTGAGCTGACGCAGTTAAGTCTTCACGCTTCTGCGGTTGCAAGTTGCCGAGGGCGTCCTGGAAAAAAGCATTCATTCATTTAAAAGTACTTATCAGGTTTTTGAAAATTTACCTAATAAATGTGGTGGAGTGCAAAGGCATTTTCTAGACAAGCATGCTTAACATCAGGATTAATGCCGTCAACTGCAAGCCTACTTTTTCGGACGGACGGTTTTTCTTTATCTTTGCAATAAAACGTTGCTTCATACCAGGTATTGATTCCCCCTTGCGAGTTTCGAAAATTTGCGGAATAAATGGCTGTATCTTTTGATTGAGTAGGCTAAGAAGTTTAATTTTTTTACAGCTCCAAGAGATAGTAGACCTGAGTATTTAATATAAATTTCAGTTTGACACATCCACGTGAGTCAAGAGGGCGTCCTGACTAACATCTGTCCAATATTTGTTTGTAGGCACACGGGTATGCGACCCCGAATCCTGGAGCCGCCACTGTCATATCCTCATCCAGTCCGTAAGAGAGGAGATCTTCCTCCCCTCCTCCTTTCATGAACTATTTCCTTTCTTTTACTTATCTTTTTCTTCTATTTTACCTCTCTATTTCTCTGCCGCCGGTTTTTCCCATAACTGGGTTTTGGAGTTTAGATGTGATGCAGGACATGAGAGTTAATGGTCTAACCACCCAGGACGTTTCTAAAAATTCTTGAATGAAGCCCAAGATTCGTAACAAAAGTAAATTTTAGTGTAGAAAGAAAGAAGCAGAGCTCAGGCAGCACGCACCACGAGCTCCTTCTCGCAGGGGTCGCGCAGGCCGGGCCCCGAGTCCAGCAGCAGGCCGCCCGCCACCGCCTCCGTCACGCGCCGCAGCGCCTCGCCCGGCGACAGCGCGCCGCCCGCCGACTGCATCACGCCCGACACCAGCAGCTCCATCGCCTGTTATGTTGCAATTAGAACACCTTTATTAACTGTGCTAGGCTATATTCATTAATAACAAGTAATACACTCACATAAGGATCGAGCGGCGTCCAGTTGGGTATCCGCCGGCACAGGTCCCTCATGATGCGGATGATGATGACGCACGACTGCAGGCTGGCGGCCCTAGCCTGCACCCACCACACCAAATTATAAAATGCTATACACCCATGTAAAAACAGCACGGTGGTGTCGAGTCGCATGACTTGTTATTTTATTTTACATAAAGTTATCATAAATTATAACTTATTTAGCAAAAAGACCTTAGGAGGTTCACAGTAGCCGAAAATCGAAACGGCATATTTACCATCATTCGTGAATTAAAATATTTTTATATATGAAGCTTAAATTAAATGAATATAAATATAATCTGATATAAAGCTCCTCCAGGCCGTATATTCATGCGCCCGCGACTCGACAACTCCGCTAAGTAAAGCCGCTTCACACGTGAGGACTGGCTGCGTCCCCCGACACGAGCTCCCGTGACGGACCAGCGGACCAAGGGTGACATCCAAGAGTAGATCGGTGGCTATGAGTTCGCATCCAAGTACACAGAATTAGAAATGATCATTTATTATATGCTTTGCTTTTTAAATATGTGACTACTATAGTTTTCTTGATATATGTTCGTTATTTTTTTAAATTGATAATTTGATCGAGTCACCCTATCTGGTCCATCACTATTTTAATATAATTTTGAAATATATATATATGTATATCTTTTTGTTATTTTTTTTAGAGTACTGACAACATTTGTTTTATATTTGAGTCTACACTATCATCACCCTAGAGGCTCAATGGCGGGAAACGCAGCTTCGCTCCTACGAGCACTTGTAGCCACATGTTCAAGGGAGCGGAATATTTAATATAGCAAAATTTCAACTAAAACAAAGGCTACTCGGAATGATATAAAAAACGAAAAATAAACATGTGACTAAAAAATACGTGCGCACTCCCACATAATTACTCAAAATGGTTACTCTATTACAGGGGTTCCCAACCTTTTCTTTCTTTAATCATGTAGATTTAATTATATTAATATGGTCAAGTGGGCCACTTAAAGGGATGGCTGGGACTCTTAAAATATAAATTAATATAAAAACCGCATCTGTATGGTCTAGTTTTAAATAAAAGATAGGGTATGAGAATTATTTTACAAAAATGTTTCCTTGGGTTGGGATTAGTTTAAGGGCCACGCGGGTGCTGGTTGGGAACCCGCCTCGTGGGTCGGTGTGGGTGGAGTGCGCACATGCTAGATGTGGGCGAATGTACCTGGAACCACTTGGCGTGCCGAAGGGCGGCCAACGCGTCCAAACACTTCTGCCGCGGGAGCACATCCTTGTCGTCTCGCTTTATGTCGCCTCCCTCTAGCGACAATACAAAGGGTGTTTGACCATCGCCGTCCACGCAAACGGGGCAAACATACGCGCCGGCGCTAGCAAACACATTATAGCACAACTCAGACACTCCCACACATTCGACGTAGGGGTGGCGATGTTTGCTCCGTTTCAGTAGACCGATATACCACTGCGGGGTCCCGCGCACGTGGTATACGGATGATCAAAAATCCTTTTCTTCTCGCTGCTTACCCTACTCACACCTAAAAATAAGCATTCAACACATTTGCCCATCGGGCGTCACTTGAACAAATTATCTCATCTTACAAAAATACCATCAGACAAAACAAATATATATATAGATATAAAGATATAAAAAAACATATTAGAATCTATAATAGATAGTTTGTTCTGAGAGAGAATCTGAAGAAACGATTTCGACAACCGATTTCAAAAGCGTTTCAATTTTTTTTTATATAACAATGGTCTGAAATCGTATGGGAAATATGAAGAACTTTAAAAGTTTCCAGAATGTTCGGGCATCAGTATAAATTATTCTGATTAAGCTAAATAACACTATCATTGATATTGTTTAAAAAAACGAAAAAAGATTAATAAAAAAATCGCGACTGAAACTTCATAAAAATAACGTCCACCACCCGCATCTTCTACAGCATGTGGCCGTACAAGATGTCAGCCCGAACATATCAAAGCAACTTCACGGCGGGTCACGATCAGTTGTCGAACATCGCGGCGGCGGCGCGCGCGCGCACTCACCCGCGGGCTCGCGCATCACGGCCGACGTGAGGCTCACGAGCACGTTCACGCTGCCGTCCGACACCTGCACGGCGCCCTCGGCGGGCAGCAGCTCCACCTTGTACTTGGGCTCCTCCACCGACCCCTGCTAACGTAAGAAAAATGTGAGCACGAATACAATGTTAAAGGTCGTCGGGGCTCGACGGTACGTCCGAATATAAGCCCACCTTGACTTTGTTGAGGTGCACGGGCAGGTCGGCGGCCACGCGCTTGAGCAGCGTGACGGTGGGGCGGTCGTGGCACAGCACCACGAGGCGCACGTCCTTGTCGCCGCGCAGCAGCAGCCCCTTGGCCAGCAGCCCCACGCGCATGACGCCCTTGAGCGCGCGCGCGGCGGGCGCGGGCGCGGCGGCGGCGCCGGCGGGCGCGGCGCCCGCGCCCTCGCCCGGCGCCGGCGTCGCCTCGTTTTCGCCGACGAATGAGAATCTGGAAACAATTTGTGTCAGACTAGAACACTTATTGCCACAGTGAAGAGGCAAATCATCCGGAATATCAAAATATGACATGACTAAAAATCGTTAGTTATATAAATTATTATCTGTGCTTATTTTAAATTAATTATCTTTTATATATTAATATATATTCAGTCATTATTCATTTAATCTACTTTTAATAAAAGTTATCCTAAATAAAGTCTCAAAATCAATTAACATTTTCTTATAAAAGTTATTTAAAAAATATTGTTATTTATATCTTCTTAAATTCAATATAATTTAATTGATTTCCCTATAACAGACCAACAAGTTTAGTTAATAACTAAATAATTACTTACAATTGATTGTCACGTCCATCTTCTTTTCCTTCAGGTTTTTCTTCTTTCTTTTCTTCAGGTTTAGCTGGAACTTTTGGTGGCACTACACCCTACAAATAAATCATAATTTTTATTTCTTACTTTAACGACAAAAACGACAAAATAGAAATAATTATCTTGCAAAAATACTTATTATAATTACATAATTTCAATTAAGCTGGCCTTACTTTTTTTGTATGTTTATTCCTTAGAATCATTCTCAAAAAGTATGTAAGTATTAAATATAGTAATACCTTTGGTCTGGCATGATCAGCGAGCGCGTCCGACAGCGACTTGAGCGCCTTCTCGGTGTGGGACACGGCGCGCTGTATGTCCTGCAGCTGCTGCTCCGTGGGGTAGATGTCGGCGTGCTTGGCCAGCACGTGGCGGTCGTCGGACGTCTCGGGCCGGCGTCCTACGGGACCGTAGCCCATGCCCATGCCCTGTGCAAGAAAAATCAATATTATTTAAGTACTTTTGTTATATTTAAAATACAAGTTTGTGGTATAATGCTTGACGGTCATACACATTCTTAAATAATATCATTGAAAGATGCAAACAGATTCCCTTTAATTATTTCATTTATATTAAATACAATTATTTTGATATTAATAAGACTACTTTTATAAAGTACTCACATGATGGTGATGATGATGTGGTCCGCGCCACCAATCTGCGCCTTCCCAGTATACACGTTCTTCTTCTTCACCACTCTGTATAAAAGTCAATTGTAATAATTATTTATATTAAATACAAATTATACAGACAGGGTGTGACGCGATCGACGGATCAAAGATTGTCCATGGATAGAGGTGAGGTCCTCTACCTAGCTATCCTACCTATCTATCCATTTCACCCCCATTTATGTTCGCCGATTTTCAGTGGTTCGGCAGATATTTAAAATTTTATTGAATTTGTGAGTCATGGACAAAATTGGATTCTTGATGAGTTGAGTCTGTGGCTTATTATTTTTAGGGTTCGGTATCTTTAAAGCAAAAAAGGAATCCTTATACGGTCACTTTGTTGTCTGTCTGTCTGAATCCAAATTAATAAGAGTAAAAAATAATTAAACACTAACATCAATCATACGGCGACGCGCCCACATTTCATCGCGGACGAGCATGCGCTGCGCCTTCGCCTCCGCCAGCTTGCGTTGATGCATCGACGGCTTCACCTTCACCTCTAGGTCAGGTTGCACCTATAATATAATATAACGTAAGCACCTTATTCAATAAATTTATTGAATTAAAGAAAGTGATTACAGAAGAAAATGATTAAATGAATGTATGTGTATAGTTATGTATGATCGTCCTCATTGTATATCGTCATCATGTGACGCTCGGATCTCTTGGCGGCGCGAGGCCACCAGGCTCGACGAGCGCCTCAAACCTTTTACTTGGTAATCACCGGACGCGCGTGTGTGGGGGAGTGGGGGGTGTGGGAGGTGAGGGGTGGCGGCGTACCTTCTTCTTGTACTGCAGGCGGTGGCGGCGGCCCTTCATGTGCATCTCCTTGGCGTTGGGGTCGTTGAACTTGCAGTCGCAGAGCTTGCAGTTGAAGCTGAGCGCCTTGCCGTCGTCGCCGCGGATCTCCTCGATGTAGTCGAGGCCCACGGGCTGCACCTCGGGCTCGTCGTCGTCGGGCGCGTCGTCGGGCGCGTCTGCGGGACACACGGTGCTCAGCCCCCCGGACGCCACGAACGCCACTACCGGCGGTCCCGCCACGCTCTTTTTGGCTATGAGCAGAAGTCCAATTTTCTCTCTCTCGCATACATACATAGAACATGGTGCATTTTTGGGCCTTTTTCTATGACTGGGACCTCAAAATTAACTTTTATATTTATGTGCATACACATGTTGGTCCATAGAAATTTTCAATTGATTATTGAAAACTTTACAAAAATATATATTTTTTATAAAAATATATATGTCAACATATTTACTTATATTTCAATTCAGAACTCTAAAAAATATTTAGTAGGGTGAATGAAAACAAAAAAATGTGAATAAAAAAAGGCCCACACTCACACTCCATATCTGTACCGAGTGTTAAGTTTAACGAGAAAATTAGACTTGAAAGCTCAGAGCTGACGGACGGTCCGCAGGCCGCAATACAGATGTGGCGTGCGGGGCGCGGGGCGCGGGGGTGAGGGGGTGTGGGGTGCGGTACCTGGCTGCAGCTTGGTGGGCTCGGTGGAGGGGATGGGCTTGCCCAGCATGGTGTGCAGCTTGACCACCTTCTGGTGCTTGATGCCGCGCACGTGCGCGGCGTAGGCGTCGGCGCCCGTGCACGTGACGTCGCAGAGCTCGCAGCGCAGCGCGGAGGCGCCGCACGCGCGCGCGCCGCCGCCCGCGCCCGCGCCGCCGCCCGCCGCCGCCAGCTTCACGGCCGCCTCCTTCTTCTTGTGCTTCTGCCCCTCCAGGTGCTCCTTGTACGTCTGCGGGCCCGCGCACGAGATGCGGCACACGTCGCAGTAGTGCAGCTGCTGCGCCTTGGGCGGCGGCTTGGGCCTCCGCTGCTGGCCCGCACCTACTCCACTCTTATTGTAATTTTTCCAACCACTGGCGACAAGGATGAGACTAAAGTTAACCATTAAGCGATTACTCTTACCGCAACTGACATTGTTAATATTACTTACACATTTATTTTACCTTATACAAATATCATTTTAATTGGACAAAGTTAAGACATCATTCTCTATTTACTTATATTACAAACAATGTATGTCGTTGAACCCAACTTTAGACAGTAGACTGTATGACTGTATAAAGCAATTGAAAAAAAAAACTTTTTTAATGGGAAACAATTCCACAATCATGGTATTTACAGTCAAACTCTTTGCGGCTGCAGTACAATAGCATAATTATCATATTTTTTCACTTTTACACTGTGTCTGCTGCCGTACAGCAAGGTAGGCTGAGAAAATCTAATATTTAACCACTCTGTATCTTATTTTCAGCCCATATTTGAGTTATTGTGTGTTATCCAAAACGGGAAAATTACAATAATTATTTAATTTCCCCTGAGTGGGCATCGAACCAACCCAGTTTACAGTGAGACACTGGCACTGTTATTAAATATAATAATGATAAGTAGGTAACTTGAACTCACCCTCCGCCGCCGGTTTTGTTCTGCTGCGCCACATACATGGTCGCCGCGTTGTAGAGAGCTGTATCATAAGCAGAGGTGCCCCTGTTAGCCGTCTCTACAACAACACAGCGCGATCGCCCCTCAATTTTACATAGCTCTTATATCATACTCGTGTGCTAGCTAGCTATTTTTTTACTATTTACCCTTAATACTTGCTAAATATAACAAACCCTAACAGCCAAACGTTAGTAATAACCACAAGTAAACTTTAATTGTTCATAGTAATGTATTATATACTTATATATTATCAAATCGGCGAAATCGCTTAAGGCTTCGTAAATAAATAGAATATTTTATAATACTTTGATTTATATTGAAATTAATTACTAACTATAGAAGATTATTTGTAAATTTTACTTTACTTAAGTAAGATTATCATAAAAAAGGAATCATGACAGGATGACATTTTATGAGCTGCACATGTATAAAGAAATTAGTCTATACAATTAAATTAAAACATTAAATATTCAATTTATAAACACTAATCTAAACTATAGTATAAAAATGAAATATTCAAAAATGATTTATCACTTTGTATCAATCAAATAACAATATATTATAATTATTGTTATTTAATGTTTTGCGCAATATTGGGAAATATTATATTATATTCAATATTTATATTTGCCAATGTTATGCAATGTTAAAATATAACTCAACAGGCCCCCTTGACTCTATCTGATATTGAATTTTACTGTAAAAAGTGGGTGTTTTATTACAGTGCTGCTATAGTAATTGACTTAAATGAACCAATTATGTCAATTCCAATTATGAAAGACACAATTTTTGTTTTATTTGAAATGTTAAAAATAGTATTGTGTGATTATGATAAAGGATTGTTATACACAAATAAAATGGTACTTGGGATTTTGCTTAAACTAAATGTTTTCGGATGTTTTTTATTTGTATTTTATCCAAATTTCTGTTTCATTTTCTAACTAAAAGAAAATAATATAAATTAAGTTATTATGTTCACTGACTTGATAATTATGTAACCTAAAAAAATATTAATAAACTATAAAAATTCTATACATTACGCTATATGACTGTCAACAGTTCTCATTTTAATTATTAGAAATTTAGTTTTTAATTTAAAAATTATTGTACATTAAAAAAAATATTTGTTTATTATTTGTATAATGTCAGAGTGGGTAATCTGTAAACAAACTAACACAATGAATATCGTTTTTTCTTGTCTCAGAAAATTGTTATACAAAATTTCTCTGTTTTTTAAGTTTCAAGTTTTAATAATTTTGCAATAATCTAGAACAAATATTAGTTATAAATAAAGAGTCAAGAGGGCTACCGGCGTGTGTGTGTGTACTCACGCTTGGCGGGCTGCGCGGCGGGCGCGGAGTAGGGCTGCGAGGGGTAGGAGGCGGCGGCCGTGGTGGCCGTGTACACGCTGCCGTACGCCGCCTTGGCGCCGCCGCCGCCGCGCGCGCCGCCTTGCCCGTACTGCCACACGTTCAACAATATTTTACATTACCTTCAAATTTGTTTGTTTAATATTCATTTGTATAAACTGTACGTGTTAAACTGTACGAATAAACAATTTAAAAAAAACATATAATCCCCCCCCCCCCCCCCTATAAGTCCCCTGCCTATGTAGTAAAAACTGTGAAGTGTCTTTCTTAAGTTTTATAAATTCACCTGTGCGTATGTAGCCGGTGTGGAGTAAGCAGGTTTGGCAGTTGCGTCGTACGCCGGCTGTGGTTGCGGCGGTGCTGCTGCGGGGTAGGCCGCCGCGGCTTGCTGGTAGTAGGCGCTCTTGCTGGCGTCGTAGGCGGACGCGGCCGCCGCCGCCGCGTGCGCGTGCGCGTGAGCCGCTGGATCATAAACTCAAACATGAAACAGTTATTATAGCAGGGAACACTAACTTAACAACATTTTCAGGTCTACTATACAATGTTTTTCTTTTTAATCTACTTATATATGTGACCAGCCATGAAGAGGTTGATAAGTCAACTTATATCAGTCATAAACAGTCTTGCAAAGTATAAGCTGAGCTTTGCATTTGTACGAATGTTCACTTATAGTATCAGTGAGATGTCAACCATTGAGTATGGTGCATCTTTTGCTTGGCCTAAAGTGTTTTTTGCCAAATGGCCTACATCTCTTGTAATAATAGCTACATCACATGTTTATTTCTAATATTACTTTTTGCTTTCAAGTTATTAAGTGTGATCATGCAGTAAAAAACAAAAAAATGTTGACTCAATACTGTTATAACGGAACAATTAATTTTTAACACAAAAAAAACACATCACATGAGAGTGCGGATTATGAGAATGCAGTATCTGGCCTAATAATAAACTTAACATTTTAAAAAATTTTCTGGCTTTACTCCTAGCAATCACTTACAGTAATGACAATAAACTTACAAGCTCAGCTTAAACCTCACGAACTATAAGAGCCCACTAAATTCTTGTAATTGAATATCAGTTGCAGTGGTCTAAGGTATATTGTCTTTGATTTTTTGAGAAAACCTGTCAGCCAATATGCTAAATTATGTATAGATAGAGAATTTAAATTTTATATTATTACTATTTTAGATAGTAAAGACAAATTTATAATTATATTGATTATTTAATTTATAGAATCATCATTTAATGCTCAGCAAGATAGGCAGAAAGAATGCATTACAAAATACTATGGTGGTGTCAGAATAACTCTTCTATCTGGTCCATTTTTATGAATCTTTTTTGGATCTAGATTTTTTTTTAATATAACTGTTTGAATATTCTAAGAAGCAAATATTAAATTTGTAAGATTATTGATGTGAAATAATAATTACCTATGGAATAAATGTCAAAATTTATGAATATTACAAAATGAGGAGCAAGTTTATAGTTATTTTTTTTATGCGAAATAAATAAATTGATGATTGATTTATATAATTGATTTATTTTGTTCATTAATGTCTTTGAAGTTTAAAGTAAAAGTAATCTTGACTGGATTGTCAAAACAAAATATAGAATTTGTTAAAACAACAATGACTGTTCTATGTTATTGCAATTTTATTATTTGTATATTTTTGTATATGGACAATTTACTTCATGATTTAACAGAACTATATTGATTAGCACTGGTAAGTCATAGACATAATATTTTCCATAAGTGCTATATGTATTTACTTTAATGAAAATTATCAAAGAATCGTTTGCTGGATCTGGATTTGGTTACATACCTTGGGTGGCGGCTGCGGCCTGATACGCAGTGTCGTATCCTGTTGCTGCGGCACGTTGGGTCCCGTACGTCGCGGCGGTCGCAGCCGGTGCCACGGCGTACCCCGTTTGGCCGCCGTAAGCAGCGCTAGCTGTTGCCGCGCTAAAAACACACCATATACCGTTTATTTCCTAATAAGCACCACTTTCCGATAAAAATATCACGATCAATACACATAAGACGCCATTTTGATTACATAGAAATGCGAGCACAAGGCTGCGTATCAGCTCATGTGTGATTACAAGGATTCTAGATCAATTTTAATCACTATTTGACAATAAACAGCTTACCCATATTGGGTCCCTCCATGGGTAAACCCAAAATAATTATTTGCTGCCATCATTTACCAGTTTTCCACCTAAAACTTATTCACACACCTCCCAGCGGAAAACGAGAAATAAAAGACCGGCGTTTTGTCTATGAGTCTTTGCTATAATAAATATGGCGGCTAAATAGCATAGACAAATGACAAGCGAGCGAAGAAAATGAAAATATTAAAAACTAATAACATAATGCAGATTTTTAGAAAAATAAAATAAAATTATAATTAGTATTATAAAACAAAATATAAAAATATAAAGTAAATAAAATAAATATGGCTTATTATATGGCAAAAGTTCACCAATTTATAATAAAAACAAAAGAATATATTTAATGATAACTATATTCTTTTAATCTAAAAGTAACAAACTAAAATCCAATCTACGCAGCCATATACAGATAACTTCAGCACTATACGGTAAAGTAGTCTAAGCTTGGTCACACACACACAATATTATTGTCAATACTATATTGTTAATAATATTGTTCAATACATAGCCCCACAATAATATTGACAATATTTCATCGTAAAATCTGACGAAGTCGTTCAGTAGCTTTAATTGTATGAGTACTTGTTAAGTCTAAAATAGATAGAAAGAAAAAAAATTGTTCCTTAATTTATTGTTAAATACAATGCTTACTTATAAAAACAGAAAATAAAAAATATATCAAAACCTGGATGTGAAAAAAACCTGGATGTGAAAAAAACTGAATTTAATTGAAGGCATTGCGTGTTGAGCGGAACTCAACGCTGCGCTTTGCCTGGAGACCAGAGCGAACAAATGGAAATATAAATTTAAGTAACTATTTCCTCTCCTCGAGTGGGGATCGAACCCACAACCAGTCGGTTTTACAGTCATGCTTTATTATATAAGCCGCGAATGGCTTCTAGTCCGTTTATTACGGTAATTAATGAAATTATATCTTTAGATTCCCTCTGGCTACCCTGTTGTAGTCGGCATACATTGTAAAGGTAATAAAAAAAATGTAAATATCGAGCAGCTTTTTTAGCGTACTATTTTTCTTGACTTTATCGCGATATACTTCAATAGATACATCTATTCCATAGCTCTGGATTTTTTTCCGTGGGAGTAGTAATATCAATATTATTTTCGCTATTTACACTGTTTTCATCGTCTATCTTGAATAAGAAGCATAAGCGGCCGCCCACTGTGAAGTCTTTTTTTTAACTAAGATATAGCCGCGTGCTCGCACACGACAATATTATTGATATTGCCTCCCCAAATATTTTAGTGGCAAAAACAGAATTTCTAAAAATCTACAATAATATCGATGAACCCGCCGCACCCACACAATACCATTGACAATACGTACTTTATCAAAATCGAATCAAATCAGCTTCACGCTGTATTCCGCACACAGTAGGGTAGGCAAAGGGAACCTAGTGTTAAGATACCCCACTTTCTGCCGAATTCTGGAGGCATTGTGTGTTGAGTGGCAGAGCTCAACGCCGCGCTTAACCTCGACACTAGAGTGAAGAAATGGAAATATAAATTTAAGTAAATATTTCATCTCTTCGAGTGGTGATTGAACCCACAACCAGTGCAACCACATAATATACAGCACGGTCAACGAGTCGTGGTCGCCCTGATGTTAGCTGTAAATGGCTGCGTAGATTTTTAATTTTTTAGTAAAAATGCGCAAAAATTTAGAAATCCTTACTTCAGGACGGCCGGGTGAATATTTGAAGATAGACATATTCGGGGTTCGTAAAATAAATTCAAATATTGTGTCCAATTACAACATTTATAGGTTTAATATGATGTTTATAGAGGCGACTATTGAAAGAAACCAAACGCACACTTGTTGGACCACTCTATAGGTTTAAATCTGAAGCTGAAAATTTTCGTCAAATGGTGATGAGATATATAGCATATGGTAATTAGCATAAAAAAATGGTAATTATGCTTCGTTATTGGTGATTAGAAACAAAATTAATAATATACTGGAATCGCATATTTATTAGTCTTTTATATAATTAATTATCAATCTGTTTGCCAAATATTCAAAAAGAATATATTTAACAAGTCAAATGGTAAGATTTGATGAAATTTTTTGATGTGCTGCGACCGCATGATAATACCAAATTCAATTAAAATCACCACCATGATTGATTTGCTAATGCAAAGTTTGGTAAATATAAACCTTATATAATCTATAAAATGGAACAAAACAATAACAAAATAGAAGCAAAAACAACAATAATTATCTCTCTAGATTTCTAAATAAAATCAACTAACACAAAATATGTAATAAAATATTTTTAAGTAGATGTAAATGGAACGAATCTTAAAAGTAAAGAGATCAGTATTAAAAACTAAAAAATATTATAACTAGAATCTGAGTCCGTATCACTTTTATAAAAACTAACTGTGCAGGTAGTTTCAGATGCAGTCTCATGTGGGTCTGTAGAATCATTACACGCCAATGACTATGCAAAACCATTAAACAGGCCATCAACCATCTCATTTACACCTAATTGCGCTTAGTTGCGGTTTTCAGGAGTATTTCAAGATAACGTTCATATCTTGAAATAATGAAAATTCATATCACTGCCACTGCCTGAAATATTATATTGATTGCTTTCCTCCTTCGCTTGCTGCTTTTTTCGAGACATGCTTACACTGAAAAAAATATAACTTGTCAAGCGAAGCCATCATGCAGGTTTATTTTTTTTGCTGAAGTCTCAGTTCACGCGGAACTATCAACAATCGATCATAATTGATAATAGTAATAATTCAACTTTTGGCTGGCCTAGAGGAGTAAAGCCTTACAATATAACAAGAGATCAGTTTATACTGGATCTAATTACCATTTTTAACAACTCATTACCGTTTGTCCAAATACGAACGGGAAATATGGTAATTATACAAATGGTAATTAGGTTTTGGTACACTTTTTACATTAAACGTTCTTTATAAAAAATATTAATTTCAGAATGTCATCAATGAAAAGAGAATTCTATGACGCGTATCACATCTTATAAAAATTATTAATAAAAAAAATAGGCTTTCCAAGGCAATCACAAACGGTAAGGAGATTTTTATTTGACAAACACGATTATTGGAATTTGGACGGTTAAGGTAGGCTAGACTTGGCACCAATACACTCTTAGATGTGTCACCCGCACGAGTAAAGACGCGCTGCTGTACACGTTCGCATAGAACTTACTCTTTCAATAGTAATACATTTCGCGGCAAAATATCCCTCCGACTGTGTGAACAAACGGTAGTGAGTGTAACGTGCTGGGACAATTTTTGAAGTTATTTCAAATTATCTAAAAGTGTTCTTTAATGTGTATAGTTTTGTCAATTGATAAAACATATAATATTTTACATAAATTACTGCTTTAAAATACAATTTTCAGAGTATATTTATAACTTTTCGAACGTAAACCGCCAAAATTTGGGAATTGAGACACGACTGGTGATGAGATTTAAGAAACATTTTCAAACATAACTTACCAATTTTTAACAATAGGAATATATTATTTATATCTATATGTAGTGTTGTAACAGAGTTATTAATTAATTTAAAAAATACATAACATTTTATTTTACTTAGTAGTTATTTGGGGAGGGCCGCGTAATATGCACATGTTCAAAGAATCACCCGGCCACGACTTGTTGACCGTACGTTGAGTTAAAATGAGGTGGACAATAAAAGCATTTTGCTATAAAAAAATGCAGTTGTTTTTCGTTTTATAAGCTATTTTCATGTATGCTTATTAGCATACTTGAAACGAGCGTGCTACTCAAATGGACAGATTTGCTTTTATTTAGCATGCTTTTTTGAGAATGTTCGAATGTAAGCGTGCTCAAAGCTAATAATGGAACACACTCGCGCTTAAATAGCATGCTCTTTAAGTGCGCGCTGCATTACTCGATATTCTATGAAATTCTCTGCCAGTATTGTAGTGCAATAAGTCAAATACAGAAAACCACCTCTGGTAATTGTAGCAATACTTTCTCCCTAGAAAGATATATATCTGACATCTATAATATGGACTGACACAATGTATTTTGGATCATAATATGATCTACTTAACCCTTTTTGTATGTCAACTTAATGATTTTGGAGTTATTATATTTGGTACTTTGGCTTAAGGTCTTAAAAATATTTCTGGTGATTGTCTAAATCATGCCCTTTAAAAAGCTTGTAATTGCAACCATTTCTAAATCGGCAGCTATTTGTTCTTTAGCTGCTAAACATATAGTAAAAATAGTAAGTAGTAGTCTGTAAAGGCAGAAAGGTATTTTAATAAACAGTATGACGGGCAGTTTGTATATAATTTATTGTTATACATTACAATAATTTTGTACATGATATTTGTGTTCAAGCAAATAAAATGCAATATGTATATATAAATAGATAAAACTTCATCTTCAAATTTTACAATAAATACAAGTACAAAAAAATTGATAATTTCCAAAACATGTTCACTGATATAACAAAAACACTTTGAATAAAACTGCCAAATGTGATAATTATGTAATGTTAACAACACCTACACTTTAAAATATCAATTAGCGTTTAACTGACATTAAATCCACACATTTATGAGTTGAAACACTAAATGACATATCTGAATGCGGCTGTAACAAAGTTTCAATACAAAGTATACATATTGTATGGATTGCATTTTACCTCATTGAACAACAAACAATAATAATGACATATATATTAATTTCAACAATGTTTTAACTTTACAATTGCAAAGTGAACAATGCGCACCAACCTGGCAGTGATCGCGTCCACACCTGTGCCCAGAATATCACTGGTACAAATTTTTATTTTAAACTTAGTTGAATGAATATAAGAAGCAATATTGGATGAGTATATTTGAAAACAAATTTTGAATGCATGTGTTTATTTATATATAAACATAATTAATTGGATAAAAAAAAACTAAAAGTAAGATGTTTTCTACCAATTGGCGTTGCTCAACGCTACGTTATAAGTTATTAAATAACTGTAGCGTCGAAGATGGGAGTCATCACCCATCACACTTCAGTCACTTGACAACGTAGAATGCAACATGTCACAATACGGTATTTACATAAAACATGCATGATATTCATATATTAGACCATTGAAAAGTCAAAGTAAAAAATCCTTTTATTTATTTTTTGTGTATATATATTTTTTTGTATTTTTTTTTTTGAGTTTTTTATATTTTTTTTTTAATAATTTTTATAATCTTTATAAGTTTATATATTTATATAATTTTCACTTTCTTTTTATTTTTTTGTATTTTCTTTGAATAAACATCCTTTGAGATACTATTACAATAGATATATATATATATAAAGAGTTTTCTTACAGATTATTCATTTTAAAATTATTTATTGTACTTTAACATCCGGCGCGGCACTGTTGCCCGCTAAGTAAAATCGATATAAAACTTATTATAACAACACTTAAATAGCCGGCGAGTGACTGTCCAATGTTGCAAGTTATTCAAAGCAAATACGGAGCTGCAAAGTTGTTTAAAAATAAAATGTGATGTTTGCAAATAATACATAAGAGAACAAATGTATAAAATGGGAACAATAATTACATATAATTTTTTTTATATTAATGTAACGCTAAAACTGAATATAAAAAATCGATACTAAAAGACATGATGTGTAAAATGGTTGGTGGACATTTAACAACAAACAATTATTTTATTTGTATATACGCTAAGATAACAATTGTACAATCTTTATGTAATTTTAAAGATATGCTCTGTTATATTAAACCTCGATGTTAGAAACAAGGCAAAAGCTGTGTGGGTGACGGTCGATACACACCTAAGACTATCTGAGAGCATCCAATAACTTAAAAACACAAAATTTCGACTCTGTTATTAATGCTCACAATATTAATGCAATAGAAAGTAACACTTCCAGATGTTTTTAATATACATTTTATGAGGAAAAATATATAGCAGGAGCCCTCATATAACCCAGTGTTACCAACTTATCACCTTTAACTGGCACAGCTTGATCAAATAAGGCAACACAACAATTTAGCACCAAACTCTCACTAACACAACATATAGCACCCTTACACGTTATTGTTTACAGTAATTTAATAATTAATTAAAAAACTGCATTTTTTTCAAATGGAATGTGGGTTACATATAAGTTAAAAAACAATGACATTATATACTTTGAGGCAGCCGTATCCATCGCTTTCACACTGAAGCACCGCCGAGCATAAAAAACTATACAGATACAATAAATTCAAGATTTTTTTTTGTCATTTACTCTTTACACAACAAGTGGTATATACACACCTCCCGCCCCGACTATGTACAGTTAAATAACTTATAAACAACAATATAAATATGAATAAAAATTAAGGACGCATCGAGGCAGCACCGCGTTATAATGTTAGTATAGTAAGTCACCGGGAAATGCAAGTCCAATGTACTAAATAAATCAGTCATTTTGTTCAGTAATTTCCTTGTAAGCGTAAGGTCGGCGTTAAGTTACGAATCAACGCGTAAATTCTCTTTTTTTTTTTCAATATGAAAACTATAATTGGATATTATATTGTGATTTAAACGTGAATGGCACTATGGGCTTGAAACATATGTTCATAGTGACATTATATGAATAAATAAATAAATAATTATTTTAAATTAGCGACTAAATAGTGGAGATAGCTATGTTAGGAACTATGTTAGACAAATATTAAGAGACTAGTGTTTGTTTTGTCGATGTTTCTAAATTTTTATTCTAAATATGTATGTATATTATAATAATTAATTCTTTCAAATCCAAGATGTTACATTATTTCATAGAATAATATAATTAACGTCTCACTCCATACTCAGAATATAATTTAGCTACAGCGACCATAGTGCGTTATTGTCTCTTGGTGTTCCGGGACTCGGCCACACATGTAAGTACTATATCTAACAATAAGACTTACGGAATCAGTCACATATCACAGCCCGCGAGGTTTAAATACGGCTCTACTCTGGACTGTATCCTATATGTATTACAATATATTTATAAATCTCTTTAAAAATATAACTCGAACATTACTTATAGTGCTTATTGCGTAGACCACCAGCCTTTGTTCCAATAGTTATAGTTATAATAACAATGGCACTTGTAATTTGGGTTTCACTTTGGTTCTGTTAACGTTAGTACAGTACAGTAATACGCGGGACCGTGAGCCGGCCACGGTCGGTCACTGGTCACTACAGGTCACTACCGCGGGTCACTACACTATCATCGCTGCGGCCAGGCGTCGCGCAGGCGCAGGCCGGCGGCGAGGCGCGCGTAGCTCTCCCTGAAGGCGGTGACGATCTTCTCGAAGGTTTCCGGGTCGTATACTGAACGAGCCGTGTTTGTTAGGTCGAAGGGCTCTGAAAATTATTAAGTAAAAAAAAATACATAATTTTAGTATAGAAAGTACAGAATTCAGTTAAAAAAGTGAAAGTTTACAGCATTAGTATTGTACGAGGGGTGATTCAAAAGTAACAATAATCAGTTATTGCCAGTATACAGGGTGGAAGTGTAAGCACCACTTTAAATGAAACCACAGTTTTAACTACTCTATGAAAAAGTTATTTTTTGAAACAAAATAAGTAATAAAATTGTCATTTTAAAATAAAACGCCATTTGTAAGGACGACTCACGCACACATAAACCTATCAAAGGAACACCGCCGTACACGGTTCATTGCGAAATCGAGTCGTAGGTATTGGCGATAAAGTTCAAAGTTGTTTAACCTTTAGCAGTATTTTTGTAATAGTAAGTGTTTATGTTATTGGGATCTATACGTAATCGCATCACACGAAATAAGGTATGGATAAAAATCGTGAAATGAAAAAAAAATCCTATGTCCAAACTGTTGAAGCATCTTGATTAATTTCTTTAGGTATAGGTTTGGAATATTTTATCCTATATGCTGTTTCCGTAAATGGAGCGCTGTCTCTTCCACCCTGTATATAAAAGTCCAAAAATTTTTTTGCTTGCTTATATATTTTATACTTCAGCCTAAAAAATCATATAAATAGACCACGATTTCCAAGAGGCGCACCACCTGCCGGCGCCATCACCCTAAAAAGGCCCCGGGGCCTGACAAAATCCCAAATAAAATTTTAATGACCCTTCCGATTCAATTCGTTTCATTGCTGGTCCTAATATTCAATGCTCTTATAGCAGGCTGCTCCTTTCCTACAGAATGGAAGGGCATTCTTTACGCAGGGCATTTCCCTGCGATCGCCAACACTTCACGAGCGTCCATTAAAGCTCGTAATTTTTCTTCAGGGGCGAGCTACTCTCGCCCCTCCCAGGCCCGAGACCGCTGTCAAGACCAGTCTAGGTGAACAGCATTAAAGTCCATTCGAGAAATAAAAAACGGGAGGTGCATTCATTTGAATACGGACCGTCGAAGAGAACATCAAAATAGAGAAAAACGAAATAAGAGCAGTAATCAAGTATCTGGGTTTTAAAAAAATGTCTACATAGTGACTTGGTGAAAACATTGGCGGACTGCACCTCCTTATTCCACAGTTGCACGCTGGGCCAAGGAGTTTAGTTGGGTAGAACATCTACTGAATCCACGTCCTCCACTGAAGATAACGTTAAAAAGTTGAAGATGTTATATTGGCAGACCGTCAGGACCGACCATCAGGCATGTAGTTGAGGTGACAGGAATTTCATATGGTAGCGTTCAAAGGATCCTTGTGAACGAATTGCATATGAAAAAGTTCTTCGCGCGTTGGGTACCTGGGTATGTTAACTGACGAACAAAAGAAAAAAAACGAGTCGACATTTCGAGAGCAAATCTCGAAAAGTTCAAGCAGATCAAGATTTTTTTGTCACGTTTCTTAACTATGGACGAGACCTGAATCCATCACTTTGATCCTGAAAGAAAACAACAATCGATGACTTGGAAGAGGGCTCTTCCTCACCGAGAGGCCAGAAGAAGAAAAATTCAAAGTGTCAAGTTCGGCTGGAAAGGTTATGGCGTCCGTTTTTTGGGACACTGAAGGAATAATTATGGTGGAACACCTGGAAAGGGGAGCTACTATTACGGGCTCTTATTATGCAGACCAAATATCAAGGTTGCGGGGGGTCATCAAGAAGAAATAACGCGGCAAACTGCGAGCTGGAGTGCTGTTTCACTAAGATAACGTTCCAGCTCACAAAGCCGCAGTTGCGATGGTTGCGCTCAAGAAATGGGATTCTAACTGCTTGAATACCTACCCTAATCGCCGGATTTAGCCCCCAGTGACTTCTACCTCTTGCCTTGGCTTAAGGAACATCTCAGAGGCATAAAATTTCAAGACAATAGCGAAGTGACAACGGCTGTGGAGGTATTTTGGGAGAGTCAAAATAAAGTTTTTTTTCAAAAGGAATCCTAGGTTTAGAAAAAAGATGGACTAAAAGTATTGACTTCTTAAGAGACTATGTACAAAAATAAATGACTTTATAAACACTACATTTTATTTAGTTTATCATTACTTTAGGATCACTCCTCGTATCATTGACGTGGTATAGCGGCGTGCGCGGCGGCGCGCGCGCGGCACTCCCACAGCGGCACCGACACCGCCATCTGCTCGTAGCTGCGGGATGTTATATATTGTATGTATAGCGGCGGTTACCTTCGACGCACAGCAGCTTCCAGTGCGCGGGGTCGGCGTGCGGCGCGTGCGGCGCGTGCGCGGCGGCGCGCGCGCGGCACTCCCACAGCGGCACCGACACCGCCATCTGCTCGTAGCTGCGGGATGTTATATATTGTATGTATAGCGGCGGTTACCTTCGACGCACAGCAGCTTCCAGTGCGCGGGGTCGGCGTGCGGCGCGTGCGGCGCGTGCGCGGCGGCGCGCGCGCGGCACTCCCACAGCGGCACCGACACCGCCATCTGCTCGTAGCTGCGGGATGTTATATATTGTATGTATAGCGGCGGTTACCTTCGACGCACAGCAGCTTCCAGTGCGCGGGGTCGGCGTGCGGCGCGTGCGGCGCGTGCGCGGCGGCGCGCGCGCGGCACTCCCACAGCGGCACCGACACCGCCATCTGCTCGTAGCTGCGGGATGTTATATATTGTATGTATAGCGGCGGTTACCTTCGACGCACAGCAGCTTCCAGTGCGCGGGGTCGGCGTGCGGCGCGTGCGGCGCGTGCGCGGCGGCGCGCGCGCGGCACTCCCACAGCGGCACGCGCCGCGCCGTGCGCACCGACACCGCCATCTGCTCGTAGCTGCGCAAACAACACTACATTTACCTTTCATTATTAGGCTGTAATATATTCTAAGCCAACGATGTGTATTTATATCAATATTGTACAGTTATTTGTTTTACACTATTTGTAGCATTCTACTTTGACTTGGATAATGAATTTAATGTAATACGAATGCTGAGCCACGCGCGATACCCTAGATGACCGATGGCGACGAACTGATTTATGCAAGCAGAACGCGTTTATGTGTAAGCGCTTGTTTGTATTGTCATATTACTGTAAAGTTTTCAAATAAATCCGTATAGTAGTTCTTGTGTGAAGAAAGTAAATTAAACATCCATATTCACAAACTCCCGGTGGTAGGATATAAATTTATATACAAAAATGCTAAATATCTTTAAATGAAATTATTTTAGCTGGATTAATCGATTATAAATTTTTGGACACCCGTCGTTTCGAACACTTTGCAGTTACTAGTCCGTGGTCACGAGTAGACTGAGGTGGCATTCATCTGTCAGCTGATTCTAATCCACCATACCAGAGGGCAAGATACTATCAGCTCATTCTGCAGAAATCCAGGGCAGTACGCAAGGTAATTAAGAAATCGTTGCTGGTAGTTTGATATAACGAATGCTACCTCAGTCTACCACCAAGTGTGACTACAGACTACTGCAAAGTGTTCGGAACGTCGGGGTTGTACGTAACGTAGAATGTGTAATAATTGTGAAAATCAAAGAACCTATTAATTCCAAATAATTTACAAGAAAGACTATATATAGTACATAAGACGCGACACTCACGGGAACTCGGCGTAGTACTTGAGCATGTTGACGAACAGCTCGCCGAGCGTGGCGCGGCTGCGCGGCGTGGCGGGGGTGGTGGGGGTGGTGGGGGCGTGGGGCGCGGGGGTGGGGGCGGCGGGCGGCAGGAGCGCGGGCGCGGCGCCGCACTGCAGGTAGTGCAGCACCATGAGCGTGAGCGCGTAGGACGACAGCGTGCGGCGGCGCGCGTCGTTGATGCGGTGCGCGCGCGCCCACAGCTTGGCGATGGCCACCAGCGGCCGCACGCGCCAGTCCACTGCGGACACACGGTACGCACTGTCAGCGGTTACGGGGAGCTTCCCCAGCGGAAGACTACCTATTCCTTTAACCCCTTAATTCTAATGTTAACAAGAATTCATTGCACATTAGATTATAAATTATATACTTCGACAGACAACAAACTGCAGGTATCTTAACTGAATCTTTCTTGCTTTCTCCTACAATGATGGCTGCCTGGATCTAAGTTTGTTCTAAATACAGACAAGACATATTGTTTGATGTAGTTACGGATAATGATCGCAGTTCCAACATAATTAGTGCCATCAGAATGGAAAAAACACAACATCATAGCTGAGGGCACAACTTTAATTATCGAACGTACAAACCACTACACTGTGAAAATATCACACTTTGGATGTAATATAAAATACAACTTAAGTGAAACCAGGGGGAATAAAATGGTGTAAGTAGTCAAGAACAACAAGTGAGAAAGTAAAGTGTCAAAGTCAGTTGGCCTATCAAATCAAAACATGTGATTATAAGTACAAAACGAGACTAACTTCTGGAGAAGCAGTACAGCAGGTTGGTGTTCCGAATGCCGACAACATTGTTACAGTTGAGATCCACTTGTAAACCGTTCTGCTCGTCACGAAACTTTAAGATCGGGACCTTCGCTTGAATCAACTCTGCACCTGGAAATACAAAATAAAATAATCTTAAATGTATACTCTTTGTCTATTCATTTCATCAAGAAATTATTAATATTACTGATCAAATTATAAAAATAACATCTCATTTATAAAGTAATTTTTAAAATTAATAAATTAATTATTGTTTTTCCATTATTTCGTTAAATGAATATGTCCCCAGTTCTAAAGTAAAAAGTAATTAGCTCAAAGAAGTGTAAATATTAGCACTCACCGGGGTCGAAGCTCTTGATGTAGGAGAGTATGTAGTTGAGGTGCAGCAGCGCGTGCGCGCGCGGCTCCAGGTCGGCCAGCGCGCGCACGTACAGGCACAGGTCCATGTCGGACGCGTCCAGCCCGAAGCCCGACATGGTGGAGCCCACCACGTACAGCCCGTAGCGCGGGAAGATGGACTGCGCCGCGGACAAACGCTTTATTACTATTCTATATATTAATTTTCTAATACAATTTTGCAAACACCATCGGATACCAGTATTCAAATTTATGTACAACGTCACGCAAAGCGATATAGGCATAGAGAACCTATTGTCATGCCTCTTAGTTTTTCGTGGTCCGCACAAATTCGACTAGGTTGTGTTAGACGGAGAGGCGAGCGACATAAGATTGCAACTGTTTTCTTAAAGTTATTTTTTAAGTTGTGCAAAAAAATTGTCTGCCAGTTCCATTAGTCAAACACTAATGGACCTCGCCCCCGAATAGTCCCCCCTTCCACCTTTTTCTAAAATCACAAAATGTTTTCCAAAAGCTGCATTATTATGTCGCATACCTCTCGATGTGATTGAGTGGCAATTTAACATCGTGCACTATATTACAGGAGCACAAATGAAAGTGTAATGGTCTCCCAATATAAAATCAAAACCAAATCTGTAACTATCTCGTTCACTATTTCGATCATAGAGTATGATAGCTATAGATTAAATTAAATAAAAACTATTTTCAAATTGAGTATATTTTTTTAAATAAGTATCTCAAGATGCGCTGATGTAACAGATAGTCATATACACAAGTGTATTAATAAGATGCTAATTTGGACAACATGAACATAATCGAGGATCAGAGTTTGTTAAAACAATAGGACATGTTCTTGCATCGTTTGCAGTATCATCAGCTCTTTTCTATATCATGAAGCAACCTCCGCTGGCCTGATATTTCCGATTCCATATTTCGAATTTGGTTTTTTTTTAAGGTTATTCATATCAGGAGGTATAGTTAAATTTATATTTTTGTTTATTTATACACATTTAAGTAAAAGAAAAATAAATCTCGCGTTAAAATTACTGTCATACTACTGTGATTAAAATAGAAATGGTGTCAATACCTACCTTAATAGTAATATATAGGTATCTCCATAGGTTCATCTTTTTCCTGAACGTCTCCTCCGTCTGCTGCGACTTCACGAATTTGTCCCATATCTCTTGTGATAGTGTGTCGTATTTTGAGCCTTTTGTAAAAACAAAGTAATTCAACAATTAGCTTCACACTGTATCCCGCACATAGCAGGGCATAGGTAGGTTACCCATTTCCCACCCAATTCTGAAGGCATGGCGTGTTTAGTGGCGGAATTCAACTAGAGGCTTATATTATAAAAGCTAATTAATAACACCCTAAAATTAGTTAAAAGAAAACTTGCCACTATTGCTTATAAAGCTTTAAAGTTAATCTATGCCTCTGAGAGTATTTAAATCTAACCAAAATATCTATTTATAAACACCGATAATATCTTTCCATTTACCCATAATGTACATAGGTATATGGAAACTATAGAGCCATCGAAGTATTTTAATCTTGTTAGATATTACATACTAATACTAATAGTATTTCACTTTCTCAGAAGCAAGTTATTTGCTGAGCTATAAGATTTTTTAACTGCGCATTACCATAACTTTATATTTATAGTGAATTGAGGCCGGTTGTGGCGCAGAGGCACAAGTGTGACTGTAAAATCGACTGGTTGTGGGTTCGATCCCCACTCGAGGAAGTGAAATATTTATTTACATTTATATTTTCATTTTTTCGCTCTGGTGTCAGCACGCAATGCCGCCAGAATTCGCCGGAAAGTGCTGAACGGAGTGTCTTAACACGAGATTCCCTCTGCCTACCCTGCCGTGTGCGGGATACAGCGTGAAGCTGATTTAGTGTAGATAATCATTATAAAGTAAGGAGGAAAAATATTTGGGTAATATTAACAATAATCTTGTATAGATGGTTTAAGCTATAGACCGCGATAGCCCGTACCGAGTTAGAAATATCATGTCCGGACTTCCCCATTCAGTTTGTAATACAATATGACTCTTATCTTATCTTAGGATATTTAATATCGAAACACCGTTGTTAGGAAATCCCAAAAATATTGCAATTAATAAAGTAGGTTAAATTTATAATAAATATTAAAAATCAATAAAATACATAGTATATACTTGTATCTTTTAAATAAATTAGTTTCACACTGTATCCCGCACACACCAGGATAAGCAGTGGAAACCTAGTGTTAAGACACTCCGTTCCCCACTTTCTGCCGAATTCTGGAGGTATTCCATGTTGAGTGGTTGAACTCGACGCCGCGCTTTGCCTCGACACCAGAGCCAAGAAATGAAAAAACAAATCGAGTGGGGATCGAACCCACAACCAGTCGGTTTTACAGTCACACTTTGTGCCCCTGTGCCACGACTGGCCTTTTACCACTTGGATCTTTTAAATAAGTACTTTTTGATATACACAAACAAATGCTAAATAAGTATAGTGTAATAGAAGTGTAGCTCACCATTAAGCAAGTCATCGGGTGTGAATTTAACCTGGAAAGGGTACGCCGCGCTGAGGTACCGCTCGGGCGCGATGCGGTGTCGCTGGCGGGGCTCGCGGCGCCCGCGCCCGCGCCACTCGCGCGACACGCACGCCATGCTGCGCTCGCGATTTGTTTCACCTATTTTCAGAATAATATGGAAATAATAAATATAGAGTCAATTTCTTTGCTTCTTTAGTACTTTAAGAGAGATCTTGATTGTCTTTGAGAAAATAATGTTGGGTATTGGTTATGTAGAAAACACGAGGACCCACGGAGAGGATGTTTTAAGAGTGGACCACAATGGACGAAGAAAGCGGATGCAGAAACAGTAGTGGTTTTCGCTCTATACCCTCTGCATACCCCACTAGAGATAACGAGCGAAGCAAAATAAAGGATTAGATCAGAAAAAATGACAAAATACCTATATGGTTCTTAAGTTTGTCTGTTTCAAAATATTTCAGTTTTTACGCACCCTATAGCAATACTCTAATAAGCAATGATTCTCAACCACTGTGCCGCGGCACTTTTGTGTGCTGCCAAATTTCAAGTGTGCCGCCAAATTTTGCAAATATACAGGGTGGAAGTGTCAGCACCACATTAAATGAAACCACAGTTTTAACTACTCTATATAAGCCTAATATAATTCAAAAAAAATAAATTTCTAAAAATAAAAAAGTTATTTTTTCAAACAAAATAAATAATAAAATTGTCATTTTAAAACAAAACGCCATTTGTAAGGATGACGCACGCACACATAAACCTATCAAAGGAACACCGCCGCACACGCCTCATTTCGAAATCGAGTCGTATGTATTGGCGATAAAGTTCAAAGTTATTTAACCTATAGTAGTATTTTTTGTAGTAGTAAGTGTTTATGTTGTTGGGATCAATACGTAATCGCGTCACACGAAATACAGGTATGGATAAAAATCGTGAAATGAAAAAAAAATCCTACGTCCAAACTGTTGACGCATCTTGATTAATTTCTTTAGGTATAGGTTTGGAATATTTTACCCTATATGCTGTTTCCGTAAATGGAGCGCTGCCTCTTCCACCCTGTATAATAATGTTAATATAATTAAATTATATCATTTAAAAAGAAAAATATTTTTAACATGAATATATATTTAAATCCACAAAAAAATAAATTCGTATATTTAAAATTTTTGTCATAAACTATTTATGCAGTGTGTTGAAGTAAATAATTTCTTTTTGTGTGCCGCCAAATTTTCTTTGTGTGCCGTCAAATTTTGAAATCCCTAAATACGTGCCGCAACAAAAAAAAAGGTGGAGAATCACTGCTATAATAGAACCAGGGTAATTAACATATTATAAATATAAACAACTATAGAATTAAAAATTTTGTTAAGATTTTTTTTAAAAACACGTTTATTAATCGAGTAGACAACTATAATTTTTTTTAAATAAAATAAAAAAAAAATAAATTAAATTAGCTTCACGCTGTATCCCGCACACAGCAGGGTAGGCAGAGGGAACCTAGTGTTAAGACACTCCGTTCCCCACTTTCTGCCGAATTCTGGAGGCATTGCGTGTTGAGTGGCAGAACTCAACGCTGCGCTTAACCTCGACACCAGAGCGAAGAAATGGAAATATAAATTTAAATAAATATTTCATCTCCTCGAGTGGGATTCGAACCCACAACCAGTCGGTTTTGCAGTCACACCTCGTGCCGCTGCGCCACGACCGGCCTCAACGTTAACGTTCAATGTAGTTTTTTTTTTTTTTGTTAAATGTAAACATACTGAACTCTCATACAGCAACTAATATAGAAATACATAAACAAACGGTAAATTGAGGAGTAATATTTCAGTGATATCTTCCGATACCGCAATATGGGAAGTAGTTTGGACATAGAAAATATAAAAACTATTATCACTGCTGTCGTCGAGCTGTTAATTAGAGAATAATAGACATTCGCCATTTATTAATAGATTACAGCGTACACGCACTAGCTAGACGTAACATTATGTAGTTGAGTAGTTTCGCGATATATTTTTTTAGCTTCACGCTGTATTTTATCACCTAGCAGTGTATGGACAGTTTCCTCTTCCTACCATAATATTGAATTCAAATTCAAAATATTTTTTCTTAAAATTAACGAGTATTTTAAGCACTTTTGAATCCACTCCGTTCCCCACTTTTCGACTAATAATAATAATTAACACTTTTCAAGGTAGTTTCTACGCATTGTGCGTACGTACCAAAATAATGACGTAGGTACGCACACGACATGATAAGAGAAGTCTAAAATTTACATTTATCAAAGAATGTCAACTTTAACATAGTAAACCCACTAATTACGATGATAATTGGCTATAGTGCGGTAGTTTGAACTTCACTCAACAAAATACTTCAAATATGTTTAAATCTACAATACTACAACAGGGTCTCTTTGGCTATCCTGCCTCCAGAATTCGCCGGAAAGTGAGGAACAGAGTGTCTTATAAGACTAGGTTCCCTCTGCCTACCCTGTTGTGTGCGGGATACAAGCGTGAAGCTAAACAAAACAAACTATCCTATGGTACACGACACAATACTCCAAAAGCAGAAATGTTCTATTCTGGAGGCCGGTCGTGGCGCAGCGGCACGAGGTGTGACTGCAAAACCGACTGGTTGTGGGTTCGATCCCCACTCGAGGAGATGAAATATTTACTTAAATTTATATTTCCATTTCTTCGCTCTGGTGTCGAGGTTAAGCGCGGCGTTGAGTTCTGCCACTCAACACGCAATGCCTCCAGAATTCGGCAGAAAGTGGGGAACGGAGTGTCTTAACACTAGGTTCCCTCTGCCTACCCTGCTGTGTGCGGGATACAGCGTGAAGCTAATTTAATTTAATTTTTAATTTTTCTATTCTACTATACTTTGCTATTTTCAGTAGTGTAATGATTGTTTTCAAGGAAATGTTTTGATAAATTCTCTAGAAATTAATGACTAAAACTCAGTTCTTAACTAACGTAGTCATTATCAAATTTATCTTCATGTATTACTTATGGAAAATATTGTTTGGAATCATACTGATATTTTAAAACAAGTAATAATTATGGCTACCTTGCTTAGTGGAGTGTAATCTTAACACAAGACACACAGGTAACTGACATATTGGAGACTCGGCAGCAATGATGAAGCGGCGGACCGTCAACGACGCTGTTATACGCAGGTGAAACGTGAGTATATGAAAAACATATGAACCTAAAGGTGCAATCTCTTGGTGCAATATATGGAATCAGTTTAACTGACTGAATCCACAATAAAGAAATCAACAATTAAGTACTACACAGAATAGCAGGTACTAACAAGAACATCACAGTGAGAAGGAAGAACATGCTTAGTTGCTATTCTTTCACAAGCGCCAAACACTGTATACTAGCCAGAGGTTACACCCTGGGTAACCTGCCAAATGGATGGGATAAAAAGTGTAGCTAAAAAAAAAGAAGAAAATAGTGGAAATGCACAGTGATACAAACAAGACAAACTGATTACATCTTTTCGTTAATTAATATATTTTTTACATTTTCCAGGACTATATGCAATATTAAGTTCATAAAATAGATAGGCAACTAGAATAAACTTCTATTTACAATTATAATACATAAGATTATTAATAATAATTAATTTGTTGAATAACAAAATAATAAAATTTGCTGATTGAAACAAGCATCAACAATATTATATATAAATGTTGTATTAATGTCATCAAAATAATCTTATTTATAACTGAATCAATAATCATTTATCTTACTGTGGGTGACAAGGCCAAATCAGTTAGATACAACCATATCTATTTAGGCTGAGATGTATCATCATGTTAAGTTATATTTACTTTCATACAATCAGGAAATAGTATTTACTATAAAAGCCAAAAACATATAATACTAACTAGAACATGGGAAACAAATATTCCAAAAGACCATGATGTTACGAGGTAAGCATGGGCGTAGGAATAAAGGGAGCTGGGTTGGCTGTGCCCACTCCAGAACAATCTACTGCAACCCCAAAAATTTTACTAACAAAAAATTTGCCCCCAAAATTACAAACAAAACAGTTACACTAACATATTGATGCAAAGCTAGAGTCCTAGAAAATATATTTAGACACACCCACAACTTCAAAGTTGAAACTGACACTTGAATCAGAATAGAGTATATCTGAATGCAGTAGACGTATGTGGAAGAGAAATATAGCAAACATGCTAAAAGATCTTTGCCTGTCTAGAACTATCATTAAGTTAATTCCTCCATACATACATTTCAAAGTCACATTAGTAGAATGACTTTAAACACTCATTTTACTGATACCAATCAATAAAGAAGGAGCTCAGACAGTGGCTATTAATATTTCAAATTTTTAATGTATTTTTTGTCACTGTAATCATATGCTCGGTTCTAGGCATGGCATTGTCGTTGTCCAGCACCCACATAGTGAATCCATGGAATTCTAACAAATTATTTCTTTTAATTAAGTGCATTCATAATAGGCACATTTTGTCAAAATATACAGAATTTAATCTGAACTGAAGTATAAGAAAATAACATAATAAACATTTTTTTTTTAAATAAATTGTATCTTAAATGAATATGCCTGAAAATACTATTTGTTAAATAATTGAATTTAATAAATTAAGAGTTCCCTAACACTATCCTGCTAGGGATACAGTGTGAAGCTATGTTAATAAATTAAGAATTTGTTAATATAAAAGTATTTTTAGTACTTTATTAGATTATTGCCTGGGAGAATCTGTTATATCTAAAATGATGTTACTTAAAAAAATCATAACAAAAGATACTTCTTAAGTGTTCATTTACTTTTAAATATTCCTATTTCTTATATATTTTCAATAATTATCTATCATTATGTGGGTACATTATGAAAAACACTTGTGTGGAAGTGGATGATTTTAAAAACTTAAGCTAAATAAAAATCCACCCTATTTCTTATAATATTTAACATACCTTTATCACTTGATTTATTTGAGCCAGATGCATTGCTTGATAAACTTGAATCATCCGAGTCATAACCAAATGCTGTAGTATCAGATTTATTTTGACGTTCTTTCCGCGCTTGCCATTTCCTGGGTGTGCCGTGCCCTGGTGATCCTCCGACCCTCGACCCAACTCCTCCCATCACCTGCAGCATTTCCAGCGGATAATGTCGCGGTGTTTGCCTCTCCACATGATTTGGAACCATGTACATTCCTGGGCCTTCGAAACCTCCATTTCCGTGATATATTACAGGTGCACCTTCATTCATATTGCCTCGATGTCTGCCAAAATATTGAGTAGAAATTAAAAATTAGGACAATCCTCCTACTTCTTTTGAGAGATCTTAAATAATTAGATACTGACCTGTCTCGACCGATAAAATTTTCTGACGTCTAGAGCCTGAGGTCGGTTATTGTAACATTCTAGACGTGATTTTATTGCGACGTCGAAATATATTTCTTCTTATTTACTTCACTTCCAAAATTAGAGACGACTTGTCACACGTCTTTTTCCTTGATAATTCGATAATTAACGCTTTTAATATAAAATAAGTCCTTATACCGTACTTGTCGCTGGGCTCCTTACATGCAAACAGATCGAGCGTTAATTATTTCGACGCCGACAATAATAAATCTACCCACAAATTCAAATGTAAATCTATAAATTAGTGAAAAAATCCGCCATGACCAAAGGAAGCAAAACTAGCGACATCTGACATCGGCTAAAGAAATCTACACGTGATGTTTTACTTTTTTTCTTAATTCAAATCATGATCGTTCCATATTATGCCAGGAAAGTTTTCAAAAATGTTCACAGTTAAAAATACTCTGCAAGTTCACTTACTGAGCACACACGGCTGAAAATACAATAAATGCATTCATTTATGATTTTATATGTTAATTTAATGAGTTAATAAGCACTTTTATTAAAAGCCTAATATTAGCTTACTTGTCACATGATATTTTTTCATACTCGCAACATAAGTTATTAATTGACATTTGACGCAAAAAGATTTTGTCAAATCAGTATCAAAAATACTATATTATTATTGTATAAATTGTTAAGTAAATTAGATGAATACGGTTTCAGCTATAAAATGAAAGTTTTAAGAGCTAAATTAATTATGCAACTAACAAACTAAATTATTTGCTTAGAGTGATGACGTCGAAAGAGGACGATGTAACCTTAAAAGTGCAAAAAATATACAGAAACATTCATTGTTATTCATTTGTATTGCGGTCGTTTACCGTGCTTTGATATGTCTCACTTTAGTGACTTCATGGACGGTGTTCCCGTTAAGATATCGGAAAAATATAAGCGTCCGCCAAGAATAGAATTACCTTACAGTGTTATAGAGGGGCCTATACGAGCTCAAAATGTTGTTGACAGTGTCGAATATTGCTCAACATTCGAGCGTAACATACTCGCTAAACTTAAAGAACTTAAAAGTGCGAAAGAGACGAAGAAAAACGAAAGACGACATCGCGTGCAACTTTTAGGAGAAGCAAAACAAAAAAAATTAGATGCTATAGCTGCTGCTGAGGCTGAGGAAAAGTTGAAGCAGTTGAGCGTCTCAGAGGTGTCGTACCCTAGCACCGATGAAATAAGTGCACTATCTCCAGATGACAAACCTGAAAAGAACTGTGATATATGCCCTACCAGTACCCAAGAAAATAGCCCAGAGTTTGATAAAACTGTTAATGTAGATGTTGAATATACTTCCAGTTCCAAACAAGAGGCTCAATTAAATATTTTACAGCCTATACAGATTCAGTCAACCTATCCACAAAGCAGTTTGCTTGATGATCCAGATCCACTACAGGAATATAAAATGCAAACTAAAATGAAAAAAGTTCCCCAATATCATCAAAATGTAGAAACATTGACTTATAAAGATTTTGAAAATGATACATCTAGTCCATTTGATAATGTGGAATTAAAGACTATAAATGATATGGAGTTATTGGCCCAGGTGTTACAGAGTCAGAGGGATTCAACAGTTAGCTGTGAAGCCCAAACTTTCAATCAAGACCAAGCATACCCAGGTTATACAAATTGTGCAACTCAAGCACAAATTGAAGGTGTATCTTATTTGCCTAATGCATATGCAGAACAACAGATTCAAGGACCAAGTGTAATGTACTCCTCCCCTCAACACTTTCCTGTATCTAATGGATATTATATTCAAACAGAAACTTGTAATAACACCATGCCTGTGGAGAATGTCTACATGCCAAACTACCAGTATTATGTTCCTGCAGAATACACAGGTCAATATTATAATCAGATACCAAATTCAGGGCAAATGTCTAATGGGACAAATTTTATTCCACAACCATATTACTATTCATATCCTCAGGTGCCTCCAATGCCTTATATGGAGAACTCTTTGAATACAAATACAGTGCAACAAGTGGTTAACCATGAAGCACCTAATGTGTCAGTGACTTCACAAAACACGGTTAAGTCACGGTCAAGGAGTGTCCCAGATATTGTTAAAGAATTAAATGATGAGATAGCATCTGCTAAGAGAAGGGCTCATGAACGTTCCTATAATGCGAGTCCAGCTAATGTTAATTTACCCAGGCCTTCTTCCAGCATTGATAAAAGAGAAGAAAGAAGGAAAAAGAAAGCAGAAAAACTGCCCAATCCATATGAAAAACTACCTCCAAAATTGCAAAGTATATGCCAGAAGGTGCATAGCATGGGTTTTGCATTAGATAGAACTGCCAGGGTGTGCAGTCTTGTTGGTGACAATGATAAAAAGGTAATTTTTTTAATTAATACTTTTCTTTAGTTTCATGCTATCCTGCAAATAGCTTGGTATGCAGGAAGACCTGGTGTAAAGTCAGTCTCTTTCAAACTTTCTGTCTGATTTTGGAGACATTGTGAGTTGATTGGAGACACTCCATGCTTCACTTTATCTAGTTGTAGGAGCAGGGAAATGAAAAATATTTATTCTTTAAACATATAATCAGACCATTTTGGTCTTTATCTATCTAAAAAGTACTTATTTTTTTAATACTCGTATTTTTATGTTAGTAGAATAATAATAATAATAATAAATTATTTATCACTTATATACTGAATTGCATTATATATAATAAAAAAAGAAATATATAAATTTATGGTAGTAGTTGAGTTAAAATTGTTATATAACATCATGAAAAAAAATATCTCAGACAGGTTGCTCATAATTGACGAAAAGGCAACAACCCAAAAAAGATATTTTCGCGTTTCATTACTGCTACATATCAATTAATGCTACATAATTGATAATCATTTTAATAATTGGTGAGTGTGGACGGACGGGAGACGTCGCGTCGGTTAACCTTCGAAAACACAGTATCAAAGACACTGGAGGAAGGTCACTTAAATAGCATGGGGATCCCCCGGAGGTCATGTAGGAATAAATTGATAACAGTGATTGAGACGAAAAAGCCTTTTTCAAAAAAAAGGTATATAACAGACTGTAGCATTTGGCGCTCTGTTTTTTCTGACTACTCCGCTAGAGATACAGCGTGAAGCTAAATAAAAAAAATAATTTAATTAATTAGAGTACTTTTTATTTAAAATAATCTGTGCAAAAGAAATAAAATTATTCTTGAAAATATTAAATAACAGTTTTTTTTATATTTCCAAGTACAATTTTTTCATTTAAAGAACAAAAATAGTAGGTAACAAAAAGGATTTGTTACATTTTTTAATTTCAAATATGTCAAACGGTTTGCCGGAATGTTTTGCGTTTATTTTAATTTTAATATTTTTTGTTAGTTTTATCTTTCGCTATTTTAGTAATGTATTTAAAAAAAATATCTTGAGCTAATTATTTGACTTGTACAAGGTCGCATAATACTCGCAAACCACGGATTTATGTTGTAAAACTCTCAGATAATAACTATATCAGCCATTTGAATCGCCTGATACTTTAAATGACATTTACTCTATTAGATATTGTGACGAGACCTGTGAGACCAAAAATCGTAGCTTATCTAGCAGATAAGGCTGTCCGGGACTTTATCAACCAGTGGTGAAATTGGCCCTAATTGTAGGCTATCTTTATCAAACATTGTTAAATTAAACATAGTATTATTATTATCATTGTGAAAATAGACACAATCACAGCTCTTATAATATAAAGATTACTTAAAATATAGAATCAGATTGAGAATGACTTTATTATTTTAATTTTATATTTTAGTTGTCTGTCTGTTATTCTGTTCGTCCGGCACTGGGCTAATCCGCGGAAGTGCTGAACCGATTTTAATGAAACTGTATAGGTGATAGGTGAGGCTGTAAAGCAACATATAGGATGTTTTTCTCAAAATTCCCGCTGGACCAGGATTTATTTAAGAAAACTTGCGTTTACTGCTCAATGCCAATACCTAATACCGAGATAGATATGAAATAAACAAAGATGTTTCTTTTTTTTTTTAATCACAATTTACTTAGTATATAACAGTGCACATAAGCATGCTAAAATAACTACGCAACTTGCCCTAAATACAGTTAAATAATATTAAGGAAATAAATAATCATGTAGATCAGGCGAGTAACGCTGCGAGCGGGCCGCTAGTCTGAATATAAATATATAATTTTAAACATAAATAAAAGACATTTATTAATTTTCCATGTTTAGATAAAGCCCATCAAAGACAATGGAAGAGTAATAATACTTTTTAGAAAACGTATAAAGATTTGATCGTAGCGCATTTCGGAAGTATTATTATATTTATATATGTTATATCCAAAAGGCGGGGGTTCTAATCCCGCTACGTTTAAATTTTTAGACGTTTTTAACATTTTTAAAGTGTTAATCCACACTTGGGATAGAAAAATAGTTGATAAAAAATTAGCTTCACGCTGTATCCCGCACACAGCAGGGTAGGCAGAGGGAACCTAGTGTTAAGACACTCCGTTCCCCACTAGTTGATAAGAAAACGTATAAAAATTTCAACGGAACGGGACTCGAACCCGCGCCTCCTGGAAACCGACCAGGCGCTCTGACCACTAAGCCATACGTCGTCAGCTGATCGGTTTCCAGGAGGATTGAATTTGAATGAATAATTTTAATTTCTCAGCTCTAGAAATATAAATTGCTGGGTACCATTTATAGCCAGAAATTTCTACTCTACTCTATGACACTTTTATTAAGTATAAATAAAATAATATAAAAGGCTGGATAGCTAAAAACAGTAATTGTGTCGCTGCGGTACAGTGTTTGACAGTAAGCGTGACGGTTGTGGTATCATTGATTGCCACTCAGGTGAGTGTATTACATATTATCATTTCCTTGCTCTGGTAAAAAGGAGAAGTGTAGTGTAAAGTTTCGCACTAAACATAAAATGTGTCGACACTTGGATGCAAAACTGGGGAGGAGACACTGTTTTAACACTAGGTTCCCTCTGTCTAATTGCTATGTGGGAGATGAAGTGTGAAGCTGTTAATCAAATAATATAAATATATTTACTAATATAACTTAATACATGTACACCTTATTTAATTTCAGGTGATAGAAGGGCTTCTTATATTGGGAGAATTAATAGATCTGGGATTTCCTGAAACTAGAGTCTTGGCAGCTTTGGCTAAAAATGAATTCAGCAGGGAAAAAGCTTTAGATGAACTGATTTCTTAACAAGAATATTATTTCATATTTTTTTTATTACAATATAAAGAATTGTATATTATCTGTTTTCAGGTGACAGATTACACTAAAAATATATAGATTTATAAATTATTATATGTAATATGTAGATAAAATGAGATTATAAATATGTATAAAATTGCATTGTTATATATTATTTTACAATATTGTAAAAACATTCACTTATGTATTTAAGCTTAATAGAGTTTTGAAAGAGCAATTTTGTGAGAGTGAACCATGCATTTTCTTAAAACTCGAAGGGAAAATTAAAATATACTATTATTTAAATGTTTTGCTATTTAAAAAAGTATGGCTGTGTCAGCTTAAACATTATATACTTGTATTTTGTAAGTAAATGAGGTAAATTGAGCTTCTTCTAGTGTTGGCTAAAATAACCTAAACTTATGGCATAATAAATTTTTCCTTAACTTAATTAAAAATATTAAAAGAAAAATCTCTTGTCTCGCAGAGTTCTTAAGAAATGGTCATACTATTTATAAATAAAATGTGACAATATATATTTCTTATAATAAAGCCTTTGAAGTGTTCTTAAAATTTAATCTTCGAATGTTGAATTTATAATTTTTACTATGGTTTTACAACTAATATGGTAATAGTGTTAGTAATTTTAAATAAATAGATTGGTTGTAGATATTTTAGATTATCAAGTGTGAAAAATAATATATTTAATGTTTATTTGATATTTCTAATTTTATATCTTGAGGCATCACATTAAGCAAATAGGCAAAGAGAATCTTATCTTAACACTAGGGATGCAAACGTTTCTTTGGCGAAGTAAAAAAAAGCTACAAATTATACAGGAAAGCGTCTGTATAGCACTCTAAGAATATATTAAGTTTCATGTATATAATAATAAATAGACACTATCAAAAAATATTTCAATGTTTTTAAAAAGATATTGTTATTTTTGTCATCTATTTTTTTTGTACACTCATTATGATCTTTGACTTTTGCAAAGCTAAAAGTTTTTTTTATATAAAACTACAAATATAGTATAATATATATTATAGTATGTTTGGCAACCCTAGTTGAGACACTTTTTTTAGCTTTTTTTAACTTTCTTGGTCGCCTCTCTTTTTTAATAGACTTTAATTATACATTTTTTTCAAATAGCTGATTATATTAAAAACAAAAGCTTTTAGGACTATTATCATAAAGAAAATATCTAAAAAAATACTTATACAGTTAAATTTTGAAGTATAATAGCATCATCTGTTTGAAAAGTCTATAATAATCTTATTACGTTGAAAGCACTGCCAGAAATTGTGTGGAGTAGAAAGGTATGCTTCGGTGCCAGACTTTGTTACTGTAAATTTTGAAAAATTTATTACTGTCTACTGTAAAAAACTGGTTTTAGAAATTTAGAAGGTCCTGCACTGATGCCGACGACATGTAATATTACGTGCAATCCATATATGACTAAGCTTTATTTATGTATGACTTAAAAAAATTACCAACATTAACTTTTTCCCTTTGTTTCGTTGCAAAATTGGTTTTAATATTTCTTATAGTTCTATAATTAGTAAAAATCTGATTGATTACGTGTTTAAAAATTACTTTGAGAAAAAAGGTTTTAATAATTTACATTAATTACTTAAATTTTTGGTACATTCGTTTTGTAATTTATCTTTATGCATCTTATATTATATATACATATATATCTGAATCGAGTATCTTGCCGACCATTTTTCATATTTATGGCGCGTAAACATATATTAAATGTCAATTTGAAAGTAGAAATAAATGACTGTAAGAGTTTAAGGCGCAATATATACAGCAGAATGATAGTTTTAACAAAGTTATTATTATACTAAATAACAAGCGTTTGTATTTGGCGTTATATAAATAAAAATAAAACATTTTTAGTGAAGAGTGACACAAGAGTGGTTATCTGGAATATATTACGAGGCCGATCTAAGTTGTTGCTTTGTATAACTAGTTAAATACTACCTGGCATTGCAATTTTTTAATGAAGAACCAAAATCCTTAACTATTTATTTTTATTAACTTATTTAAATAAAAACATATTTTGTGCAATTCTAGATTTTATTACATTTTCACATTTTTGCCATTGCACCATCAAAATTAGTCTGCTTTTTTGTGCTGTTTATGTTAGTTTAGAAAGAGTAGAAATATATTTTTTTAATTTATTTGTATACTGTATAAATATACTGTGCGCACTCTGTGGTCGTTTACTTTAATCGTCCATGATGCTTGTCTGGCAACTTGTAAAGTTATGTAATTATAAGATTTTTAAATTGTAAAAAAATGTAATTAGATATAATTTAATAAAAAATATAATGCAAAGTTTATACATTATATTTTTTATTAAATTATATCTAACAGAGTTGATTGTCTCTAACTGATGTAGATGGATATTTATGTGTTTTGCAATGTTTCTGCATTCCTATATCAATATTTTATTTGTATCATTTATTATTAATAGTCCAAGGTGATAGTTTTCGTCTCTTTTTTGACTGAAATAGATACTTGCGTTTAACGTTATTTTTGATTTAGAGTATTTTATTTCTTCTATTTATGTTCTTCTTCTATTATTTAAATCCTAAACAAGTTACAATATATTGTTTTTTTTCCTAAATATAAAGCTTTACCCTATTCACGAAGGCATGAGATAAAATGTAAACTAATAAAAAACATTGTAAAAATGTATTTTCTTATCTAAAAATGTTTCTATTCATCCTCTTTCACGGTTGAGGCCGGTCGTGGCGCAGCGGCACAAGGTGTGACTGCAAAACCGACTGGTTGTGGGTTCGATCCCCACTCGAGGAGATGAAATATTTACTTAAATTTATATTTCCATTTCTTCGCTCTGGTATCGAGCTTAAGTGCGGCGTTGAATTCTGCCACTCAACACGCAATGCCTCCAGAATTCGGCAGAAAGTGGGGAACGGAGTGTCTTAACACTAGGTTCCCTCTGCCTACCCTGCTGTGTGCGGGATACAGCGTGAAGCTCTTTCACGGTATCGTAAATACCATAAATATTTTCTTAACTTTTAATAACAATATTTAAATACTTGACATTTAAAAATACACTAAAGCCTATTTCTCAAAGTTGTATACAACAAACTACTATAATAAATTATAGACCACAGGTACTGTGGACATTTTACATTAAAATCTGATGTTTTGTCATTGTTCAGATTATATCCGCCATTTTTACTATCGGTCAACCGTACTGTTGTGATTCCGTTGTTACTTTTGTTGTTTTTATTGAGTTTCTTGTTTTGTTAATTTGTTTTCTGATTATTTTGCTTTTGTTGTATTATTTTTTTTTATTTTAAAACATGACATATACCTGCACCAAATTAAATAGAAATTAAAAAGTTAAAAGTTTTAGAAACAGTATTTCTTCGCTTACATTTTGTCTATTGCCAAAATGAATAGGGTATAGTCTACAACATTCCTCTGAAAAACAACTATTGATAGAGATCTTTTATTTTACTACTAAGACCTACGATTTTTATTATAATTTTGAAAATACAGATACTCTTAATTTATATACCACGTCTAGTGTTTACCTATAATAATAATACATTGGTACTGATTTATTGTTAAACAGTTAAACGTTGATTGACTTCTCTCAGTTACTTTTTTTAAATTAGAAACTGTCATGTATTACGGAGTGAATTGTGATTTTATGTAAATATATTGAGTACTTATTATGATTTTAGACACTTAAACAAGAGAAGTTAAATATATACGTAGAAATATAATGAGAATAAGAAAAGATATATTAAAGATATTCGTGTAGGAGGCGATCTCGACATGTTACATTTTACTATTTGGGAAATTATATATGTTTTTTTTTATATTTTGTACTATTTTATTTTATATTTTGGTAACTATAGATGAAAAGTATAAGTTTTTTAGATACAATAATATATAAATTGTAAAAAAAATAAAGAGAACTATCTATACCAAGACACTCAACTGAGATCGCAACTGCAAATTGAAATTTATCTCAACATCACGTTGTTACTAATGTAGTTTTATGTTTAATTTATTTTTGTTAAATGAATCTGGTAGTGATCGCTGCTTGGGCGTAAAGTGAGTTATATTATACGGCTTCAATGAAAATATAAATAAAAGTTATTTTCAGTAAAGTTAAATTGTATTATTTTATATTATACGACGATATTAAAGAGATGGCCGTCGTGGCGCAGCAGTATAGGGTCATACTGTAAATGCAACGGTTGTGGATTCGATTCTTACTCTGGGGGAATGATTTATTTCCATTTTCTCGCTCTGGTAACAAGACAAAATATTCTCAAAAATTCGGCGTAAGTCGGCAGCGAAGTGTCTTAACACTAGTAATAAAAATAAACGAATAAACATTTCAATTGGCAAAAAAACATAAAAAAATGTGTATTTAATACACCGCTACTTATCTTAGACGTACAAAAAACAAAAACGACTGTGAGATCGTCATTCATTTCACAGTAGCGTGAAAAAATAAACAAAAAGCTCTTTCAAACATGCGAGTGTTTCTTTTTCAAATAAGACAACTAAATTTTAATTCTATTTTGAATTCAGATATAATAAATTATAGCAATACCGTTATATTTAGTCCACGTTTGGCTTTTTTGTTTTGATTTTGAGGTTCTATACGCAAGTAAAAAAAAAAGTAGGTAAACTTAGATTTTTAGCATATTTTTTATTTAAATTTTTACGACTATTTCTCTATACCTTTTATTCACGTTTAGGTATTCTCTCCTTAGAGTGAAACTTTAATATAGACTTAGGCTTCGTTTGTACAATTTTGAGGCTGGGAAATTCTTTTATGCAAACCACCCGTACGCAGGATAGATGCGCGTTGCTGTTAGATGGTTTTCTAGAATTCATCAAAAGAGAATCCACAACCACTCAATAAAAACTAATGAGAACCTCTCCACCTAAACGGAGATTCGCGCACGACACTTTGATAGAAGGCCCGCCTATAGCGGCCTGCGGACCACTATCGCCCTCAGAGTGCCCTAGGGTACCTTCTAGGACACCGACAGCAACTTGCGACATTTGGCTTCATAACAATAATTAAGTGAATGTATACTATAAAAAACTTTTTAGTTTCACGCTGTATCCCGCAAAAAAATGAGATTTTGCGTATTTTGAGATGTTGTGAAATGATTTTCAAAACATTGTGAGTAGAAGTGGCGGAACTCAACGCCGTGCATTGCCAAGTTACCAGAGCGACGACAAGATAATATTTTACTACCCGAACTGCGAATACATAACCTACAACCGTCGTGTTTGCAGTTAGGTTCAATTTTGGAGAATACAATAAAAAAATTAACTTTATATCAAGCTTACAAAATTTACTAATTCTTTCTGGAATATCGTTCGTCGGTAAAATAATCATTACTTACATCTTGTTGGGGCAGTAGTACCTATTACATGGAGATGAATGAACAAGACGATTTCTCTGTAATTAATTGCAGAGACGCGATAACTTATTGCACATGCTGTGTACGAGCGTGCGTATGTTTGTTTAAAAGATGTGAGAAAAAACTAAATAACATCATATATTATATACATATTTAACATAACATAACATGCTTAAAACAAAATATATATCTAATGTTACGAACGTTTAAAATTATTTATGGAAGACCGTTCGTTCTTGTTCGTTCGATTTGTAATATTTGCCTCTACTGAAATGGTTCTAAAAGTGCAAACACATCATTATTGCACCAAAATGAAAACTTCGAGAACTTATATATACTTATAGTAGCGACATACTCGCAGCTTTGCCCGCTTGTTGTTTATTATCTAAGCAATTATCTATTTTCTCATCTGAATTACTTTTGTGATCTAAAAACATTATTTTTTTAAAGACAATATCCATACATTGTGATCCCAGTCGTGGCGCAGAGGCACGAGGTGTGACTGTAAAACCGACTGGTTGTGGGTTCGATCCCCACTCGAGGAGATGAAATATTTACTTAAATTTATATTTCCATTTCTTCGCTCTGGTGTCGAGGTTAAGCGCGGCGTTGAGTTCTGCCACTCAACACGCAATGCCTCCGGAATACGGCAGAAAGTGGGGAACGGAGTGTCTTATCGCTAGGTTCCCTCTACCTACCCTGCTGTGTGTGGGATACAGCGTGAAACTGATAAAAAAAAATTACTTTCGTGATCTAAAAACATTATTATTTTAAAGTCATACATTGAAAGCTAAAGTTTTACCCAATTCAATAAAACATTTATTTTGTAGTTTGTACCAGTATAGTCGCATGTAACTCTTTATATTGGCATATTTTTTAAAATTTTGAGCCGATTTTAATAAAACAGACAATGTTAAGTAAGGGGAGTTTGCCAAAATTTAACAGTGAAAACTGCATCGGTTAAGCCGTATCACATTAGCGTAAACATAAGTACAGCCAAATAGACCGAACATTTAAAAAAATATTTTCGAGTTCCATTACATTGATAAATGCCTCCAATTATGTATTTTCTTATAAATCTTCGATGTATATACACGGACGAGTTATAGTTTTACCTCTACCTTTTTCGAATGAGCCCTACTGGCCTCTACAGCGTCACAGCTTTGGGAGGCCGAGTTAAAAGAGCGCTGATCTTGGTTAAGTTATAGTTTTATTAAATGTATAGATTTGTAGGAGAAACTGTTCAACTTGGCAAGTTAGTTAAGCTAGGAGTATCAGCTGTCGACTGACAGACAACTAGTCAGTTCAGTCACTCAGTATTGGAATAGCTCTATATACCTACTAGGAAGAGACAAAATTGTTATTTTTACCGTTCTATCCCTTAAGGGAAATGGAAATGAAGTTATAAATATGTTATTTTATAGTTATCATGCACTGCGTCGTGCACTGCCACCGTTTACATACTAATATCGTCTATTATACTCTAAGGATTTCGTGAATTTATATGCAGTTTCTTAAGAACTAGCGGTATTATTTCATTATAAAATATAGGCTAGATTACATAGATCTGTGTTACTTTTAACATTCTTAAAGTGTATTAACTCTAAGGAAAGATTAAAAAAATACGTATATACGGGTTTTTGCCGTGTTAATAAAGTATATAAGTTTTAACAAACGTATAAGAATTTTGACGTAGCTTGATAAGAACGGCAATATGGCTTAGTGGTTAGAGCGATTGCAAGGCTTGCAAGAAGTGCGGGATCAAATCCCGCAATGTTTACCATTTTACACATTACTTAAAAGGTATGTAAATATATAATATATCGAGTTAATGTTAATGTGTGCACTAAAAAAAGAATCTCTTATCTGATTTTTCCAGCATATTATGTAATTGCTCGATTTTCTACAACACTGACGATATTATTGCTGAGACTATTTTAGTACAACTTTATAACGAATTCTGAAGGATTATTTTGTTTTATTGGTAGATATTTAGTTACATTATAGCAAAAAGTATCTGAGACAGAAGGAGAAGGAATGCAATAGGGACAAGCACAATATTTTTATAAGCTGCTAGGAGCCATATTAGAAGATACAGAATACACAAAATCCCAGATTAATGTAGCAAGAATGAAAAAGACTGGTTTGCGTTTACTTTCAGATGTACAATGGAAAGTCCTGTCTTTCCCGTTATTTTATATTAGTCCTCTATTAGCTATCTAATCTGTATAGTTTAGGTTCTGGGTTGATTGTCAGTGATAGTATAGGAACACCTACCTAAACCTAGTTATGAGAATAAGACAAAGGTTCTGGTCTGAAAGAAATGAAGGAAGTACGGAATACAAGCTCATTGTAAATGGTAAGATATTAGAACAAGTGAATGAAGTGGTATATTTGGGAAGTATGTTCAGTAGAGATGGATGTGGGAATGCGTATTGCTGCCGGTAACAAGGTTACCGGAGCCTTAGCAGCATTGATGAGACGGCAAAACGTCAGCACAGCTGCGCGATTGGCCGTACACAATACAGTTTTGGTACCGACACGGCAGCGAAACGTGGGTATTACAGAAGAAGAATGAAAGAAAGATAAATGCCGTGGAGATGCGATCTCTTCGTAGGATATGCGGAGTACGGTTAGCTGATCGAATTCGCAACGAAGAGATATACAGCATGGCAGGTACTAGCGAGGATGTCAAGGTGAGAATGAAGAAGAACGTGCTGAGCTGGTTTGGGCACGTTGATGGAATGAGTGATAAAAGAATGGTAAAAAATGTTTATGATGGAAAAGTGAGTGGTAAGAGAGGTAAGGGGAGACCTCGGTTGACCTTCGAAAATACAGTATAGAAGATACTGGAGGAGTCACGTAAAAAGCATGAGGACTCCCCTGAGCGAATATATGAAGAGATTGATGACAGTGGACGAGGCGAATGAGGCATAGATCATAGCGTGTGGCGCTTCGTTCTCTCTGACTACCCCGCTAGAGATACAGCGTGAAGCTAAGTTAAGGTACCTAAATCTAATTGAAGGAAATATTGACAATATATTTTTTAATATTTTATATATCGTTACATTTTAAATATACACTCAACGTGTACAAAAGACAATAAATACAAAACAAAAGTTTGTAGCGTCGTCGTTACTCCGAATAAAGCCCTTCTCAAGTTACAAGCCGACGGTAATGATCTTGTATCGCTCTCAATGTGACAACAAATCGTGTTAAGATAGGACATTTATGGAATTATATTTTTAAAATCAACCAAACTTAAAAAACGATGAAATACGTGTCAATCTTTTAATTAATATAAAAAAAAATGTTCAAAATAATACTAGCTTCATGTCGTATCCCGCATGAAGCAGAGTAGGCAGAGGGAGCCTAGTGTTAAGATACTCCGTTCCCCACTTTCCACCGAATCCTGGAAACATTGCGTGTTGAGTGGCGGAACTCAACACTATGCTTTGAATTAGCACAAGAGTGAAGAAATAAAAATACTAAATATTTCATTTCTTTGATTGAGAATCGAGCCCACAATCTATAGTATTTTACATACGAATTATATAGTAAACAATAAAATAGAGTCCTACTAAATTAAAATTTACAGTAACAATATAGTTGCGTCCCATCTGTCAAGCAAATGATGATCTCGACGACGATGTCCACACATGTGCATCATTTATTTGATTTTTGTGTCCGATAACTGCATATACTTATTGTGCACTAACGGACCCGCGCGGCTTCGCCCGCTTGAGCTACATAAACGAACGAACGAACGAAGTAACTAAAGGAAATTCTTAATATTAGAAAAAATAGTAAATAATTAAAATTAACCAACAATAATAAGTTAACTTAAACAAAGAAAAATATTAATAAAAAAACTAAACAAAATCAGCTGCTATATTATGAGTATTATCAACGTAAAATAAATATTTTAAAATATTAAAATTAAAAGTAACACTAAATATAATCTATACTATAATAAAATTTCATTCGGCTTAAAATAACTAATAGAATGTGAATCTATGATTTCTCCTCTGTCTGTTTGTACACGCACCTTCTTCTGAACTACTGGACCAATTTGAAAGATTTTTTTTTTGTTGTGGGCAGTAAACTATTAGGTTTGGGTAGAATCTAGGCTATATTTGATTTTGATGACTCTCATGATGTAAAACCGTATAGGTCCAGCTAAACTCTAAGAAATAATTAAATAAGTTAGTAATAAAAGTTGTTAAAAGTGATGAGCACTTTCCATTGAGACATAAAAATTGAAGAGCTGGAACATCTGAAGAACAACTATTATAGCTGGACTATAACAGGACTGGACTTGAACCAGTCCAGGTAAACTATAAGAAGTAACGAAATGCCGCCTAACCAAAAGTTGTTGAACATGATAACATATATACTTTTCTTAATATGCACACGGAGAAATTATGTTTCGTTAGCTTTTATATAACTATATATAAATCTAACATTAAGGCCATTCGTGGCGCAAGGGCGCAAAGTGTGCTGCAAAATCGACTGGTTGTGGGTTCGATCCCCACTGGATGAATGATGACAAATAATTATATAAATTTATATTTTCAAATCTTTGCTTTGGTGTCGAGACAAAGTGCGGCGGTGAGTTCCGCCACTCAACACGCAATGTCTCCAAAATTCGGTGGAAAATGGGGAACGGAGTGTCTTAACACAAAGTTCCCATACCCATACATAGGTTAGCATACCCCGCTGTGTGCGAGATACATCATGTAGCTGATTTATTTTAAATCTAACGTATTAATTGAAACAGTAAGTGCAGATCGCATCTTATATTCAATACACAAGATGAATTATCCTTTTTTTTATTTTTAAACACAATATGCTGTAGAGGCCTTTTTATACTCCTCAGGAATGCTATAGGTTATATATTATGATGTTTTTCTTTAGTTAGCCTTACATAACGAAATAATAATAATAATGAACGTCATCGAACCGCGAGCGCTACATAAATAATAAAATATATGCAAGTAGGTAGGTACATCGTACTACAAAAATATTAAATTTCATTCGTTCTAATAAACTTCCGCGACAGTATCTCTTATAAATAAGTCACAATAAGGCATTTTACGACAAAAAATAATTGACATTTGCAAAGTTTCAATTGCATTCACCGTTACTTTAGAATAAAATTTAAATTTCTCTTGTGATTTAAAAATAACTGTGTTTTTTCAAGTGCATGTGGTTATTTAAATGATACTCAATAAATATTTTTTCTTTCTGTCTGCCTGTTTTTCTATTTCCCCGACCTAATCTCCAGCTAAACTCATTTCATTCATTATGGGACTTTCACGGCCCGAGAGTGGGGTTTATGGAGTAACACATAGCATAATGTAACTCCAAATTTCCACGGGATAGGGATGTACCCGGGATAAATTTTTTTACACGGTTTCCGTGCGTGTTAGTTATTTCATATAGTGTCTATTTCATATAGTAGAAATGTTTAGTTATTTCATATACATACATAGTATATAGATACTATATGAAATAACTAAACATTTTTCTACATTACATACGATAATTCTTGCGAGCAATGTCAAATAAAATCCCATAAGATTAAAATTACGATTTATTAAGTGTATAACAACGGTATAGAAAACCGAAATTAATTATCCAAACATTCTTTCCTTTTTTTGAAAAAACAAGGCAAACGAGCGTTCGGGTCATCTGATGGTAAGTGATCACTGCAACCCACGACCCAGTAACACCAGAGGAGCTACAGGTGCGTTGCCTGCCTTTAAGGTGGGTTGGGCTCCGGAGCCTGGCATTGCCTGATGCGAAACGCAGTGGCATAAAGCCCCTACTTCACGCCGGTTTAAATGCCGGGGGTAGTAATGATCCGGTAGTACGCCTAGCACACGTAGTTTAGTCGCCTCTTACGACACCACCAGTACCAGGATGATCCAATTCTAGGCCGGAATCACACGGCATAAATACACAATGTCTTAAAAATTCAGCAGAAATGAAAAACAGAGTGTTTAACACTAGGTTCTCTCTGTCTACCCACCCTGCAGTGTGCGGGATACAGCGTGAAGCTAAAAAAATAGGCTATAGCAAGACATCAGTTATAAGGTAGTCTACACTTTTAGAACAATGGACTAAATAAATTATAAATATAGACACGATAAAAAGAATAACATTCTTTATTTAGAATAAGGTCGTAATATGGAGTGCGAGATAAGTGAAGACTATTGCGCCTAATAAAATAAAAATTATAATATATTTTTATCTTACAAACTCAGTAGTAGTTTGCATTTCAAATTTCTATAAGACTTTGACTGTTGGAGTGTACATGTTCGAATTTGGATAGTCTTTCTTTATTGTTAAAATCAGCTTCACGCTGTATCCCGCACTCAGCAGGGTAGGGAGATGGAACCTAGTGTTAAGACACTCCGTTTCCCACAGTTCTGGAGGCATTGCTTGTTGAGTGGCGGAACTCAACGCTGCGCTTTGCCTCGACACCAGAGCGAAGAAATGAAAATATAAATGTAAATAAATATTTTGTCTCCAAGAGTGAGGATCGAACCCACAACCAGTCGATTTTGCAGTCACACTTTGTGCCCCTGCGCCACGATTGGCCTCAATGGCTCTTTATTGTTTCAGGGCTCTAATGGTTGCACGGCGTTATGATCCGCCACTCAATAGTGTACCTTAGTGTCTCGAATTGGCGCTGAAAGCCAAGGCGCAAGTTATTGAATTTTTCAACGAACATTTTAATAATATAATATTAAATCCACGTAAATTATTTATGGTATTATAAAAAGGTATGCAAAGATTATAAATTTCTAACTTATCTGCTGCTTTATAAGATTTTATAAAGCAGCAAATATTTCTAGATATTTCTTCACTAAAAAAAAATGGTCTTTACTTACATTTTACCATTTACCCACTCTTCTTTTTACAGAGTAAGCGGACAGAATTTACTCCCAACTTTCCTCTGATTACTTATTTAGGAAACGTATAAAAATTTGAACGTAGCGGGACTCGAACCCGTGCCTCCTTTTCTTTCATAAATATGGAATAACACTTTAAAAATGTTAAAAATATTTCAGTTAATTGTAAGCATTACGTGCGTGGTGGTATGTAGGTAATATTCCGTTTTGATTTTACTAAAACTGTTCGACTTTTTATATAATCTAGCTTTTTTATTGTTTAATTAAAAGAAACAACAGTACAGTACAGGAGGCCACTCGAGGAGATGAAATATTTACTTAAAATTTATATTTCCATTTCTTCGCTCTGGTGTCTGGCATTGACTTCTGCCACTCAACACGCAATGCCTCCAGAATTCTGCAGAAATTGGGGAACGGAGTGTCTTAACACTAGGTTTCCTCTGCCTACCCTGCTGGGTGCGGGATACAGCGTGAAGCTGATTTTTTTTTAATAACAGTACATATAGTTTTTATCGTATTTAAATTAGTACTAAATAACTCATTGGCATAATTTTAATAAATATATTCTAAGTAGGTTAAAATTAGAGATGCTATATAATATATGGCATATAAAGTTTTTTAACTTTTATCAGTTGTACTTCCCGTATCACTGAAATTGGAAAATACGAAACTATTGGTGGACAAGGCCAACTGATGGATTTTTGTTCATAGTTTGGTAATTGTTATTTTTATTTTTAACATTCAATATTCAGCCGAATACTGCGTGATATTCGGCCGAATATAGAATATTTAAAACAGTGGTCGAATAATAATATTACTGCATTTAAATTTGCGTCCAAGTTTATTTTAAGTTTTTATATTTTCTTAATTGCTTTAGTAGTCTTTTGATTTTATTATATGTTTTTTATAATTTATTTTCGTACAAGCTTCCATAATTTATCAAAAAATAAATTTAAAAAACCATAAGAGCCACAGGTTAAAATCTATACTACTATTTTCAGTTCAGACTTATAATCTTAAGCAAAAAGTCTTTCGAGAAGACTATATTTCTCGCCACAAAACTCCACTATCCCAGTACCTGCCGCGTAAACTCGAAGACGTATACGAGAACGTCGGAAGCGAATAATTTACCTATATTAAAACAGTCACGCCACTGGCATTTACGAGATCTTTGACGTCGAAGTAATCTCGAAGCGCTACACTAGCCGCGACTACGGGCGGTGCTCGTGGAGTTATCTCTCGCCAGTTACGAATACGATGAATGGGAACGTCACAGCGCACGGTGTTAGCCAAGATAAGGAGCGACATACGGCGGCCGGCCGGTGCAAGTGAGACACGCTACGGAGCACGGTGACGGTCGACACCGACAGTCTGCGCGGACCGGAATTTGTTTTGACTCGGACGCCAGCGCTCAGTCGTCAGTTGCAGCGGCGCGCGGCGCACGAGTCGCCCGGACTTGAACCCACACCACCGACGGTGTTACAACACGCGGCTCGTATCGAATTTGATAGCTCGTGACGCGATAGTGGATTAGATGACATGACACGGTGACCATTCAAAACGGAGGACACCGTCACTAAGCTGACAGAGAGACAAAACACACCCGAGGAATGCAGATTTGATAGTTCAGTATTACCTTTGTAACTTCGATAATTTGTGACACAACACCTCGGTTGTTCTGCCATGTGAGTGAAAAAGTGAAAGTCGCTCAGTTTTATCTGAAAAGTTAATGTTTTCTGTAATGTCCACGGGAATTTTCAATCAATATCATTTAAAGTATTTTATTTATTATTTCTTAGCTTTCTTGTAATCATTCCGTCTGATGGCACGGCGCGGTAGTAGTAGTCTATTATGCGAATGAAATATTTATAGTCCGTTAATCCACCCCGCCACGAGGAGGTCCTGGAATGTACACTCAGGTAACGGTGGGCACATTTTCTAAATTATTTTTACAATGCCCCGAAGGAGTAAGTGGATGCATTTGGTGGCTGGCGTGGTCGCCGGCGTGACTCTCGGTGTTTTTCTCAAATTGTGTTTAAGACCATCTTCAAGAACTTCTATCGAAGCCTGTCCGGAAGCTAAATTGTATGTCGCGCCGGACCCGCTCTCCGTCGTAGACCTAGGACCCGACGAAACAATAAGCAATTCTAACAGAACTTTAGTGTTTGTAGGGGTTATGACGGCTGAGCAATACTTAAATACCAGAGCTAGAGCGGTTTTCGAGACATGGGCCCAAGATCTGCCTGGACGCATTGCCTTTTTTAGCTCGGAAATATCTAAAGCGCCCGGCTTGCCTTTGATACCGTTGAGAAGTGTCGACGACAGCTATCCTCCTCAAAAGAAATCTTTCCTAATGTTGTTATATATGTACGAACATTACGGTGAACGGTTCGAGTGGTTCATGCGTGCGGACGACGACGTGTACGTCAGAGGTGATAAATTGGGGGAGTTCTTGCGCTCAGTGGACAGTAGGAAGCCTCAGTTCATCGGTCAAGCGGGGAGAGGCACGAACAACGAGAGGGACGCGTTAGCATTAGACTATAATGAGAACTTTTGCATGGGAGGGCCGGGAGTTCTCATATCTCGAGAGACTTTAAGGCGAGTGGCTCCTCACGTGAAGTACTGTTTGAAGCACCTCTACACGACGCACGAGGACGTCGAGTTGGGGCGTTGTGTTGCCAAATTCGCGGGAGTTTCATGCACCTGGAGTTACGATGTAAGTGTTCAACTCTTAATCTTTGTTGCGTAATTCGTTTGTATGTAAATGTATGTCTCGAAATTATTTTTAGGATTAAGTGTCATTTTAGAGTATTATATGCGTAATATTTTGCTTTCAACGCAAACTAAGGCCTTTTGCTCTAACAGTCGTTAAACTTTTTATAATATAATGACTAATTCTCAGTTCATTGGAAGTTATAAAAAAATGTACAATCACAACAGGCTCTTATATATCGTTTAGAACAGGATTATAATTTTCTACCCATTTTATTACATTATATATTATCTTTTTAAACATATAGCCCATTCTTTTGTTTAATTTTAATTATACGTTGTCGTCGTTGTAACTAATTTTAAAACGTTCTTGCAAATTTTTAATTAGCTTAAATTTTATACTTCATTTTCTTTCTATTTAGGGACGAGTGAAACAATACTTAAAAACCAGAAGTAAATATGAATAATAAAATTAAAATACGAAGAAACTTACTCAAAAATTCTTTTCTATAGGTTCTCATTTATTTATTTATTACCGACAAAAATAAAAATTAACTTCTGAGTCACTTCCAGTTTACTACTTTCACTTCTTATTCTTATATATATTCTTTGTAATACCGAAATTCACATTTCGATTAGACTTCTATCCGAACGCTAATCGCCCAGGAAGGCTGGAGACTGCCAAGGACATTCTCAAGGTTCACAAAATGTGTATAAAAAAACATTTCTATGTAAGATTCGAAATTCGAAAACACGACGCAAATTGCACTTGATACGATAATTCTTAAATGATCTTAAGCTTTTCAACTTTTTAAAAGTATTACTTAACCGTTTTTGTTTCGCTTCACTTAGGAAAGAAATTAATGCTTTTTTTTAGAAAACGTATAAAATTTTTAACTTATTGAGATGTGAACCTGCAACTCTTAGAAGCCATCCGATGCGTGGGCGGTATGCTTCCACTTTATTTGGTCTATTTGTTTACGTATAATGGGAACATACAAACACATGAAAGGGTCCCGATTAGTCGATCAGGTAGAACGGCGCGGCGGGTCGGGGCTCGGGCCGGCTGTTGAAAGTAAAAGGCCTTTGATGTATTCCTTCTCTGTTATTGTTTCAATTCTCGTGTTCTTGCAAATACATAAAGTGCAACTGGTTTCTTTTTACTAATATTTTGGATGGCGCTTTGTTTAGAAGTTATTTTTATATTGGACGAAGTTTTTTTAACTTCGTACTATCTCACATAGCACAGGGAAGCTGAGGTAGCCGTGTCAGGAACCTGTTAAGACACTCCGCCCCCTGTTTACGCCCAATTTTTGAAATAATTAGTTTTCATTCAACGCCGCTCTTGGACTACTTTTCAGAGCGAAGAAATGAAAATAATGAATTCCCCCTTAACGCCCTCTTCGTGGGAATCGAACCCAAAAACGTCGCGTTTGTAGTCCAGACATTCTACCGATGCCGCGATGATCTCATATTAACGTAAGATATTGATAAATGAATATTAATTACTTTTAGGTACTAATTAGTTGCTACTATTGATCCAACTTTGTGTAACAGATATTATGAAATTCCAGCCCGTATAAATTAAATGAGTAAGTAGATAATTACACAGCGTAGAACGCTGAAATTTCTCATTTGTCCTTGAGGAGTATGGGGAGCACTTATAGAGGATTTCCTGAATTTCCAAAGAGAAAGAGAAAACAGAATTACATATTACGTTCTTAAAATAGTCAATGCATCCACAATTGTGAATGCAAAAGTTTATAATATTTGTACGAAATCCTTTCTAAAACACGAATCGACTTTTGACATTCTGTAAAACAAAGTTTAAAAAATATTAAACATAATATCAGCTTCACTCTGTATCCCGCACACAGCAGAGTAGGCAGAGGGAACCTAGTGTTAAGACATTTATTTTTTTTAAACATAATATAAGTCGTGTATAGACTTCAAATATTACAAATGAATCGTAATCCGACCAGCAAATCTTATGTAATTTTAGAACTTTATACAGCGTGATATAAGCCTATTGTCATTTAAGTTCACATGACGTCTCGTTCGTTCCAATTTCTGAAGGAGATGAAAGTAACGAAGTTAAATAATATTATCACATATAATAAATATATTTTATATTCAATAGCTATTGAGAGGAGTGGGTCAGCGTCGTAATATAAGCTCCATGGTTGTGGGTTCTAACCTGCGAAGAGCGTAAGTAATAAAAGTAGACAACGAATAACGAATGCGGCGTTGAGTTCCGTCGCCCAACACGAAACAAGGGACATAGTTAGACAGAACCTCTAGAATCGTCGTGTCCAAGTGAATGCGGTAACCACGTGAACTCATAAAATTAAAAATTTATTGTTTATAAAATATCCAATTGATAACAGCTCTGTGTTTTGATAAGCTTTTTATATTATTGTTTATATAAAAACAATATTTCAATATTGTTTAAAAGGAATTAATTAATTTTTACAGTTGCAGTCAGAGTATTTTGTATTTTTTTCAATATAAAGGTGTAAGGCCATTGAAATTAATTTATAACTATCATAATGAGGCCGTCTTTGCGCAGTGTGAGAGCATTCCAGTGTATTTTTTAACATTTTTAAAGTGTTATTCCATACTTAGGAAAGAAAAATACCACCACAAATAAAATCTCACCTTAGTGGTCAGAGCGCCTGGTCGGTTACCACGAGGCGCGGGCCCACTATGTTCAAATTTTTATACGTTTTCTAAATAAGTACATTCCAGTGTAATCGCAACGACTGTGGGTCGATGCTCATTCGGCGAAATGTTTATATGTCTTTTCATTTTCTGGCTCTGGTAGTCTATTTATTATTAAATACTTGGTGGCCTCTTAACCGCCATAATTGTAATACAATATTGGAGATCCTTTACACTGCACTAAATATATCATAATGCTTTAGAACAGCTGTTCCATAATGTAGATAGATACAAGCTGTTAAGATACGTATATAAAACCATTCCGTTACGGAGTGACTGACTAACAACATACAGACGAATCTACTGAACTTAAAAAATCTAAATTTGGCATGTTGGCAGATCAAGAATTGATGATGATGATGATGATGATGATGAGATATCTCGGAATTCCCACAACAACAACAATAGGAAAAACGAGAAACGAGATTATTTGTTACATTTTTTGCGGTTTTTTTTAAATATTATTAAAAATTGTGTTTAATTTATAAATCCCAGCAATGAACTCTGAAACCATAACTTATTCATAGTTTCCACCGAATTAAAAATATTTTCCAAAATTGATTTCACATTGATTTTCTCTCTTATGTAATTAACATACTTTTAATGTTGTTTAAGTTAAATTAGCCGCGGTCATTAATTTGTAAAAACGCTTAACATATAATCAAACAGCACATGTACTTGTTCTTATCACTGATAACAGAGACATAATGTATAGAGAGTAATAAAAAATGTCGAATCTATAAATCAAAGTAAACTTTAATTACACTGCTTAGTCCACAAATTATCGTATTAAAACGTGGTTGATTCGAATTATATATATGTATACTAGAGGGCGCGCGCGGCTTCGCCCGCTTATTAGGAGTGAATTCTAAAAAAACCACGAAACACGTGTTCAATAAAATATTTTTAACAATCTGAATTTAATTTTTTATAAAAATCGTCGGCAATTTAAAAAATTTTCCATATAAACTTTCAACCCCTTATTTGAACCCTTAGGGGGTGAATTCTTAAAAACCATGAAACACGTGTTCAATGAAATATTTTTAAGAGTCTGAATATCAAATTTTATAAAAATCGGTACAGATTAAAAAAAAAACCATACAAACTTTCAACCCCTATTTCATCCCTTTAGGGTTAAAATTTTTCAAATTCCCTTCTTAGCCCAGAATATGAAAATAAACATCTGCCCAAATTTCACGTTTCTACCATCAGCGGTTACGGCTCTGCGTGCGTCTTACCTCAGTCAGTCAGCACAAGTCATTTTATATATATGTATATATCGACGGTCCTTAGGTAAAGTACCGTACAGTAGTATAGTTTTGAACTGCAAATGTGGGTAGTTTTCGATTACATACTCATGTAATAAACGCATAAACGACGAAGATTTTTTCGAAATTTTAAAAAATCTTTTATTAAAACTCTTTTTAACAAAAAAGCAATAGAAACATTTGCGATTTTTTACTTTCGATACCTAGGGACCATCGATATATTCAGTCTTTTTTTATGTCCACATATACTATGGGTAAAATGGAACGAACTCAGTGATGTATTATCACTATTTCAAAAACTATACAAATTTAACGTAGCAGGACTTGAACCCGCGCTTCTTGAAAACCGTCCAAGCACTCTGACCACTAAGCTATGCGCTCTAATCAATAAGCATTTTTCGTAATACATATTATGATTATCATTATTCTTAGCAATAATCATTGCTAAAAATTGCAAAAATTGCTCTACAGAGATATCAACAACAGAAATACGTATAAAGAACCTTATAGGAATTTCGACATCGTTTGACAGAAACTTATTGTGTGCTGGTGGAGCGCTTTTGCGGCTTCCATGACCATGAAGGTCCAGTAACGATCAAATTTTTGAAATATAGGTATATTTTTAATCTTTTACTTTCCTTAATGTTGAATTCTGTTTTAAAAATCCACCATTCTATTTACCACTTTTTGCCAATCTTGTAAAGTGCGTGTTGGGTCAAGAAATTTGTATACGTACGTACGTCCCTAAACGTATGGTTTAGTGGTCAGAGCGCCCGGTCGGTTTCCAGGAGGCGCGGGTTCAAGTCCCGCTACGTTCAAATTTTTATACGTTTTATAAATAAGTATTTAGCATATAACTGTCATTTAATCCGGTTAAAGTCATGCTTATAAAAACAAATACCAACATTGTACAAACTATAATTTTTACTTACGTATATATTTTCAGACTATTTTAACATTCATTTAAATATATAAATACAAAAATTTACAAAACAATTATTTTATTTTATAAAAAATTCAACTTTTTCATATGTAACAAAAAAAAATAAGAATTTCAAATTGTAACTGTAGTCTAATTATATTTACTTGTTCATTGAAACTAAAACTAGACCGACCATTTAGAGCGTTCTATTCGATTATAAATATAACCTTTTTTATATAATTATATTATTCAACACAACCGGTTTTCGCTTTTATAAATTAAATTAATAATTATAAAAAATATTATATTTTTGTACTTGTTTCTAAGGATTTTAATTATTTGTACATTACTGATATATACAATATATACTATAAAATTATAAATGTATATACAGACTATAACTAGCTATAGAATAAATATATATGACACATCCGTAATAAAGCTGGTAGCTGGGTCAAAATAAAATCGACGTCTTCAGATAAATTTAGGTAATAACACTTACATTGTTATTACAGATGAAAAAAATGCATTTCATAATTTTAGAATGATTTCATTTTGTTAAACAATTGAAATAAGTTAATGGGATACTAATATTGTAAAACTGAAGTCTTTATATTGAACGCTAATCTCAGGAGTTACTGGGCCAAATTGAAAAAATACTTTTGTGTTGGATTGTCAATTTATAGTGGAAAGCTAGTTATATCTCGATAATCATTTCTATGAAGTGTACTGTACCAGCGCTGTAGTTAGCTGATACGCAGAAGGTTACTTAGTGTTAAGACACTCCGTTCTCCATTTTCTGCTGGATTTTGAAGGCATTGTGTGGTTGTTCACGCCGCTCTTTGCCGACACCAGAACGATAAATTAAAAATTAAAAAAAAAAAAATAGCTTCACGCTGTATCCCGCACACAGCAGGGTAGGCAGAGGGAACCTTGTGTTAAGACACTCCGTTCCCCAGAACGATAAAATTATGTAATATTACATTTCTTCAAGTAGGAATCGAACCCACAACCTGTAGCGTTCACAGTCACATGCTTGTGCCCCTGTGCCACGTCTGGCCTCTATGCAGGCCAGTATTGCATAGAATATTTTAAGATTTTCAGGTTCTAAATAACAAATTTCATATGAAAAATGCGTTGTAACATAATAATATGTAGCAACTTTCACCAGTGTTCGACACAATGGATACCTTACAAGTATAACTGATGTAATCGAATCTGTCACAGTGTCAATAGACTTAAAATGCTATTTTCTACTCGACTGTACCTAAAAACTATATAGTTAAATTGTATTAAATATAAAAACACATTTTTTTTCGTGTTTTTTGTCGTCGATTATTGAGAACATCTTTAATATAGAACGACTATACTAATATTAAAAACCTCAAGAGTTTGTTTGTCTTAACACGTTAATCCCAGGAGTAGGTGCCTCCTGAAATATCGGGAACTAAAATTTTGGATATCCCTACCCATGATGTAACCCTAGGTTCCCCCCCCATTTCCTTTGCAATATATCATCTGTGTAAATATTTTAAAGGTGTACATAAATACAATTATACATACATTCTATTCGGAACCTTTTCAATATAAAAAATACAAATTGAGCAAACTGCCGTTATATTAGGTTCAATGTCTTTGCTAAATATTAAGCTAAAAACCTTCGAGTTGGAGCGATGCAACCGGTTTTAAAGGAGAGTAACGCGAAGTGATCGCAGATTGTATAATCACAGAGCCCCCAGAATCCGGGCGTGGATTATAATATTATTATTTTTTATCTTTTACAAAATTAAATAAATAGAATATAAAATGTAGTGTTGTGTCACTCTATTTATTTTTTTTGTATCCTGCATATAGCAGGTTCCCCATTTCTCTTTCTTCCACTCTTTTTATTTAACATTCATTTAGACCTACGTGTGATATAGCGGAATACAACGCCGCATTTTAAAAACATATATTTCATAGAACTTACAATGCATAGTTACAAATGGCAGCAACATTTAAAAAAGAAACTATATCGTTGAAATGTATCTACGATAGATACCTATTTCTAACATTATCACGAAACGCAAGGTTTTTCTTATCAGTAAAATGCGTAAGTCACATCAATACCAACCGGCAAAATATAAAATTAGCTATATTTAAAAAAAAATAACAAAAAAATCAAATATATGCTTAATACATTGGGGCAGACTGTAAACGTGAAAGTTGTGGGTTTGATTCCCACTCGGCGAACGATTTACGAAGTGAGGAGTGTATTAACACTAGCTTTCTCTATCTACCTCGCTAAATTTGGAATACAGAGTAAAGCTAAAAAAAAACCCTACAAACCAAGTGAATTTACCTCCTAACACAATCAATTCATTTTATTCTTCTTAACCAGCATTTGTATGGGAATGACCTCCATCCAATATCGGTGGTTCGCAACGTCATTGGTCGTGATAAGATAATCACCGAAATCTGAACTCGTTCGGCGCCTCGCTGATAACGCGAAGACGGAAGGAATGGCATACTTCAACACTTTAGTGCAGATTTACTCTTTTACATTTATTTATATGGGCTCAGTATATATTTTTTCTTTTCTCTAGTTAGTTTTACGAGATGAAGATTACATAGAGAAAACCTAGTGATATTTATTTCGTTTGTTTTTGAGAAAATGAAAATAATTCCCTCTTCCGGAAAATCGAACTAGCAAACGTCGCGTTTAAAGACACGGTTTTTTGTTGCATCACGACGTCAACTAAATACATTTTAAATACATATTTGTCTCTTTTATTTATTTATTTATAAGGTCCACCAACAGAATATACACAGTACATGAATATAAAATAATAATAAAAAAAAAATACATTGCTGAGTGTTATTCCCTTTACAGGTAGACACAACATGCGCCAATAGTATACTTTTTTTTTGTTAATTAACATTTTTCTTAATATCTTTAAAATTACTTTTAAACAATTTTTTATTATTACATGAGAAAGAGAAAAAAAAAACCAAACTAATGGGATTTAACAACACATAAGAGCTATATATATATATATATATATATATATATATATATATATATATATATATATATATATATATATATATATATATATATATATATATATATATATATATATATATATATATATATATATATATATATATATATATATATATATATATATACAACTGAACAATAGATAGAATTTTAAAGAGTATTTACTTAAAATGTCTTATCTTAGAGCCATTTTGTTTTGTCATTTTATTAATGTAAATATTGTATATTGTCAGGCTTCAATACAACATAGTAGATCACTCACGCAGGTTGACAACCTCTGGTCAATTGATCTTAGGAGGACTTTCTAGGTCTAGTCCCCGCATATCCTCATTGACTAAATACATAAGTTACTGAGAAAGGAAGTACTATATATGGGGAGGGTTACAAAAATAACTCGACGAGTTAAAGTTAGAAATACATATAAATTAAATTAAATTAGCTTCACGCTATATCCCGCACACAGCAGGGTAGGCAGAGGGAACCTAGAGTTAAGACACTCCGTTCCCCACTTTCTGCCGAATTCTGGAGGCATTGCTCAACGCCGCGCTTAACCTCGACACCAGAGCGAAGAAATGGAAATATAAATTTAAGTAAATATTTCATCTCCTCGAGTGGGGATCGAACCCACAACCAGTCGGTTTTGCAGTCACACCTCGTGCCGCTGCGCCACGACCGGCCTCAAAATACATATAAAATTGGTATTTGTAAGTGTTTAAATGTTTGATTTACATTGAAAGATTCTTTAAGTTTGATAGTCAGTTTAAATATTTCTCTTTCAACTTTCCACATCTTCGGTATTATTGTGGGGGAAGAAATAAACTCGTATAAATTACTGTTGAGGTCGTCGTGCGACATAGCGGTCGACTTTAAACGGGACAGTTAGGGGTTCGACTCCACGTTTCTGACTCAGGAGTATGAATTGTTTTTATTTCCTCGCTCGGGTTACAAGACAAAGCGCGGCGTTGCATTCCGCCACTCAATACGCAATGTCTGAAAAATCGAGCAAAAGTAAGAAGCGGAGTGTTTTGTCACTAGGTTCCTAACCTAACCTTTTATATGCAGGATACACTGTAAAACATATATATATATATAACAAGTAATTCAATTAGTTGTTCATTTTCTGCCCAACTAAAAACGTAACTAAAGAGGAGGTGGCGTAACTTAACGCTATAATTTGTGTAAGCACTAAAGAAACGGAACTTGTGACTTCCTTTAAACACATATATGTACCCAAGGAAGTACGAGTTTTTACAATTTTGTTTTACGTCCATCTTTTTACAATCGACATTTTCCATTAACCCACAAGTAACAGCCGCGTCGTTATTTGTCTTATTTTAAAAAACATTTTTAGTATAGTTAAGAAAAATTATATGCACTTTTCTGTTTGAACTCTCAAACCTTTCATCTGTTCCACGGCCTCTTGTGAACATACAAAAAAGAAAGAGTGACCTCGTTCCTTTATGGTTTAAATGGTCAATAGATATGTATGTATGTATGTATCAACAGCACTTCAATTGAAGTTAAAAAATTACACGTTGCAGGAATTTGAGTTTTGTCCCACGTTTCTTTATTTGTATCTTCAAGCATGACGATATATAGACGAAATCTATTTCTCGATACAAAAATTTCAATTAAAATTTTCCAATTGGGATATTTTATATTGGGTACTTTTAGTTCAGATTATTTAATGTCTTTCGTAGTTTAGTTAGTTCAGATTATTTATTGTTCCTCCTTGCACCTTTTACCCATTTGCCCATAACGCGCTGGTAGCGAAGTAAAATGTTGCTTTCATTTTATTCCGCATATAATAAAATAGGCAGAGAGCTTCACTTCCTCCTCGAGATTTCCGCCCGAATTTGATATATTGCGTATTGAGTGGCGGAACTTAACGCCGTGTTTCGATATTTGTTTTACGAATTCGGGACTATTATTTTTACAGCTGGAGGTCATCTGACAACCTTATCACTGCGTCACATGGCCTCTAAGATACACTTTAACCAGATTGATGAACCAAAAATTTATAAAAAAAAATACTCGAATAGAACCTACCTATACATAGAACTACCGCGAGACTTACCTTCATTTATATATATATACTTACTGGCCAACTGCACAAAAAAATCTATTTCAGCATGTTCTAAAATTCTAAAATATATGAAAAAGAAGAATTGAGGCCAGTCGTGGCGCAGTGGCACAAAGTGTGACTGTAAAACCGACTGGTTGTGGGTTCGATCCCCACGCGAGGAGATGAAATATTTACTTAAATGTATATTTCCATTTCTTCGCTCTGGTGTTGAGGCAAAGCGCGGCGTTGAGTTCTGCCACTCAACACGCAATGCCTCCGGAATCCGGCAGAAAGTGGAGAACGGAGTGTCTTAACACTAGGTTCCCTCTGCCTACCCTGCTGTGTGCGGGATACAGCGTGAAGCTGAAAAAAAAGAAAAAAAATATGAAAAAGAAAAAGTTTTTAAATGTTACACAATTTAGAAACGTTCTGGTGTATTATCACAATGTTTTATTTTTATATCGATGTGGAAAGCCGATAATCCCTGAGTTGATGATAATTTGTATTGGCTATATTATAGTTCGTCCGGTACGCTTTATTTGTAATCGTGGATCGATAACTTTTTGCTCATGCTATGTGTTTTTAAATATATTTTAATAGTTTCTTATGAAACCACGATAGATTATTATAATTTTAATTTTTTTATTTATTCTTGTTTTGTACTAACAAAAACGACCTTATAAATTTTCAATCAAAGAGTAGGTGTTATAATAAGTTAAATGTGAGAAAATATAAAAATAAGTATTTTTATGTTATACACATGTACATAAATCTGTAGCATCGCCAAAAAGAATTTAGGGAAAAAATATGTATGTCTATTTGTGATTATAAAAAGATTAATTAAAAAACAATTTAAATATATATATTTTATAAATTATATTAATTATAATACCGAAATTATTAAAATAATACTTTTATAAAATATTTGATCAAACCAGTAAGATACTAAGATCACGGCCTACGTGAGTTCATCTTAACACTGTGTTGTTTGTTAAAGCTTACCTTGAATATATTATAGGTTTTTGCATTACGTCGTATTTACATAAACAAATTTGTTATTTAGCTTATATTTACGTATAGAGCCCGTCTCAGCAGACACAGCGTCTGATTGTTGACACGACGGTTGTAGGTTCGATTCCCATTCGTATAGAATTATTTTAATTTCTCGATCTCATAACAAGATACATTCCGTAAGAAATGAAAATTAGAAACGGAATGTCCTAACTAAGTTTCCTCTGCTTATCCTGGATATGCGGGATGTAGCGTGAAACAAAAAAAAAAGAAACAAAGGAGTTGACTACTACTCGTTGACTCAACCTTTGCCCACGTGGTTTCGATTTCCCATGAAATATTTTGTAGCGGTAAAATGCAAAGAAATACACACTTTATTTTTTACTAGATATTTTTTTAGCTTCATGCTGTATACAGCCTGGGAGCCTGGGAACCTAATGTTGAGATATTTCCAGCCTATTAAGACAAATCCGTTCCCCATTTTCCGATTTCTGGAGGCATGGAATATTGAGTGCCAGAACTCAACGTCGAACTTTGACTCACTACTAGAGCGAGAAAATAAAAATATTGAATATTTTATACCCTCGAATTTGAATCGAACCCACAACCTGTCACGTTTACAGTCACTCGTTTGCGTTCCTCCACCGCGACTGGCCTCAATAAGTAGATATTTATAATATTTGTAAAGTGACGGATTGATATTAATAAAAAAGTTGTTTCCTTCACATTATTTAAATACAGAAGATGACAATGGTATAATTAATTTAAAGGTCGCACATATAAAACAAAATTTAATTTATAAATTAAAAAATATATATAATAAAATTATATTGAGGCCAGTCGTGCATGGCGTAGGGGCACAAATTATGACTGTAAAAGCGACTGGTTGTGGGTTCGATCCCCACTCGGGGGAAATGAAATATTATTTTAAATTTATATTTCCGTATCTTCGTTTCTGTGTCAAGGGATAGCGCGGCGTTAGGTCCGCAACTCAACAAACAATGCCTTCAAAATTCGGCGGATAGTAGGGCAGGAGTGTTTTAACACTAGGTTCTTTCTGCCTACACTGCTGTGTGCGGGATACAGCGTGAAGCTGGTAAAAATAAAAAAATATATATCCTCTATCATAGACACAACTTTATAATATAAAACGTATAAAAGTTTTATTTTACAACAAAGCCCATGTAGTTTAAATCATAAATTATTTAAGCTGAAGCCTTTATTAAGTCTTTAAGTTTTAGTTTTATCTTTTATAAAAGATTACAGACATAATATCCGGCGGATGTTGTTTTTCAAAGGATACAGCTTGTTAGTAATTATTGCGTTTTCTATGTATTTATTTTATATTCTTCATATATATATGTTATATTAAAAAAAATAGGACAAGTATTTAACTATAAACTAATATACAAAAATAATAGGCTTCGCTTTTACCATTTTTAGAGTAAGTTAAAAAAATATTTTTTAGCCTCCTGCTTTTATCAGATATAGCAGGATAGACTGAGGAAACCTACCACTCTGTTAATCACTGTAAAGCAACCTTATAAGCATACTTATTTAGAAAACGTATAAAAATATACGTATACAAAAAATTACAAATTAATAAGGTACAATATAAGTGGTACTATTATTAATATGGATTGATTTGGTTAAATCACATTCATTTCGCTGGGAAACAGATGGGTGTGCAGATAATCTTCAAGCTTCAGAGGTTCTTTAAAACAGTGAAAAAAAAAATGAATACGTATCGTTAGCAATCTTTATTTGTAGTTAAGAGCCCATAAATTTAGATTTTTCATTTTCTTATTTAATTAGTGAATACTCTACAAAACCCTCTAAAAATATTAAATAAAACAAACGTATAAAAGATTTCATAAGTAAAAAAACGTTATTTATAAAGATCGCTGTGACCTATTGTCGAAGGTACATGGGTTCAAAATTTGTAAAAACTAATATTAAAATTGTTCATTTAAATTTCTGTCATTGATGCTGCTGTAGCGCAATGGGACAACTGACACGAAACGCGATGGTTGTGATTTCGATTCCCGTTCGAGGAAATATTGTATTTATTTTTCCGCTCTGGCAGCTTCAAACAAAGAGCGGCATTGAGTAAGTGACAGAAAAAAGAGTGTCCTAAAACTAGGGTCACTAGGGAAAAAATATCTGCAAGATTTATTGTTCGGTGAAAGAAAAAGCCAAATAACATTTAAGTCAAAGACCTCAGTAATGAAAAAAAAATTAAGCCGTTATTTGCCTATCTACATACGGGTAGTATTGAGTGTTAGTTTACTTACTAATTTTCCATTTGCATTAACTAATTTAAACGGTAAATAACCTGAGGTAATACAGCTTTACCAGGTACAGTTATTTATGTTTTTCTATATTGTACCAATTGCGTCTTTTATAGACACTCGGTGACCTAGTGATTTTTCACTATCTGGTGAGTAGTGGCACATCTCTTCGTCAATATCTAAAATACTGACAGCTATTTACATATATGCATATATCCATTGGAGGATAATTTAAATAAACTAATTGTTTTTTTTTTTATTTTAATAAGAAATGTGTTAACTTGTACGGTAGGATTTAGGTTCCCTTTGCCTTTGACGAACAAAAAATGTCACTAAAATATATTAAGATCTATGTTTAGTATTTATAGAACTAGCTCAAAATAAAAGACGATGACGCGTCTAAGGTTAAATATATACATATGAACACACGTACTGTACATACAGGTGCAATACGACTCACCTTCAAGTATATAATAAAATATTTTTAATACAATATATATAGGGGAATTGTGCTTAAGATGGCATACGAAGATAAGATGACACACTACCAATATTGATTTAAATATTTGCGCTAAGTGTGATCTTATGACGTTTTTAGAGAGTGTCTTTAGATATCGCTAGTATTCAAATTCATTATGACGGAAGGTAAACGCAGATTGGCAAGTAGTTCATGTTTTCGTAATTTTGAAAAGCAGAAAATTTTTCTTTCGCTTTTGCTTGGTGGTGAAAATACACGTAAGGTGAGGATTTTCTACTTGAAGTAATTTTTAATGTAAAATAGGCTTATTATATGACACATCTAACGCTAAAAGCGCATTCTTACCCATAAACTTTTGTCACAACTTTTTAAACATTTTTAAAGTGTTATTCCACACTTAGGAAAGAAAAATACTTATTTAGAAAAACGTATAAAAATTTGAACGCAGCGGGACTCGAACCCGCGCCTCCTGGAAATCGACCAGGCGCTCTGACCACTAAGCCATGCGTTCTCGCCAAGCTACGTCGAAATTTTTATACGCTTGTTACAACTTATTTATGTTGTTAGCATCTCTGTAGGGAGATTTTTACAAATTTCCACTACCCAAAGATAATTACTAAGAATTATCGTTTGGCAAGAGAGAAACTATTTTTTAAATATTTTTAAACATTTTTAAAGTGTTATTCCACACTTAGGAAAGAAAAATACTTATTTAGAAAACGTATAAAAATACCTACAGAGATGCTAACAACATAAATAAGTTGTAACAAGCGTATAAAAATTTCGACGTAGCTTGGCGAGAACGCATGGCTTAGTGGTCAGAGCGCCTGGTCGGTTTCCAGGAGGCGCGGGTTCGAGTCCCGCTGCGTTCAAATTTTTATACGTTTTCTAAATAAGTATTTTTCTTTCCTAAGTGTGGAATAACACTTTAAAAATGTTTAAAAATATTTAAAAAATAGTTTCTCTCTTGCCAAACGATAATTCTTAGTAATTATCTTTGGGTAGTGGAAATTTGTAAAAATCTCCCTACAGAGATGCTAACAACATAAATAAGTTGTAACAAGCGTATAAAAATTTCGACGTAGCTTGGCGAGAACGCATGGCTTAGTGGTCAGAGCGCCTGGTCGGTTTCCAGGAGGCGCGGGTTCGAGTCCCGCTGCGTTCAAATTTTTATACGTTTTCTAAATAAGTATTTTTCTTTCCTAAGTGTGGAATAACACTTTAAACATGTTTAAAAATATTTAAAAAATAGTTTCTCTCTTGCCAAACGATAATTCTTAGTAATTATCTTTGGGTAGTGGAAATTTGTAAAAATCTCCCTACAGAGATGCTAACAACAATAAATAAGTTGTAACAAGCGTATAAAAATTTCGACGTAGCTTGGCGAGAACGCATGGCTTAGTGGTCAGAGCGCCTGGTCGGTTTCCAGGAGGCGCGGGTTCGAGTCCCCGCTGCGTTCAAATTTTTATACGTTTTCTAAATGAGTATTTTTCTTTCCTAAGTGTGGAATAACACTTTAAAAATGTTTAAAAATATTTAAAAAATAGTTTCTCTCTTGCCAAACGATAATTCTTAGTAATTATCTTTGGGTAGTGGAAATTTGTAAAATCTCCCTACAGAGAAAACAAACATAAATAAGTTGTAACAAGCGTATAAAAATTTCGACGTAGCTTGGCGAGAACGCATGGCTTAGTGGTCAGAGCGCCTGGTCGGTTTCCAGGAGGCGCGGGTTCGAGTCCCGCTGCGTTCAAATTTTTATACGTTTTCTAAATAAGTATTTTTCTTTCCTAAGTGTGGAATAACACTTTAAAATGTTTAAAAATATTTAAAAAATAGTTTCTCTCTTGCCAAACGATAAATTCTTAGTAATTATCTTTGGGTAGTGGAAATTTGTAAAAATCTCCCTACAGAGATGCTAACAACATAAATAAGTTGTAACAAGCGTATAAAAATTTCGACGTAGCTTGGCGAGAACGCATGGCTTAGTGGTCAGAGCGCCTGGTCGGTTTCCAGGAGGCGCGGGTTCGAGTCCCGCTGCGTTCAAATTTTTATACGTTTTCTAAATAAGTATTTTTCTTTCCTAAGTGTGGAATAACACTTTAAAAATGTTTAAAAAATATTTAAAAAATAGTTTCTCTCTTGCCAAACGATAATTCTTAGTAATTATCTTTGGGTAGTGGAAATTGTAAAAATCTCCCTACAGAGATGCTAACAACATAAATAAGTTGTAACAAGCGTATAAAAATTTCGACGTAGCTTGGCGAGAACGCATGGCTTAGTGGTCAGAGCGCCTGGTCGGTTTCCAGGAGGCGCGGGTTCGAGTCCCGCTGCGTTCAAATTTTTATACGTTTTCTAAATAAGTATTTTTGTCACAACTGTTACAATTAAATTCACCATATCTATTGGGTAAGATGACATACAAAACGTGAGTATAAGATGGCATAGTATGTTATCTTACACTTATAAATAGGATCGATTAAGAAGCCAGAAGAGAAGAGCGTACTTAATGAAATTTCTCCATTGCTAAAGTCTACTTCTACAGGAAAGTCACGTGTGAACAAAAAAGTCAGTGGATCGCAGGTTATGACGTCTATGTCATCTTACCCTATAGGTATGTCGTCTTACACCGGTCGACCTAAGTGCGATTAATGTTTGTTTTTTAATTTTATGTTGCTTTGATTGTTCTGAAACTACAATACTTTCGTTGATTATGATATATATGATAATATACGCAATGTCCTGATCTCACATGACTTCATTTATTTCAAATATTTGTGTTGAAAGAAAAAGTATGTCATCTTAAGCACAATTCCCCTACTCTTTTTCACTGAAGCCGTTGTGGCGCAAGTGTGACTGTAACGCGACGGTGTTGGGTTCAATCGAGAAAACCCACTCGAGAAAAAGTCTGGCCACACTTTCTAAGTCTAGAAGTTTAGCTGTGTTGTCTGTCAGTCACGTCGCCAGATTATATGTAGATTAATTTTGGTATTCGATAAAATATCTTATCGAATACTAAAATGTACACGATTAATCGCTTAAACTTAATCCTCTTAATGTGTAAAAGTCGCCAATATCAAATGTCTTATTCTATACCACTAGTATAGAATACCCACTACCAGTGTTACTACTACTAATGTTTTACTAATATTTTCTTATATATATTCCACGTTACTCACGGCTATATAAAAAAAACACCTACACAACCTTTTAAATAGAATAGAAAAATATAAATATAGGTTAGTTTCTGCAGCAAGAGTGGGAAAACTGATCGAGATGAGATGAAAAACTTTTATACAATCGTATATACAAGAATAATCAATATATTTTTTTACTCCCTATGAAACAGATTTTGTCTGTGTGGCACCGTAGCTCCTGAATGAATGTGCGATGAATTGGATGAGGTTTTTTTTAATCGAAAGCCTTGTTCATCTCCTTAAGTGCTAGAAGCACTTTTCCAAAACGAGGTAGTGATTTTTTGGGGCAGAGGTTTTTAAAATTTATAATTTTGTTTGCTTGTTTATTTCCATAATCAGGGCTCTTTTTAATAGTCTCTACTCTCTATCATACTTTAATTCTCACGCAGATCATATTCGGTTAACCAATTTGTTAATGTAGTAGTCAGTGACCACTGACTACTATTTACTACGGTTCAGACTTTGACCTGTATAACTAAATAACAAACATTTTTTTAAATAAAGTTTTATACCGTATAGCAGTGTACTCAGAGAGAACGTAGTATCAAGACACTTCGATATCCACTTTTTTTCTAGAGTAGGGAATTAATAATAATTCAATGCTCCCAGTGGCAATTAAACCCCTAACAAGTTTTTTTTATTTGAATTTATTTATAAAAAAATCTATATACCATTTATTATTATGTATAATCTTTAAATAATTTATTTATGTTATCTAATTCCCGTAATAGCACAAAAGGCAGAGAGAACCTAAGATTGAAACACTTCTCTCTTAATTGTAGTATTCTCTCTGTGTTTTGAAAGTTTTAACATATTGTGCGTTGAGTGGCGGAACACAACGCCGCACTAAGTCTTGTTACTAGAGCGAGGAATTCAAAGCAATAGATTTTTACGAGTAGTAATCGAACCCACAAACGCTGCGTTTACAGCCAGACAGTGCCGCTGCGCTATGAAGGTCTAATTTTGAAATGTGCATTTTATATTTTTTAATTATAAAGTTGTAGGCAACAAAGCTATATAAACGTCTCTTTTACGGGTATCTTGAAGGTTTTATTCTTTAATGGGTTCCTTTATGTTCATGAGAAACTGACTTTACAATTATTTAATTATTTAAGACTTGTCCGCATTTTATGTATCGGACACATATTTAAATGATAATAAAAAAAATCTATTGGATACAACGAACAATACGTAAAAAAAGAATGTTGAAAAATACGCAAGCTGGCACAGACTCCAAAAGTAACGGATTTTTAATAGTGATAAATAGATAGCTATACGCTATACGTACTTAAATGAGAATTAGTAATTTCATTTATTATTTTAAATTTTTGTTTAAATTTGTTCATATAGATAGATATATTATAATTTTGAAATCAGTTTTTATTTTCATCATTTCATCATGCCATGATATATGTATACATAATGACTTTGTACTATTATTAGCTTCACATTGTATCTCGCACACAGCAGGATAGGCAGAGGGCACCTAGCGTTAAGACACTTCGTTCCCCACTTTCTGCGGAATTCTGGAGGCATTGCGTGTTGAGTGAACTCAACGATGCGCTTAACCTCGACACCAGAGCGAAGAAATGGAAATATAAATTTAAGTAAATATTTCATCTCCTTGAGTGGGGATCGAACCCACAACTAGTCGGTTTTAAAGTCACACCTCGTGCCGCTGCGCCACGAAGGGCTTCAGTGGACTATTATGCAAATGTATAATAATTAAAAATATTATATAATATATTTTAATTATAAAAATATAAAGCCTTCAGAACCTGTAATAAAATACGATTAATTCAAAATAAATTGCTTCATAAATCTAAATAAAAGCATACGATATTATTTGATTATACCACAGATTATATCAATTATGTCATTAAAATAAACATACATAAGTACATTCAATCGTTCGCTACTCGTTGTGCGTGAATAGACACGGTTGTTACAAATCCATTGGGGCATAGTGACATGTAACCAAGCAATTTACTACGATTTTTTTTTCATCTGATATTGAAGAATCGTGCTGCAGGAGAACAACGTGTGATTGTTTGTGGGTTCAATCCTCACTCGAAGAAATTAAATATTTATTTATTTTTTTATTTTAACTTTTTTCGCTCCGGTGTCAGGGCAAAGCGCGGCGTTGAGTTTCTCCAGAATTCGGCGGAAAGTGGGGAACGGATTGTCTTATTTGATTGATTATGAAATGAAATATTTATTCAATTTTTTTCGCTCCGGTGTCAGGGCAAAGCGCGGCGTTGAGTTCCGCCACTCAACACGCAATGCCTCCAGAATTCGGCAGAAAGTGGGGAATGGATTGTCTTAATCCTAGGTTCCCTCTGCCTACTGTGCGGGATACACCGTGAAGCTGATTCGATTTTGATTTACATTGAAGAATAAGGTCTATTTATAATTGTATCAAATTTTTATTACTAGATACTAGTAAGCTAGTATTATTATTATATATTTATATGTAGGTATATCGTAATAATTATTGTATTGCATTAACGTATATTGAAAATAGTACAAAAAAAGCGATAAAATAATGAAACTTCCTATGTATAAGTATTTTATAATATTTAAGTATTATTAATTAAATAAAGAAACTAGTATTTACGTAATTATGACGGTACACTCGTAAGCTGCCGTTCGCCACTCCCTTGATAATTTTATACTTTACGAATAAACGAATTACCTTCTCTAAATATATAGAATATTAATAATTCTACATTTATTATTACTTAAACCCTTGTTATTACTAAAACCTTAATATATTTTGCTTGAATTATTTAATTTAAATAAAAATGTCAAAAGACCGTCCAGTACACGAGTGACCCCTCGAACTGTATCTACATTCAGCATTACTTAGAAACATGCAAAACATTGCAATTTATGCCCTAAAACTATTATAATTTAGGGTTAAAATTGTGTAAACTGCTTAGATAATATCAGAGCAATTTTCACGGTCGTCGAGGACGCAACGTCACCTACATCTGCCAGGTCAGTGGCCTCTGAAATTGGTTCACTACCAAAAGTAACTCACAATGCTTTAAAAGTATTTTTAATTGGATTTAGCTTGTAGACTAACAGTTGGAAGCTATTCTGTAATTTAAATATGCTAATACATTAGTGAGTTGTATTTTAATTAAATTGTATGTAAATTGTTATAAGAATAGATAATAGCAAAGTTTTTGTTTTTTTTTTTAAATAACTGTATGTTAGAGTTGAACTTAGGTTATTTTTGGCCTTTGTTAATATTATCAATTTTTTACGGAGAAAAGATATCACAAATTAAAAAGAGTGCCTTTCCACATTTTTTTCAATTAACTGTAAATGGCAAAAACTGTGTTAAAATGTAATCGGTGAAATATATAACGCTTATATAATGATTATTTAGTAATGGATAAAAATACTAATTTACATTGTCAATTTTTTATGTGTTACATTAATTAATCTATTCGCGCATACGTTGCTGGATCTATAGAATAATACCAAAGATTACAAATTTCATAAAGTATGCTTATTTTAACTTATTTTATTTTTAATTGTTGTTAAAAATTTATAATTATTTTGTTATCACATTTATTTCTATTTTATATTTATTTTATAGTTAGCAGAACACGTGAGGCGTTTCAAAAATAGGCACGAGGAGCATATACTTAACCTAATTTCGTAGAGTAATTTAGTTTCAAGTTTACCAGATCTATAATTTATAGTAAACTATTTACTAACCATTAGGCAGTTTGCGTTGCGATGGGGTGCTCAATAAAAAAAAATAAACTGCTGCTGCTTAGCTGTTTGCGCGGGAAAGTTTGTTTATTATTTTTTGGCGTTGATGGCCTGATTTTGCGATGACAAGCGCAAAATATTCTTATGCGATAAGTCATTCCGTACTTCATTAATTATAGTGACATTGGTCTGAAATGGACGGAGGGAATTTTCTTTTGTATGAAAAATATTTGTGGTTTGTAATATGACAACAGTTAACAGAGTTTACTGGAAACTTACCTCCATTGGTTTCCAGATATTCCAGAATTAGGTATACTGTTATCTAAATATAATCTTTAGGCGAGTTTAATTTTTAAAACCTAAAATTTTAGTTCTCGTTTAATTTTAGAATAGAAAAGTGTTAGTTATTTGACGTCAATAGGTAAGCGAGTGTAATTTAGTATTAAATCTGAATCAAGTAAATAAGTCTTTTATATTTTAAGTAATAAAGATCAAAATAGCTTGATTTCGGGTAAATGTGTAAGGGCTATGAAATTGTTAGCTTACGTTCCTAGAAACGACGGTTAACACTTCTGGTTTTATTCATACTGAATCTTACCAGAATAATTTAAATATTTGTATATGTAAGAGAATTTAACTGTTATTGCCCTTCTATATTCAATTTTTTTTTTAAAATAGGTAAAGAATTTTCAATAATAATCATTACGTTGGAAAAATATAGAAAAAAAAAAGATATTTAATATATTTGTTTTAGAAAATATCGTAGCTCAACTAGCGGTAGCTAAATTGTGTTAAACTAGACTAGACTTTTTTATAATAGATATTAATATTTTATAAAAAAATTAAATTAAATTAGCTTCACGCTATATCCCGCACACAGCAGGGTAGGCAGAGGGAACCTAGTGTTAAGACACTCCGTTCCCCACTTTCTGCCGAATTCTGGAGGCATTGCGTGTTGAGTGGCAGAACTCAACGTCGCGCTTAACCTCGACACCAGAGCGAAGAAATGGAAATATAAATTTAAATAAATATTTAATCTCCTCGAGTGGGGATCGAACCCACAGCCAGTCGGTTTTGCAGTCACACCTCGTGCCGCTGCGCCACGACCGGCCTCAATATTTTATTTGAATTTAAATTTTAATTATTGTACTTATAATTCAAATGCTAAATATGTTCAAATGATATTTTATTTAGTATAAGTATGTGGTTTTTTATAAGTAACAAAATATAAAATGATTTGATTACTTGGAAGAGATTACAGTTTTGTTGAAAATTCGGATAAGACATGGCTGGTACTGATATTCAAAATTAGTGGGTAGTTGATTCTCGTGAATGTCAAACACTGGCATTAAGGACAAAAGTTCTAATCATATGAGAAATCAGAATTTATGTTGTAATGAATATACGCGATCGTCGTGTACACAAATTTCGATTTTAGCAATATATAGATACATTTTTTTTTAGTTTCGTACACAATTAAGACACGTCCCTTCCCCATTTTCCGCCGAATTCTAGAGCTTGTTTTTTTGGGGGAATTTTCAATTCCCCCAAAAAAACACCAGAACGAAGAAATGAAATGAGCCAATGAAAAAATGAAGAAATGAAATGAACAAATATTTCATTTCCTGTAATGGGAATCGATCGTACGATCCTGTCGCGGTTACAGTCACACACTTGTGCCTCTGCGCCACGACTGCCTCAAGACGACCTCAATATTTGAACTTTAATATAATGTAATTCCTAGCATTTGATCAAGCGAGTAATTTGGACATAAGGACAGAAAGTATAAAGTAGGAGACTTTTAGTTGGACAGATGTAGATTTTTTTTTTTCATTTTCCGTTAATTAGCAATTAGTTATTACGACATGTTATACATTTATACGTACAGTTAGAATATGACAGTTGACTTTCGGTTTTTTTTTATTACTGTGCTTTCGGTTTTTTTGATGTTTTAATTTTTGTATGTATGATTGACACATGGGCGTGCCGCGATAATCGACGCGGCAAAACGCAATTTATTCCCATCAAAATTTCGTCCCATTTCAAAAAACAGAACATTTTTACCTCCCCGTGCCTTCTTTGGTGACGCCGGGACAGACAAAAAAGAAACGGGACGTCTGATCACGTTATCTATAGTGTTTAGAAGTGATTAATTTGTTTTATTACGTAATGCTTCACGATAAGATATATATAAACATTTTAAAATGTAATAAAAATTCTTTAATTTAATAAAGCCATTATGTTTTATAACGAATAGTTATGTTATAAATCGGCAGAGATGAATCACACGTCCTTTAAATTACACCGAATTAGAAGATAACGGTTTACAACAAACGCTTTCCCAGAACCGAAAGCGAAGCTACGCCCATATTGTAATATATCGATAACATCTTTACTCTAAATAATTATGTTTTATTGTTCTTTTAAAAGTGCGCCGTTCTTATCTTAGTTCGAAGATATATTTTTGTATAAATTTCTGTAATTATGCATAATAAACTAATTGAATAATTTTTAAACAAAATTTATTAAATTACTTTAAATAGAATAAATACTTATTAAGCAGCGGTACGAAGTGTGACTGCAAAACCGACTGGTTGTGGATTCGATCCCCACTCGAGGAGATGAAATATTTACTTAAATTTATATTTCCATTTCCTCGCTCTGGTGTCGACGCGCGTCGACTAAGCGCGGCGTTGAGTTGTGCTACTCAACACGCAATGCCTCCAGAATTCGGCAGAAAGTGAGGAACGGAGTATCTTAACACTAGGTTCTCTCTGTCTACCCTGCTGTGTGCGGGCTACAGCGTGAAACAGATTTTACGATATACACAAAAAATCAAATGTTTGATCAGTCACAAGATCTACATACCTATACGTATTACCTATGTAATGAAATAAGTGTCATCATAAACATTTCGCTCAGATATAATCAGACGTTTTGGCGTGACTAACATACAAATATTATATTTTTATTTTTTTTTCCAAAAAATAAAAATATGAGCTGAACAAGTTTTTTACATACAGCTATAAATAATTAAACTGCCATTGACATGTGTATGTAACCTAACGTAACCGGTTCTTGTTAGAACACTCAGTTGATCAACAAATTTTGTAAATTGTGTAACATTGAACTTACTTAGATATACATCTACGATTTATGTGATGTTGTAAAGTGAGTAGACTACTAGTACTACTACTACTACTACTACTACTACTACTACTACTATGCTGCTATTAAACTATTTTTAATATATGTAACCATAGCAACCACTGTTGTCAAATAATATAGAGTTTTCTCCTACCTACTCTTTTTTCTAGAAGCGTGTGTTTGTAACCGCAACGGTTGTGAGTGCGATCATTACTTTGGGAAAGTGAATTATTTTCACTTTCCTCTGATAGACAAAACGCGATGTTAAAATCCGCAACTAACAACACACAAAGTTACGGACGGAGTGTCTTAGCAATAGCTTTCTTTCGTCTACTTTGTATTTGAGAAAATGCGTGAAACTGAATCCTTTTAATTGATGTATCTAATAGACATGTCTCAACTGCCACAAGGATGATAAATATGTAAATCTATATGAAATAACTCTTATTCCTGAAATATGAGTTTAACAAATGGTCCATTGACACCAATACGTCGTCTGGTCATACATTTACATCAAGTGGTCAAACATTGGCCTTAATAGGAGGTCTTGAAGTTAATAAACAATATATAAAAGCAACCAATCATTTTCAATGGCTTCTTTTTTTATAAAACACTAGCTTTTGCGTGCGACTTTGCTCGTGTGTTGAAATATTAATACCTAATAATTAAAATCAAATCTTTTTTTTTGATTTTGCATTGAGTTCTGCCACTCAACACGCAATGCTTCTATAATTTCTATAAAAAGTGGGAACGGAGTCTTAACACAAGGTTCCCTCTGCCTACCCTGCGTGATACAGCGTTATACCCTGAGTATGCAGGATACAGCGTGAAGCTGAACTAATACTTGTTTTTCTCAAATGTCACATTCTAAGAACCCGAGGTAACTCTGTAATCGTAAGTACAGTGGGTTAAATAGCAACGAATAATGTGATGTAATGTAGCCTTATTCAATAAATGGATCATTAAATTAAAAAAAAAATCAATTAGCAGTAGTTCTTGAGTTTAGCGAGTTCACCCAAACGAACTCTACGTCTTCATAATATTAATTATAAATGAAAATATATTCACGTCTTATTAAATTTCACTGGTTTTTAGATTTAGTTTCTAAAGGTGTCAACTTATTTTATTTAAGTTGCAGTATAATAAGTCAGAGAGGTCAGTCGTGGAGCAGGTGTACCAGAGACACTATTCCCATTCGAGAAAATTAAATATTAAGAATTTTCCTTTCCGCGAGTGGCAATTGATGAATCAAACACGCAATGCTACCGGAATTCTGCGGAAAGTGGAAACAGCACTTCCGTTTCTCACTTTGCGCCTCCGTCACCTTCTTACCGCCTTTTCCTAATTGAAACGGAGTGTCTTACCACTAGGTTTTTAGGTTCCCTCTAAATAAAATACCTTGCTGCTGTGTGCGGGATATAATATACTGTGAAGTAGCTTCACATATTACAAATAAAATTGATATTTTATATTTTATTTAAAATATTTAGTTTAAAGTGATTTTTTTCGATAATATTTTGTATATTTGACTTGCTGCCCACGACGAAAAATATATTTAATGAGAAATATTGAATTGACATCATCAATTTTTTTGCTATATTTATAGATACTAACTAAAATGTAGCTATCCCATATAAACTTTTTTATTCAAGGCTAGCATTTAAATATAAAACGCTAAAGTCATTGAAACATTTACATTATTATATAAGAAACAAACAGACTGCAGTTTTGTTTAAGCGAAAATGAGCCATTTAAATTTGCAACGCAATTTAAAATAGAATGTATGTAAGTAAATATTTTACTTTTCACAAACTACGCGAAACATTAGCACATTGTAAAAATAATGGAGTGAGAACGTTAAGTAGTTACTAGCTTTGTTAAATCTATTGCATTTATCGTTTTAATTATACTAATTAGGTAGCTATACAAAATGGAACATGCTGTATATTTTATTTTATTTTTTCATCATACTGTATACAACGTAAAACGGGGTAGGTAGAGGGAATTTAGTGTATTTATATCTATATCGGAATTCGATGGCACGCTCTGTCGTGCTTATTCCGGAGTGACAATTGAAGCCACAATCGTCACGTTTACAACCCGATGATGTGCTGCTCCGCAACGACGGTCTCAACTCGGCCATGAAAGGAATGTAGAAAATATACTTATGATTTCACATTCAGAATTACTACTTATTTATCCTGATGAGGCTTAGGAGCTTAGGGAGAGAAACATGATGAGATATGATCACGATGTACTTTTGTTTCTACCATTGTCATCAACCTTTTGATATCTAGGAAGTTGCTATGCATTATACGTACTCTTTCACCAGAAGAAATGACCAAACTCAAAATTGGAGATCGAACTCACAACCAATCGATTTTATAGTCATACTTTGTGCCCCTGCGCCACGACTGGTCTTTAAGTATTCATTCGAATAATCGAACTAACAACCACCGCGTGTATAAAAAGATATTTCTCCATGTTCAGTGTTAATAGAAAGTGTTTAATTTTAGATAAATTAATCAGTATTTCAAACAACACAAATCTATGAAACATTCGACACTTCTCACCTTGTCCATACAAGAAAATCAACAAAATCACGATATAACCAACTCGAATATGAATCCATTAACATTAATCCACCCAAAAAACAAGTGGATGAGGTAATTTTATTCATACGTTAGCATATTATCGCATAGTCGTGCAATCTGCTTTGAAATTTCAACATTTACACAGGCAGAACAAACGTGGCGTGACTCTGGTGTATACTTACACGCGGTGGGCCACGCTTCGTTGTTGATTAACGTCAACCAAAATTAATTATTACTAAATTAACAGTGTTTTGTATACATTAGTAAAAGTTCTTTTTTTACTTTTGTTTGTAATAGAACTTTTATTTTGTACTCTGCCATGTTTTACCTTGTGCAGTTTTTAGCGCCGCGACTTATCTTTCATATAGAAGCTTAGGCAGAGAGAAGTGAGTGTTAAAACACTGCGTTTTTTACTCACCGCACTATTTTCAAGACATTGTGTATTGTCTTAATTTATTTAACTAAATTTAGACATTAAAATGATTATAGTTGTGTTTAATCAGAATAAATGTATATTAATAGTCTCATATTGGTTGTACCATTATGATTTAAAAATACCATAAAATCGTGGAAAAGTAAAAAAAAATCAATTTATAAAATTATTACATTTATACAAAAATTGAATATCTATTTAGCGTGGTCGCCCTACAAAATATTGTTGATCTACGATCCGCTGTTAGAGCAAATTCGCGTCCCAATTACGTGTGCCACGCGCGAACAATGTATAGAAATGTCGAATACGTTCCTTAATTGTTATTATATTAAATTTAAATTATTTATAATATGATTCATTCTAGTTTCAGATTTCAGTAAGATCTATAAAGTTTTATTCTTGACGTTTGATTAACAACGTTGGTTGTAGGTTCGAATTTAATTTGAAGTTTGTTTGTTTTTATTTTTAAATATTTTCGTATGCTTAGTCCAAAAACCAATGGAATTCAATATAAAAAAAGCCTTTATATGCGACTAATAGAAAAGGTAGTAATTTCCATGCCATGATGGCTTCTCTGTCACATTTAATAGTACCGATTATAAGAAATCAAGAATGGTTAACGTTTTTAGGGTTCCGTACCTTGGATCACTTTCTTGTGTTGTTGGTCCGCCTATTCAAGTCCATCTCGAGATCGAGTGGAGGTATCAAGCTGAAATTAATATCAAACAAATTTTAATTTATTATTTCTATTACACCTCTGTGAGCAAGTCCGATCAGCACTTGACTGTTTTTTTTTAATTAAAGTAGAAACAAATAATAAATTTTTGAATTACATATTTAAACACAGTATTATACATTCAGATTTGACATCAACAAATTAAACTAATTCTTTTCCAATAGTCACTTTTGTCTACAAGTTTTTTTTTCTATTTTTCATAAAAAATGTTTCATATACTTAATTAGTATTAGAAGTAATATGATTATAATATATATTGAGGAAACAACATGATACACTGCTGACAAACTACTATACGCACGTGGCGCCTAGTTACTATCAACTCTCGGTATTACTTTCTTCCAAACGATATAATATCAGTAATATAAATAATTTAATAATAAAAAAAAAAACACTAGGTTCCCTCTTAACACTAAGTTCCCTCTGCCTACCCTGCTGTGTGCGGGATACAGCGAGAAGCTGAAAAAAAAAAATTATAATCTTTTAGGAGTTCGTAGGGTTTTTTTTCGACAGGATTCCAACTGTACTGAGTTGCCTATTGACTATTAAATATATTACATAATCTATATATATAAAAGGACTTGTGCTGACTGACTGAGGTAAGACGCACGCAGAGCCGTAACCGCTGATGGTAGAAACGTGAAATTTGGGCAGATGTTTATTTTCATATTCTGGACATCCACTAAGAAGGGAATTTGAAAAATTTTAACCCTAAAGGGATGAAATAGGGGTTGAAAGTTTGTATGGAAAAAAAATTTAATCTGCACCGATTTTTATAAAATTTGAAATTCAGACTCTTAAAAATATTTCATTGAACACGTATTTCATGGTTTTTCAGAATTCACCCCTTAAGGGTTCAAATAAGGGGTTGAAAGTTTATATGGAAAAATCTTTAAATTACCATCGATTTTTATAAAAACTTAAATTCAGACTGTTAAAAATATTTTATTGAACACGTGTTTCGTGATTTTTTTAGAAGACACTCCATAAGCGGGCGAAGCCGCGCGCGCCCTCTATTTATAATATTTAAATATATGTGAGCCCAGTCATGGCGCAGGGGCACAAAGTGTGACTGTAAACGCGATTGGTTGTGGGTTCGATCCCCATTCGAGGAGATGAAATATTTACTTAAATTTATATTTCCATTTCTTCGCTCTGGTGTCGAGGGAAAACCGCGGTGTTGAGTTCTGCCACTCAACACGCAATACCTCCAGAATTCGGCAGAAAGTGGGTAATGGAGTGCCTTATTACACTAGGTTCCCTCTGCCTACACTGCTGTGTGTGGGATAAAGCGTGAATATCCTGGCCTCAATATGTATGACATAATTTTAAGTTAAAATATGTTTATATAGTATATTATGCTGTGTACTATACTTTTAGAGCAAGTTTCTGACCTTTAGTATCCTAGGATTGTTAAAAAAATACGTAAATACTTAATTGGTTAACCATTACTACAAATTCTCTTACATGGATTGTTTAAACAGTTGTTCGATTCCTTTGTTCTTTACAGTAAATTAAGATGTATTATATTTTAACGTTATTCGCATTTTTAAAATTATTACCTGTTTTCACTAATGGCCCAAGATTCTTTAATTTTCTAACATGACTTGTGTTATTTTACCTCTTTTGTATAATAATAAAAGTAAGTACTTAACTATTTCAAAAGGGAATGCAAGGTCGGCTATAAAAACCCCCTTTCAAGCGGTTCCAAGTATACAAAACCAAGTAAGGGGCATATAACAATTACTTCTTTATCCTTCTACTAGCATATTATTACTAGCGATTCATACGCGGCTTCGCCCGCTTAAGCTTATTGTTATTCAAGAGCCAAATTAGAAAAAAAAAATATAAATTCTAGCTAATGTGTTATTCAGATGTAGGCTATATTACTTAAATTTAATATAAGTCCTTTTAGTAGTATTTGTGTTAAAGTGGAACAAACATCCATAAATGATCTCACAAATTTTCACATTTGTAATATTAGTAAGAATATACTTAGGTTGTTAGTATCTACAGGTAGTTCTAGTTAAATTCTAAATAATAATAGCCTTAAGGCGCAAAATTTGGTATTAAAGCCGCTAGTTCAAGTGAGGTATTAGAATTATCAGATGAAAGGGCTCTGGTTAAGGTGAGTTTGCATTTCAGAAGAAGCTCAAGACCTCCAATTTTTGTGCGGAACTGCCGTTGGGCGAGCCCGATTCGCGCTTGTCTGTTTTTTATAACATAAAACGTTAGTTTTGTCAACTCTTACTACGGGTCAAGAAAGCAGTTCTGCTAAGAACATTCGGCAACCTAATACTTTTTCTTTGTTTTATATTTTATCAACCCCTTCGTAATGACAGAAGATTCTCGTGCCTTTTACGTAACTTTACAATATACGTTATAGTATTGAAAATTAATTTTTACAATTTTTTTGAACCTACAACTAACAGTCAGGCCTATCTATCTGTTCTCCTCTAACTTTTCTTAGCAAATTATACTTTTTTTACATTAAAATTAAAGAAAAAACAATAAAAAAACATATCTTATTTGCATTACAAACTAAATTGAAACGTAGACAATGGCCGCAACGATGGCTGAAATGGTTATTGATTGTAAATTTACAACAATCGAGCTAACAAGTTGGAGACAAATACGAAAAATTGTCAATTCCAAAATATCCTTTATAACTTTGCTGTTTAAAGATCAAAATGGCTTGAGGCTAAATATTAAGTAATATTTATATGTAAGACGACCACTCCAAGGCCACTGTAAATAGAGACAGGAAGCACGATTATTTTAGAACAATTTGTGTTGCCTAGTTAGGCACCCAACCGACATGGATACTAATTTAACATTTAATATGCTAGAGTCCCACTCAGAGACGTCTATTAGCGTTTAAGTGACTTTAAATCGAAATTCTGTTAGTTGTAGAGGCCTGTAGTGGCGCAGTGGCGCAAGCGTGCGACTGTAGACGCGACGGATTGTGGATTTGATCGAAGAATTGAAATGTTAAAAAATTTCAGTTGCTCGCTCTTTTGATCACGGAAAGTGAAGCGTTGTGTTCTGCCAAGCAATATTTTCAAAATTTGGCATAAATCGGGAAAAGGAAATGTCTTAATAGGAAAGGAGTGACAGTGGATGAGCGGATCCAATTATCGTCAATAATAAAATAAAATAAATAAATAAAAAAAACAATTAGCTTGACGCTGTATCCCGCACATAGAAGCACCTATGATGTTATGATACTCCGTTCCCCACTTTCTGCTGAATTTTGGATTGCCTCGACACCAGAGCGAAGAAACGGAAATATAAAACTTAAAAAGAAACAATTACTATGTATGTATCTATAAAGCCATGTACAATTAAATACTTAACTTATCGTGTCCCGCGTCATCTTACGTTGTCACATCGAAGTTACCAAGTCAACAAACGATGTACGAGTACGAGTCAAAGGACGATGGGGAGATTGGGACCACCGTACACTACCAATAAAACATATGTCATTGGATAGGTCTTTTTAAAAGGATCAACTTTTATTATGGCAGCTTTGTTCTCAAAGTTGTCCATTTAGGTATGTATGACACAGTTATAGAAAAATATATATATATATAATTGATATAACGTTTTTATTGTGTGTGTGCGGCGTTGAGTTCTGCCACTCAACACGCAATGCCTCTAGAATTCGGCAGCATGTGCGGGACACAGCGTGAAGCTGATTTATTTGATTGATTTATTTATTTATTGTGTTTAATATCTACTTTTAATTTAAGGTAATATTTTATTTGGTACCCTATCTTGTCACTATAGCCCTGCCTAAACCCGCCTCGATACGACATGGGATGGGTCTATCTTATATGCGGGATACAGCGTGAAGGTTCTTCTATTTTAGAAAAAATCTTTAACTTCCGGAATTACCTGTATAATGCACCTTAATCATTTCTAAATGTTGTTCCTTAATATTTCAAAGCACAATAATAAATTATTTACTAATACAAAATATTCTGTCGAGCTTCCGAAGGTCAGGTTGAGAAATTTAAATTGATATTGGTATTTTGAAGAAACCGGTTTCCTAATTTGTTGTGAAGAATCACCTAATGTCGAATAAATAAATGGCTCTGATGTATCGCGGCATCATAAATTATGTAAATTTCTTTGGAGAATATGTTTTTTTGTATAATTAAGTAAGCAGAAAATAAATAAATCGGGTGATTAACTTACATAGTAGAAATATGGTAACATTTTATTTATTTCAAGGTGATTATCTTCTTTAATAATTATTAATTAGTAAGGATATAAAAGTAGGGTAAAGATAAATGTGATAGTTGTTAGATCGAACCCCAATCGGGGAAACGATTGTATTGTTCCCTTTTCACTCAATACGTAATTTGAAATTGGGAGTTTTTTCTGGCTACTTTGCTATAAGCGACAAAAATGTGTATTTGTGTATGTATGTGTATTTAAAACGTATAAAAATTTGAACGTAGCGGGATTTGAACCCGCGCCTCTTTGGAAACCTTCCAAGCGCTCTGACCAACTAAGCCATACGTTCTCATCGAAATTCTTAAACGCTTGTTACAACTTATTTATGTTGTTAGCATTTCTGTAGGGAGATTTTTTACAAATTTCTGCTACCCAAAGACAATTAATTACTTATAATTATCGATTGGCAAGAGAAGATGCTATTTTTTATGATTTTTAACATTTTTAAAGTGTTATTCCACACTTAGAAAAAAAATAATACTTATCTAATCCCGCTTCGTTCTAATTTTTATACGGTTTCTAAATATTTATGTGTATTTGATTAACGTAAATTATTTATTAATAAACTACAAACACAGTACACAAATCATCTATATATATAAAAGGACTTGTGCTGACTGACTGAGGTAAGACGCACGCAGAGCCGTAACCGCTGATGGTAGAAGCGTGAAATTTGGGCAGATGTTTATTTTCATATTCTGGACATCCACTAAGAAGGGAATTTGAAAAATTTTAACCCTAAAGGGTTAAAATAGGGGTTAAAAGTTTGTATGGAAAAAAATGTAATCTGCACCGAGTTTTATAAAATTTTAAATTCACACTCTTAAAAATATTTCATTGAACACGTGTTTCATGGTTTTTAAGAATTCACCCCCTAAGGGTTCAAATAAGGGGTTGAAATTTCATTTGGAAAAATCTTTAAATCGCCACCGATTTTTATAAAAATTTAAATTCAGACTGTTAAAAATATTTTATTGAACATGTGTTTCGTGGTTTTTTTAGAATTCACTCCTAATAAGCGGGCGAAGCCGCGCGCGCCCTCTTGTATTCTAATATGTCGTCGAATAGATTATACTTTGTAGCCTGTTAGTATGGTCATTGAATAGCCAAATTTCGTGGGTTTGATTCCCAAGATGTTGTTAGTTAGATACTAAAATTGTATGTTTCTTTATATTGTTTTATTGTTTTAATTGACGTATCTACGTATGTATATACCTATACCTGTTTAAAAATATGTGAGTATGTTTATCAGTACTTAGTCACTCATTCATATATCCTGTTAATTATAACAATTATATGCATTACGCCTTAACTACTAAACAAGAATGCATATAAAAAGAATTTATGCATATAAAACATATTTCATATTATGAAGATTATATTTTATAAAAAACTGGACTACAAATACCATACGAACATCCGGTATGTAAAACAAGTGGTATAAGTGGAGCAATAAAAATAACTTTATACAAGAATTCACACGTGTTTTTATATCACACGTGGTTTTACATCCAAGTGTTAAGACACTCCGTTCCTCACTTCTCGCCGAATTCTGGAGGCATTGCGCGCTGAGTGGCGGAACTTATCGCCGCGGTTTGCCTCGACACCAGAGCGAAGAAATGGAATTATAAAAAATAAAAAAATCAGCTTCACGCTTTATCCCGCACACAGCAGGGTAGACAGAGAAACCTAGTGTTAAGACACTCCGTCCCCCACTTTCTGCCGAAATCTGGAGGCATTGGGTATTGAGCGGCAGAACTCAACCAGCGCTTAACCTCGACACCAGAGCGAAGAAATGGAAATATAAATTTAAATAAATATTGCATTTCCTCGAGTGAGGCTCGAACCCACAACCACTCGCGTTTAGAGTCACACTTTGTGCCTCTGCGCCACGACCGCCCTCAACCAACCGACCGACACGTGTTTTATTTACGCATATACCGCATTAATCTGTGTAGAGGGGCAGGTGTTAAAACATGTCGCCGTGGTTACTTTATTTCTTAAAGGCCATGCAATAAGGCGTTTTGCGTTGTTGTCTTTTAATCAATTTTACTTGACCGTGACAGATTGTGAGTTCGATTCCCCACGGGGCAATGAAATATTTAATATTTTCATTTCTACGCTCTGGCAACGAAGCAAACCGCAGCGTTGAGAATCTCCACTCAATACGGAATGCTTCCACAATTCGCGGAAAATGGGGAACGGAAGTATATTAAACGGAACGGAGTCTCTTAACAATAGCTTCTCAGATTCCTTCTGCCTACCCTGCCATGAACGGGATACCGCGTGAAGTTAATAAAACTTTACTTTTAGACAAACACAGCATTTAATTAATCTGTTGATTAATTAATGCTATGAAAAGTAAAAATTGGACAGATCATTATTTTAACATAAGATTTTCTCTGCCTTCACTGCCGTTTGACCCTCAAAAAGAAAAGAAACTAAAAAAAACATGGATATTGCTCCTATAAATCACCCAAAATAAGAGTTCCAAACGGATTTAAATCATGATGCATCAGTCATCAATCATTTAACACTTTCAGTTTTATGTCTTTTTCATGGGATATGATTGTGCGAATATGTTTTTTTTTATTACCGCGGTCATTGCTCTGGGTCAATGCCTCTTAATACGTTAGACTAAATTAGTCACTAAATTACTAGAGAACATAAATATTATTTTAAGAGAGTTTTAAAAATATATATTTCTTCACTAATCTTCTTCTACGGCTCTGTCTGTGTTAACTTTAATATTGGGTACCTATATAGAGAAGAGAGTTGGGGTTAAAAAGGCTCAGAAATGAACCTATATATATACCTAATACTGCTTCGAACGAGTGTTACCGATTTATATTTATTTAAACTTTGTTGTTAAAACCCAGCGTTAAATTCCGCGACTCAATACGCAATGCCTGGGAAAATACGGCGGTAACCGGACAATGGATTTTTTTAACACTAAGTTCCCTCTTCCTACCCTGTTGTGTGCGGGATACAGCGTGAAGCTGATTTATTTATTTTATTCTGTTGTTATAACGATAAGAAGAGGAAAGATAGTCCTGGCTCTTGGGCTATACTCGTTATACTAATTATAGCCCGGGACCGTCTATATATTATAAAAGTAGTTAGATATTTATCATTATTTTCAATTGCCAATATAAACTAAATGGAAATTACGGCAACAAAGTCATTAGATACGTATTTTTTGTCTGTCTGTTTGTTAGTTGATGAATTATTAAATACTAAGTTGTATTGAACCTTATTTATATAGATATAACGTTGAAATTTACATTTGTATACAGTATAATCGAAGTTATTGGAAACTGAACTCTAAATTAATAGTAACAAAACTCATTTTGTTAGTTCATATTATTTAGAAATTTATTAGATGTCAACTTTTAGGTCTTATTTTGTTAGGTTCCTTTGAACGCACTGTGGAGAAAAAACTGAAACGATGACTTTTTTATATAATTAGAATATTCTTAGTATTTTCTTGAATGAAGCTGGTTCTTCTGATTGAGGATAGAGGTCCTTTTACAAAGTGTAAATGGGGTGAAACATAAATTTGCAATTCGTCTTATAGGCAAGGCAGAATGTGCGTCAAATATCTTTTTTAATAATTAATAAGGAAAATATATAGTAATAAGTTCATAAAACTTGATAATTTCAGCATATCGTGGCGTTGTTGAGTGGAATCTGTTTGTACGCGATAGTCGTGAGTTCGATGTTAACTAAGAAATCCTTTTGTCTAAAATATTTTCGTTTTCGTATAAAATATGCGGTGTTCAATTACGGTATCTATTGTGTATCATTAGGAAACTATTATAGTGCTGATTTTTTTATCGTCTTTTTTCAAAATATTATGAAAGACAGACAGACAATTTATTTTATATATCATATATGTAATATGTACCTACGCACACAATATTAAATCGTATGTGATATGGAATTATCATGTAGGAATTTTATAAACTACAACAACCAATTAAGATTTTCTTTGATGTTTAAGGAAACAAGATTATAAATATTATTAATCATACAATTATCAATTACTTATATTCCCCTCGGGTTTCGTGCTTCGTGTTTTAATAATCAACAAAGGAAAAAGGTATCTTAAGATCGCTCTCAAGATCGATCCCAAATTGAGATTTTGAGAGCGATTTATAAATACAGACCTTAGAGAACCTCTATACACATAAGTGGACGATTTTTAAATTCTTTGAATACAATCCTTGTCAAAATACCATGGGAATGCTAATGATATCAGACTAAAATAATGAAATATATAACCATGTTTAATGCAAAAGAAAAAAGCAAAAGCAGATTTTTTTATTTACTATTTAGTTCTTAAAAAATTTTAATACATAAAAAAAACTATATAACATTAACCAACCATTATAGCCGAATTTATTAAAGAAATATTTTTTATAATAATAGGGGCCGGTCGTGGCGCAGAGGCACAAAGTGTGGCTGAAAAACCGACTGGTTATGGGTTCGATCCCCACTCGAGGAGATGAAATATTTACTTAAATTTATATTTTCGTTTCTTCTCTCTGGTGTTGAGGCAAAACGCGGCGTTGAGTTCCGCCACTCAGCATGCAATGCCTCCAGAATTCGGCTGAAATTGGGGAACGAAGTGCCTTAACACTAGGTTTCCTCTGCCTACCATGCTGTGTGCTATATCCGTTGTCGTTTGCTCATTATGCTTGGATACAATACGACAGAGATTAATTTACTGTGTGTTGACAGTGACACGCCTCCAGACCGTCGAACTGTAAAAATAAAATAAACTAAACCGATTACCGAATTGAAGGTCGTTAGTCTTTAGGTATTATGTTCTTAAATATATTATGTTATGTTGTGCTAAAGGCGATGATTGTGGATTCAAATTACACCCGAAGCAATCATCGTAGTTCTTTATTTTAAAATATGTCCCTTTTGTCGATTTGGTTGGACAGCGCGGCGTTATGTTCCGTCATCCAATAATAATTATTTTCAATTAAGCAGAATTACGCACTAGGATTACAATATAAGAATATATGTATATAAGTCTAGAGGTCTTGGACGCTTTCCAAGAGGCACGGTTTCGACACCCAATACGTTAATTTTTATATGTTTCTTAATATTTCGCTAAGAAAGTATTTATTTAAATATTTAAAGTCCATATAATACTTATAGTATCTTATTCGCGCGCCCATATTTTAGACTATTCTTAACATTCTTATCAGTGCTGTGATAAATTAGAGATATCGCTTTTTTTAAGAATTAGGTCATAGTACTCGAATGCGCCGAAATTACGAAAAAATCTATTGCTAGTAATATAATGTTCAATCATTGATAACAAATGATTCTATAGAATAGCGTCTATAAGGGACGACGACGACGGTTGTGGCTTCAATTCCTACGGTAAATGAATTATTATTTACATTTTTATTCTGGCATCAAGACAAAGTAGGGCGTTGACTTCCACCACTCAAGACCAAGTATCACCAGGGTCCCTCAACCCTGCTAAATGCGAGATACTAGTACAACCTATAAGTTGAACCAAGAACTTAAAACCACAATCATAAAAATAAAGTGATGTATATAAAATAAGAATTCTGTTTTACCACTAGGTATACTTATAGTGGAGTCAAACGCAAAAATACAAATTAAAACTAAAATTAACCTCAACAAGCTTTACGCAAGGTCGTAGCGGAAGCTGTTCCCCAAGATTGGCGTTTCCTTACGTGCTATTTCGTCTGTCTTTCCATTACCGGTGGGGGGCAAGTGGGTGCTTCCTTTTCTCTTATGATTGATGTTGCCACGTATAGTATCACCGTTCTGCATATATAAATATGGAGACTTTGTAGCTTATAACAGTTTCTGGTTATTTGAAACGGTAATAAGTTGTAGTCTCACATATTTGGGAACCTAATCTAATTTAGATTTACGCTGTATCCTTAGCGGTATAGACAGTGGAAACCCCTGCTTACCTTTTTTGCCTCGTCTACTGTCATTAATCTGTTCATTCATGTTTTCCTGAAGGTCTTTAAGCTTTCTTTCTATGTGACGTTCGTCGAGCATCATCGAAACTGTGTTCTCGAAGGTCAATCCAGGTCTTCCCCCGCCTCTTTTACCTGTTACTAATCATTCTTTAAACTTTTGCTTACTTATAAAATATTACCGACTTCTCTGTTTGATCAGGCGGAAAGGATGCTGCGCAAATTGTTTTTTACATAATTTTAAAATTTATTAAACGTGTATGTACATTCAACATTGTATACATTTTTCTCATGTATTTTTAACCGACTTTTAAAAAGAAGGTTATCAATTCGATTGTATTTTTTGATAACTTTTATCTAAAATGGGAAAAGAAAATTCCGTTACTTAAATTTCATCTTAAATTTCAATCTTAAATTTTAGCTAATTTTAAAAACTTCAATTTGTCGTAACTTTATTTAAAGAATTTCAATTTGTCGTAACTTTTATTCGAAAAATTATATTATTTTAAATGTTAACCTTCCCCTGAGTGAAACTCCAACCCACAACCATTTCGTTGTAATAATACCTATATGTACTAAAAGCATAGTTTAGTCACCGCACGATGTTATTAAAAAAAAGATAATTATAGAAAAACAAATATTTTAATAGCCAAATACTCATAATATGAGTTATCAGTAGATCACGATAAGATACTTGTAAAATATTTTGTCGTACTAATATCGCGCCTTAGATCACATTTAGATTGACATATAGGCTGATTTTATATTATTATCGTGATTTTGAAACATGTAAAAAGATTTTAGACGAGGTTATGTAAGTTTTACTAAACACAGATAGATACTAAGTTATTCAGCTACATTTCTTTATTCTATTAGGTGTTCTTTAAAAAATATTAAATTTAATATATTACGTAACGTACGTTACGTACGTACGTAACGTTAACAAGCCCTGAAGCGGACGGTTGTTTATTCCCGAACTATGTGAAAATTTTTAACAAAATGTCATCAACAACTGTTAAATGCGTGTCGTGTAATATTGTGATTAATGAAGTGCTCGCCTTCATTTGTAATAAAATGGATATTATGGACGAAGAGAGTATCAGCCGCATATGTGTCACAGCGTTCTCTCAAAGTGATATTGTAACCGCGAAACGCTTACTGTGTGATTCTTTATCGAAGCCGATAAAGACAAGAAAACGTGACGGAAAGTCTGTAAGAGACATTGACGACATTCTTTGTACATTGAAGGAAGCTGATCCTGAGGTTCTTCCGATCTTTGTCGCACGAGAGTTGCAAAAACTGCCTCCAGTTCTTTTCGACCATGTCGATGTAACACAAATACTTAAGGACTTAGTAAAAATACGCCGTGATGTTAATGATATTTCTCGGACCTATGCAAGTAAGGAGGATTTAAATATATTGAAACATGATATTGAAACATTAAAAGGGACCTCAGTGGTAAATAATTTATCTAGAAATATAAATTCTAAAAGGGGCGCGAGTGTGTTAGAAAGTTTTGAATGTAACAGTGGTCTAATAGAGTTGCATCCTATTAGCAGTGAGAAGGATTATTCCGGGTTCCGCTGTTCATTATCCCCAAAAATAAAAAACCGTTATGAAAAACAATATTCTGAAGTGGGTAGAAGTGAAATA